>CM024245.1:35013462-35087267 GCA_013421045.1 Propylea japonica | reverse complement strand
GTATGCATGAGACACTGAAAAAATTTCTGTTCGAGTTTAAGTAACAAAATCATGTTGGAAAAAACAAATCTGAAATTTTGAAGCACCACATTCATTATTCAATAAACTGCACTCCATTTATTATTGCTTTATTCAAGTATTTTCTTCTTTATTCCATTTTTCAGAAGCATTTTCAGGATCTCTAGCCAAACCATATGAAACAAAAAAAAATCGTTTCGATGGAAATGAAGCCATCTGATAAGTATATTTGAGTAAGAACTTCCTCTTCTGAGGAGGAGTTGGATAGAAAAGTCTCGTCTAGTATCCTCTATAACGAGAAGAAAGATCAGAGCAACTTTTGCATTAGAAAGCACCGTTTTCAATTCCACCATCAATATTTTTTCCGCAGTGATCGAAGAGATGTTAGTTGCTAGAAGAATAGCAACTGAATATCTATTATTTCGAAAAAACTTTTCAGGTTTTCACTCCCAGTCTTTGAAACAGAAATTGTCAATTGGACTGCAAATGAAAAAACACACAATTCCGAAGATTTTACAAGTTTGTTCTGAGAAGGTGTCTGATATAGGACCCGCCGAACCGTTTACATTATCCTTTTCAATTTTTTTATTTCCCTTTTTACTTTCATGTTAGGCAACAATTTTTCAAAACCGATTTGCTCCTGCCAAATAAGTGCAAAGATTCCGCAGTAGCACTTCATCTTAATTAATTATTTTTTAATTACCTATATCTATTTCAGAGACTGGGAGTGAAAACCTAAAAAGTTTTTTAGAAATGCAGATTCCTCCAGATTATATTTCAATCGATATATATTCATTGTCTGGCCAACCGCGAAACTTGAATATATTGCCAACATATGTAATGAAATATATCAAACTTCCCTTGATCGAGCCTGCACTTTGAACTTGGCAGAACTAGCGTTACGTTCGATGCATGGCAAAGCTCACCGAACAATATTTATAATAACAAAATAGATTGACCGTTTGCGGAGATCTTCCGAACCTAAGGCATCAAAATGTTTCTTTTCATGTGTCAATCAAATATTCCTGTACCTTCATTGCAAAGGTCCACTACTTAGTTATGGTTGCTTTAGCACATTACCATAATGATGCCGCTTCATATGCGCTACAAGGGATCAATAGAAATTATTCACATTGAGGTGATGAGCTGAATATGAAATTTGCACTGGTTGCAATTTGGTGCAATTCATAGTTCTCTATGCATTTCGCCTAATTAGGAGACACGATATTGAACTGTTTCGGTTAGTTCGGGTTATCAAGAAATTTCATTTCGACAGCTGGTACGTCCTTCTTTTCGAACATTTGCGAAGCTGGATATATTATGGAAGTATATTTATATCGAGCAAGAAGAAATAAAATAACCTTTTTTATCTTATAGGTACAGCAAGTAGCCCTGCTCCATCCCTTCCTCCAAGCTTTCCTGTCCTGTGTGATTCCCTCATCTATGCCTAGTTCCTTCATAGCTTTCCTGACTCTCTCATCCATGATCTTCTCGACTTTCCACGTTTTCTCTTTCCCGGAGGTTTTCACTTGAAAAGTGTCTTAGGCCATCTCCCTTCAGGCATTATCATACGATGTCTAAACAGCGTAGACTCCGTTTTCGATCTTTTTCTACAATGTTTTTTCGGTTTCATTTCTCTTCGGATAACATTATTTGAAATATTGCTGAGCCTAGTATTCTGGCTCCGCGTCTTAAGTAATCCATTTCTACCGCCATCAACCTACGCCTCATTTTCAGCATTGAGTGTCCACTCTTCACTTCATAACAGAAAACAAACTCCACCATTGTTCGCCAATTCTGTTTCACGCGTTTAGAGATATTTTTTATCCCACCATAATGAATTGAGGCATCCAATAATTCTCCTGCTTTTCGGGGTTATGTTTATTATTTCCTTCTCCTAATCCACTCTGATCCACAAATAACTCCAAGATATTTGAAGTCTTGTACTTGATGAATTGTTATTTCTTCAGTGAAAGGCACTTCATACTGTGCGACAGTATTAACCGCTAGGTATTCTGTCTCCTGTAAACTTACTTGTAGCCCCCATTCTTCATATTCTTATACAGTCTTCTCAACATAAATTCTAGGTAGTACGAGTCTTGTGCCAATACTACTTGGTCATCTGCGATGTTAAATGTGATGATGTAAGTTTCATTTATTGGTATGCCCATCCGATTCGGCTCCTTTTCCATTCCCGCAAACTACTTTCAGATACATTTAAATTAAAATGGACGACAAACTGCATCTTTGGCGAAGCCTATTCGTACCTTTATTGGTCTAGACATCTGTTCTCAATTCTGACATAGGCTCCTTTCCACTATAGAGTTCCTTCAACATGTTCAAAAGATGAGCGCTTAGGCTGTGTGTGTGTGAAAGCCTCCCATAACTTCTTTTGTGCCACTGAATCGTAGGCTTCTCAAGATCAATAAAGGCCAGATGCACTTCTTGGCCTATTGCAATACTATTTTCCAAGATCTGCTGAAGAGAGAAAAGATATCCAAGCATGATCGACCTGGCATGAAAACTACTCTGGTCTTTGCTTATCCAGTTCTTGTCTCACCCTTTTTTGAAGAATCCTTCTAAACAGTCGGATTATACTACCAGTTACACTCAGCCCTTTGTAGAACGCGGGTCTTTTCAATTCCCTTTCTTGAAAACGGATCCACGCTATATTCCATTCCTTGGGCGTCTGTACTGATTTTAGACAGTTATTGAATGAATTTGTAATTATGCTTATGAACTCCTTCCGCGGTATTTTATACCCCATATGAACCCCAGTATCTGAGAGGGCTTCAAGGAGCTTGATTTGCGTTTACGTATAATTTTTCTGGCCAAGATATTCTTTGAAACAGGCTAGTAATCGCGCGAGGTATTTCTGTAACTGAATGAAGAATAGATTTCCCTTCACTTTGAAAATGTTTGTCATTTTCGACAGTCCCAAGAACAATCATCGATGAATTTGATCTATTTCTGATTGAATCAGTTGTAAATCAATTGATTCGATCTTTTTCACGCTAGATCTTAATATTGAAGCCCAGATTGTTTTGATATCAACAGACGATTTGACTGGTGATTGACATGAAAACAACTTCGTTGAATTTTCCACTTTTTAGTTTTGTTTCTTTGATATTATGGGAATATTAACAACACGGAAACATCTGATCTTCATCCAAATCATGTACAACAAAATTTGATTCATCAGTATCTCTTTGTTGACATATTTTCATTTTATTCGATCAATCAAAGCTTGTTCACATGTTTGAATGAAAACCATATGATTTTATGAGGTAAAGCTCCATAATATCAAAGAAGAACAACTGAAACCTAGTAAACTTACATAAGGAAGCAGCTTCATGTCAATTTCTGAAATTTGAAGGTTTACCCTTGTATAAAATCTTCGCACATCAAGTATTCCCATAGAAATTGCTTTGAAAAAATCTAATATTTTGGCTATTTTTCCTCCTCTTATTCATATCCATCATTTTTAACATTAAGACAAACACAGTTTTTATTGTCCATGAATAAGACCAATAGTAAAGTCCTCTGGAGGAAATAGAAATAAATCAACTTGACTCCCACCCACATAAGGCCCCACCTGATGTGGTCACAATTTTAAAGAGATTTATACCATTCCGACATCTCGGGCTCACGTAGAAAAGACGCAATCCAGCAGCTGGTTACATATTGACCTCAAAGTAACCAATTATGTGGATATGCCAGGCCAGACGTACTGCATCCGAGGAGATTTAAGAGCTTCCGTAAATTCTCACGGCTAAAATATTGAGTGATTTATGATGATGAACTTGCGGTTGGAAATAAAAAATTGAAGCTGTGGCATTCACCACAAATTTTTATTGACTTTGACCACCGAAAATCATTCCGCTCGTCAACGAGTGATGTGGTGGTGTGATCATTATTTGACTCTTGTTTCAAACGTTATCTAAAAGTAACGAGAATAATGAATTAATATATTGCTTGGAAAGAAGTGAGTTTGAATTATCCGAATTATTTTCGCACACACTTTTCACACTAGAGTAATGGCTAGATTGAAACCAAACAGCCAAGGGTGTATTTAAAACTGTTTCAGAAGGATCTCTCTGCCCGCCGTAATGATTTAGATTAAGGACGGGATTTATTACTTACGTTCGGAACATTTTCGGCAAAACCCACCCTTATACCTTCTTACCAATGCAATGCCCATTCAAAGAGTGTTCTTTGAGTATTTCGTTATAGAGAAAATTTACATCGTTTTAGAGGTGTTTTTTTAACATGCAATTTCTAAATGTACTAAATTCGTTATACAGAGAAATTCCTTATACAGACGTTCGTTATAAGAAAGTTCCACTGTAATATTACTTATAACTAATAATAATTACAAATATTACTACACTCTGTGACGTATAGTATATTATTCAATGAGCGGTAATGCGGTCAAAACACACGCAGATGAGTTTTGCACCACGAGCCGTCAGGCGAGTGGTGTAATTCATCAAGTGTGTTTTGAGCATTACCGCGAATTGAATACTATACTTTATCCACGACTTCATCAGTAAAATTCGAATTAATCTGCATTTAAAAATTTTGAACAGTTGTCAAAAGCATTGACAACATTTCGTCAAACCTCTGTACTCTGTGGTCGGGAATCAAATCAGAGTCTCTAATCATCAAGTACTTTGGCAACTTCAAAAATTCACGTTTTCCAAAAATAAATCTGGAATGAATCGCTAGAACGTTATCTGATGGCTGAAATAGAGTTCCGGATCGATCCTACTTTTTATTCATTTTTTTTGTAAGCAATTTCATTCTTCCTAGGCACAAGACATACAATATAATATTCCTACGTATTTTTATTAGCGGGAGTTATGAGCGGGGTGTTATTATAACACTCGCTTTTGGTTCATAGACATGTCTACCAATGTCTACGGTTGTGTTATGACTACCATTACACATAGAAATTAGTTAGTAGGAGTGGATAAAATTCTTGATAATAGAACATTTATTAAAATATTATCTGGGGCATTTCCAGCATTTTGCTTTGTGTATTTAACGTTTCTGTTAGTATTCACGAGCCGTCGTCAGGAGCGCTCTTACAATTTGCAGTTTTCAAAAAAGCAAATTTCGCAATTTCTTGAGAATGTTCATTATTCTTGACAGTTTTCAGAAAACAATCATTGATTACTTTGATCTCTTTGTGACTTATGACTGGATCTCATAATTGGAACCCAGATTGTTTCGAGATCAACAAAATGACATTAAAGCTGCTTCCTTTGGTATCGATAATATGAAAGCTTCAACCCATTAAATCCTAGGGTCTTCAATCAAAACATGTTGAACAAGTTTTCTGTTTGGTTCATTTCTTATGTTCTTCGATTCGAACATTCGTTTAGTAAAGTTTCTCCAATATAAGCTCTAATACACTCACAAGTTCCTTTGTACATACAGGGTGTTACATAATAGTATGTCACTAATTAAGGAGATGAATCTACGTATAATATGAAGAATTAAAATCCAGCAACCTGCAGCTCCGTAACGAAGCTTTGACGGGCCCATGTTTACGCATTTTTTTCTTTAAATTACATGTAAATTCACCCCCTCAAGCTATGGCATACTATTATGTAACACCTGTATATGCAATTTTTGGTAAGTTGATTTGCATTATCATCATGATGAAGAAGCAAAAAAAAATAATCATACTATTTTGATTTTTTGAATGCAATTGCAATAAGATTATGAATCCGATGAAATAAACTGTTCAATGAAAAAAGACTTCGACATAAATATTTCAGACCTCATTCTTTAAATTAATACAATCATATAAGCACTACACGTATCTACAGTAAGACAGAGATTTTTACTGGGTTTCTTTTCTCTATATGCTTTTGTTTTATACGCTGAATGATATGGTGCCCCCTTTTATCTTCTCCTTTACGAAAATGTGATATATACATGCTATGTTGTTCATTTAAGAGATTTTGTAAGACCAGTTTTTAAGAGGTAATGAAAAAGCATTTTCTGACATGCAATTAAGAATTATATGTTCATCATTGGCAAGCATGCGGGTATTGATCTCATTTTTTTCAAAAAAAAATATGATTACGGTACTGAGATATTTCAAACAAATAATCATTTTTGAATTCTTCGTTGGATTAGTGAAATGTGAAAAATCAAAGTAACCACAAATACGCGTTAAGTTTTATTTTTTTCATGAATACTGAGCCACATACGAAAATAAGGCAGAGGGGAATTTTCGTTACGAATTGCAGGAAAAATTCAAAAATTATTATTAGTGTTAAATCTCTCAGTGAAAAAAATTTTTTTCAGTCAGTGAAACTAAAACGCCCAGTTCGGAAAAACGAAGTATATTTTGCAGACATATAGTCCTTTCACGAAAGATTGAGCAGTCGGTTGGCCATGGAAATTTGGCATATTACACTATGTATATTAAAATTTTAGGTTATGTTGTTCATTTCCTTGTCAGATTGATACGCAATGTTGTCAATATTGCATAGAGTTCTCCGATAACTGACAAGCTCGTCGGACGAGGCTGGGTACATTCGGCAACGTTGATATTATTTTACGTTATCACAGCAAATACTGCCAACTTCAGATAAATAAACAAACGCCTACTATGCGCTTAAACTTTCGTGAACGGACTATAAGTAGTATTACATAATTTCATTATTTTTCCATGCATAATCACCTCCTGAAGTTTGTCGCACTAAAATAACACAGTGAAAAATTGCCTCGGGTCTCAGATGGTCAATTAGAAACAAGCGCACAAAAACGAATAATCATTCATATTAATGAAATCATTTCGTTTATAATATTAGAATTTATTCATTTATATGAATGATTATTCGTTTTTATGCCATTGTTTCTCGTTGACCATTCTTTCTTTATAAAAACAGAAAAATTGATATACAGAATGAACCGAATAAGTGGCCTCAAAATCAGAATGCATTTCAAATCCTTCCTATGAATTGAGTTGACCTTGTGCACACAGTGACATTCCCCCTACATGTACAGCTTTCTCAATTACAAAAATAGTATGTGTAGCTTAATTAATGTCCATCGTTAACGTAGGTCTTATGCAGACCAGCCGGGTCTCTATTTTTAAAGTATCATAACTTGCCGCTAACCCCATGACTTTCTTTATATTTTGTCTGGGGGAGATTCTAAATTTAGAACAACCGAAATATCTCGGACATTCAAACAGGCACCATCTTCGTGATGGACTAACGGTCTACGTGGATGAGGGTGTTGACAAAAATAGCGTCTGTTTAAAAATGATACAGGGGTGGTACATAGGAATCTAAACATTCGGAGGAGCAAGACTGATTAGTTGGCTAGGACTAAATTGGTGTTTGTCCCAACTTGGGAAGAGAACATTCATACAAAGTTCAATTAGTCAACATCACTTTTTCATTGGTGATTGAAAATGTTGTTTTCCAGATTCATAGAAAACATATTTTTGTTTCGATAATCGTTATTTATAGGTAATATAAGTGCAGAAGGCATTGATATCATTCCACGAATTCAAATTTAAAATGTGGTGACTTATCTAAAGAATGAGTGAAAAACACAGGGTGTCTGTACACAAATATGAGGGACTTTGGGAGATGATTCTTCGATGAAAATAAGCAGGTGTTGTTAATATAAATTTTTTCGAAATCGACTCCCCTTTCAAGATACAGCCTTCGGAAGGCGATGACGAGTTGACGGTTCCTAATTTTTTTTACGGCTTCTTAAGAACACTGAGTCATAAAACTATACATTATATGAAGTACTAAGTAAATGTTAATCACACAATTTTTATAGATCATCATTATAAGAGGATGAAAATAACAACCCCCTAAGATTTTCGTTCGAAAATTGTTTTCGTGGGATAGATTTTCGAAAAATAAAATTCTCTCATGATTTCCTATTCAATTCTGGAGTATTGTTGAAAAGTTTCCTGCAAAATTTCGTTACAGTTGATACTTTTCTCGGAAACAATAACAACTTATGAGCTGTTCTGATCACTGTTCATTCCATTTCATCGTTTAAGTGTTCCATAGAATTGATATTTTGAGATATTGTATGTCTATGACAGGAGATAAAAGCAGAACTGCATATCTTCCAAAAGCATATTCGAATAAACCACCAATTTCATAATTTTTTATTTTATTGCTGCAAAACTGAAAATTATAAAAGAATCATTAAAATATTTTTTTCTTCTGTCAAAACCAATTTTGAGCTTATCACTATCTTAGAAATAAATTATATGAAAAATACGATGAAATGGAATGAACAGTGATCATAACTGCTTGTTGTTTGTTGGAAATCATAAGAGAATTTTATTCGTCGAAAATGTATCCCACGAAAACAATTTTTGAACGAGAGTCATAGGAGTTGTCATTTTTAACCCCTAATAATGAAGTTATAAGATCTAAAAAAATTGTGTAAGTTACATTTACTTAGTGCTTCATATTATGTATAGTTTTATAACTCAGTATCTTTAAGAAGCCGTAAAAAAATTGAAAACTGTCAATTCGTCATCGCCTTCCAAAGGCTGTATCTTGGAAGGCTGGTTGATTTCGAAAAAAAATTATATGAACTACCACTGGTGCAGCCAGGGGAGGGGCTTTGGGGCTGCAGCCCCCCCCAAAGATTAATTTCTTCGTTATTTCTTTCTTCTTTATTTTTTGCAACTTTCGTTATTCACTGTATCATCAAAAATTTTTCAGTTCAGCCCCCCCCAAAATAAAATCCTGGCTGCGCCACTGTGAACTACCCCTGCTTATTTTTATTTTATTAATTGAAATACAGTTTGGGTTATTTCCATTATTTTGTCTCTTTTTTTCAACGTTTCGGTCAGCATTTCCAGCCATCATCATCAGAAAAACACCCAAAACTCACAATCGTCGAAAACGTAACTTTCGTTACTCTTTCGAATTGTTTGCAATGGTTGACAGTTCTCAGAACACAATCATCGATATCTTCAATCCGTTTTTGATTGAATACAGTCATTTGTTTTTTTGCGCTGGATCTTTTTATTGGATCTCGCATTATTCCGAAATCAACAGACGGTTGACTGATGAGATTTTTGGCGATTGAGAAAGCTGATTCCTGTAATTTCCTACATTGAATTTTTTTCGATATTATGGGAACTTCTCCCCATGAAATCCTATGATCTTCATTAAAAGCATGTTGAACAAGCTTTGATTCATCAGTATCTCCCTATTGAGCAAATTTTTTTTAGTTTTTTGGTTCGAACATTTAAAGGACGCTTAGTTTCTCCAATATAGGCTTCACCACACTCGCGAGTATACAGTGTGTTTGGTCATGACTTAGCGATAATTTAAGAGCATCAAATATACCTAATATTATCGACAAAAACACCCACATTGGGAAGTTTACCCCCTTAGTTTTGAAGTAGCCCCCATTTTAAATTTACTTTTTTATTTTCGTTAACCCTTCCAAATAATATCGATTTCTTTGGACATAAAGGTCCTACAGATGTGAAAAAATGTTTTTTGAAAGATGATACTACAACCTTTCATTAAAGTAGAACAATATGAAAACATTTAACTTGAAAATGCCATTAAAAATTTTTAAAAAAAATTTTAGTAAAAAAATGTACTGATTTTCTTTGTGAATCCGCAATAGTACAAGAACTAGCACATTGAAGTATATTTTTTTTTCAAAGATCAACACGCAAGAATATTAGCTACAAAATAACTTCTTTATCATTTCTGTAAGTTACATAATTTGAGAGTATTGTTGTTCGAACATGATCACTACGTGAGCGCCCCAAACTTTTTTTTGTTGCTACAGGTCGTCATGAGGTCCACTGCCTGTCTACAAAGCAGAAAAGGCCATTTTGAGCAATTTTTATGATTAATTTGTTTTTGATCATTAAAAATCATCGAAAGTACAGTACTGAGTTTTATTTTATTTTATCAATTTTCATAAGGTTCATGTTCGAACAGCAATTACTTTCTACTATGTAATCTACAAAAATTATGTTGGTATCGTTTTGAAGCTGATGTCCTTGCTTGTTAGCTCATTGGAAAAATTATACTTCATATGCTCGTTTTTGTACTATTGCGGATTTACTAAGAAAATCAGTACATTTTTTGACTAAAAATTGTTATAAATTTTTTTTATGACATTTCTGAGTTAAATGTTTTCATATTGTTCCACTTTAAAAAAGGTGGTAGTATCATCTTTCAGGAAACATTTTTTCCGCATCTGTACGACCTTCATGTCCAAAGAAATCGATATCTATTATTTGGAAGGGTCAACTTAAATAAAAAAGTAAATTATAATGGGGGCCATTCCAGAACTGAGGGGGTGTTTTTGTCGATAAAATTAGGTATATTCAATGCCCTCAAATTATCGCTAAGTCATGACCAAACAGACTGTATATGCATTTTCTGGTGAGTTGAATTTCATTTGCAGATTTACTTTATTTAGGTTAGCCATGATAGTATATTGAGTCTTGAACTCTAGAAAATATTAAGGCTAATTAATTCATCTGAACGTATTTCCCTAGAAACAACGCGTAAAAATTTTAATTCAGAAGTATTTCGGCCTCTTTTCTCTTCCAAACACCCATTATATTAAGTAATCAAGTGAAATAAGTTTGAATTGAAAATTTCTAAACAATATCTACATAGAAAAAATAATAATACATTCTTCATACACAATGTCTTCGAAAATAACGAAACCAATTATTTCAACCGAAGGATAACATAAACCAGTGGTTCTCAGCCTTTTCACCACTGGGGACCACTTGTACCTTTCAGAATTCTCGGCGGACCACTTAGATTTTATTATTGGTGAAGGAATGGTGAATGAACCTGTGTTCAGGCGCGTTTGGTAGTCTGGTTCTAGTCAACACAATACTGCAAACGTTTTGAGTTGAAAAAAAAATAGGCAGACGAATCCGTCTCAAGAGCCAAGATTTGAATTGATTATTTTATGACTGTTCATTTCGCGGACCACATGAAAACCGTACGTGGACCACAGGTGGTCCGCGGACCACAGGTTGAGAATCACTGACATAAACAATGCTCGAGATCACCGATCAGCTGCTGGGTGCCCAACTTTAACCAAAGATGGGATAAAAATAACCCATAGAAATTCTGACCCTTGGCCTGCCAGATCCATTCAGCGATACCCCAAAAGGGTCGCTCTCGTGAATGGAAAGAACGACAAAACCATAGGTCAACTCATGTAGAAAAAGCGAAAGAGTTCATGCAGCTCAACTCAAACCTTTCATCTTTAAAAAACGCAGTTCCCTACCGGGCTAGATTTTAATTTTTGCACAATCTGTCGTTCGAGATTAGAGAAATTCCTGAAAGAGATTCTTTTGGCACTTTGGGAATGATCCAGATATAATCTCGGCATTACAAGGGATACAAAGAGCTGTCGTCCAGCAGGTCTTTTATGTTTCTTGATTCACTTATCACGATCAGTTTGCAGGGATATTTCTTTTGATTCTTTGCAGAGGGTGGTAGAATGACAGTGTTATTTAAAAGTGGAACGAGCTGAAAGGGGGTGTGTGAGGGATAGCAGATCCAAAAATGATATCGTGTTTCAGGGAATTCAGTAAAAACTTCTATTTTGGTGACTGAATCGAACTGTGTGATATTCTTTACGGAATTATAATCTATTTTTATGAAGTGAAAGAAAGGTTACCTTGTATTGTGCAAAAGCTGTGTTACATCTAGATTATATTGTTACCTTCGGAAGAATTCGAATATAATGAAATCATAATATATCGATTGAAATATATTTTGGGAGGATTGTGCATTTCTGAAAAACTTTATTGATTTTCACTCCCAGTTTCTGAAACAGAAATAATTGAAGAATTTTTAATTAATATGAAGTGCTCCTGCAAGAATCTTTGCACTTATTTGTCAGGAGCAAATTGGTCTTGAAAAAATTGTTGCCTAACAGTGAAACTAAAAAAGGAAATAAATGAAAAGGACTATGCGTTTCAGAATTGTGTTTTTTCATTTGCAATCTAATTGAAATTGAAAGTTGTAAATACATAGATATGTTGATTTATTTAATTTTGAAATTTCCTGATGTCATTTCTTTCTGCAATAAATCAATCCAAATAAGATCTATTCCAACAGAACAATTGGCCAAAGTATCAACCTCTACGTATTGAGAACTTTCAATGTCAATTTGATTGCAAATGAAGAAACACACAAGATTTTACATGTTTGTCTGAAGAAGGATGTCTGATATGGACGCCGAAACGTTACAGTGTCCTTTTCATTTATTTCCTTTTTTAGTTTTACTGTTAGGCAACAATTTTTTCAAGACCAATTTGCTCCTGACAAATAAGTGCAAAGATTCTCGCAGGAGCACTTTATCTTAATTAATTTTTTTATAAATCATAATATGTTTTCGAATATTCTACTTTCTCAATAGTTTGATTAAATAGAATGAATTCGAATATTTTATTTCAAAGTTTTTATTACCTTTTGCAGATCTATTGAGTGATGTTTAGTTTCTGTTGATTATTAGTACGTCAGTTACTTACATAAATGTAGTTTAAATGGTTATTCTTACTACAAAGGACATTACCATGATTTCAAAATCAAAACGAGACACGAGGTGGCAACTTCATAAACTAACGATTGGGAAAATGAGGTCTCTTTACGGAAATCATACCTACTACGAAAATACTCGACTACAGATGTAAGTTGTAACAAAAAATTTTAAAATTTTGTGTGAGTACTTAGGTCGGTAGGTACTTATTTTTTTAACCAAAAGACATTATTCAATCTCACATTTAAAAGCAGATTTTTTCGATATAACTGAGTAAAGTAAGTATTGAAATACTAGTATGGTAACTGTAAGAGTCTGAAATATTATTGTGCTGCTCTACAAGAAGTAGTATACTGAAAGAATTCACCAAATACATAATTATTTTCATCCTTGATCTTCAAACAAAAAATGGCAGTTTTTATACGATGATATTTATCGCACGATAAATGAGGTTTCAGGTTCACCTTTGAATCAAGCAGCGATCATTTCAAAAAAATCAGTCAAATTGCAAGACCTTATTGAGTCTGTGAATCACTTGATCTGTCGTTTGAAATAAAATTGCTTCATGAACATAGTGAACAATTCAAGAAATTGATCATTGGAATTTTCAAAGAACGTTTTTGCTTAGTTTGAATTATCTTAGATTTGAAACCAACCCTTTAATATAGGGTAATTTGTCTTCTAACAAGCCCTTGCTAACCAAAGGTCCAAAATTTTCTGAAATTTTGGAAAATTAGGTCAAATTGATGTCTCATCTCTAGAAGTTAGCGACTTTTAAGGGCTAATTTGGATGTAACATCTACTTGTACAATTGGATATCTTTCGATTCGAAAATGTGCAGTTGCGGAAACTGAGCAATCAAACGCAAGACATATCGTTTATCTCAACTGAAAAAGGAATAATGGAGTCTGAAAGAAGCACCAATTTTAATTCACGAAATACCAAAATGAACCAAGCAATTCACAAGCCACGAATCATTGCTTTTTCGTCTTCATGCTTCCACAACTTACATGCTGAATACGAGAAATTTTCATACTAAAAAGATTTCAATTATGTTAGATTTATTACACCTTGCATTTTAGACCAAATTCGTGAGAAATCGAACATATGGGTTCATAAAGAGAAAGTTCTCATTCCTAAAATCCACCATCATGAAGTTTCTCCAGAAAGAAATCTCACGAAATCAAACCATTGACGTTCCTAGTTCCCCATCAGAAAGCCGACAATAATGAAAAACCAGGTCCACTACAACACTACAGGTACCAATTTCATATTAAACCATTTAACGGTCAAAACATCCGAACCAACCCTTAAATATAGGGTAGTTTGTCTACTAACGAAGCCCTAGCTGACCAAAGGTACATTAAGGGCTATCGGACAGGTTGCAAGCGCTGAAAATTCGGAACATTATTTCATCATGATGAGGGTAGGAAATTAACGTCCACATTCATCTGGACTTTCGTCTTTATACCCCTTGGATATTAGGGTGCGGGGGTTGGCCAATTTCAAGGCGACTTATGAAAGAATAGCGGAGACGTATAGCCGTGAATTTAACTTTCTAATTTCTTTAGCAGGTGGGTTCCGATCTTGAGAGGACATAAAAAACGGCAGGTTGTCAGATGGGTCAAGCTGACGCAAACAGGAGTTCGGATGTGTGAAGAGAATTTTTCATTGTCTTCGAAGGTGTGGAGTGGTTCTTTTATTTCTAGTTTGGGTTGTTTCTTCTTGAGTGTGAGATGACTGTATTATTTTGCAAAGATGTCTGTAGTTCTGTCTTCTTAGCAGAATTAACAGTGCTGAAGACTTCAGAAATGGTAAAATATGAAAAAGTGAACCTATTGGAAAGAGACTATAATAGTCTGAGTTAGGGAAGTCAGATTGTGTTTTAGATAGGGCTGCCATACGTCCCGGTACGCCGGGACACGTCCTGGTTTGAAGCATGAGTCCCGGTGTCCCCGTCAGTTATTCAATTGTCCCGGTCAGTAATTTGAATTTGGTTGTTTTGTTATGCTGAATTTTTTTCGTATCTCTAACCGTTTTCGAGGAAAAAATTATTGAACGATTGTATGTTATTCGCTAAATAAAAACAAATAATATAAATACTCGATAGGTATGCCCAAAATTTGCTTTAATTTTGATAGCTCGCCAATTGAGACTCAACTTAAGCTTATTCAATATCAACATATAATCGTTCATTATTGAAAACGGTTAGAGATACGAAAAAATTACAAGAGTCAAAAAAGTTTTAAAATCGAACGAAGACATCAATAATTGATTATTATAAGCTGATCAGTGGCGTACCGTAAAAAAGTTTTAAAGGGAAAAAGGAGACATGGCTCCGGAAAAGAAAACACCCTGTAAATTCTAGTTGAAATTCAGGACATGCAATGATGGAGACTATTGAAAATAGCTCGCATTCCAAACTTGAATTGAATATCTCAAAAACTACTGGAGTTATGAAGAAAAAACAAATTTTTTGGAAATTTCAACACTCATGTTTATATGAACTTTTTTTCCTCAAATTATATGTAGATTCACCCCCTTCAGTTGTGACATACTATTATGTAACAACCTGTATGTATAACACCTATATAGACCTATAAGATGAACTTTTTTTGCACGGTATATTAACCTTTTTTTGTGCCACTTGTCCCGGTAGATGCTCCAACATTTATGGCAGCCCTTTAGTGGTGAAACACGGTTTATTTCGATTTCCGGAAAAACTACGAGTCCAATAGAAAAAAGGAGGAAAGTCAAAATCATAGATGGTAAAACTGTATACAACTTTTGTATTCGCATTATTTCTCAAGATCCCAAAATTCATGTGAGAAATAAAGAAAACATGTCATTGAAAAGAAGAATCTTTATATTTCCATACCAAGATATCTGATTCAGGTGAAGTTTGACGATTGATATACTGAATGTTCATGCAAAATTTCAAGAGGATCGCATCGTCTGAACCATAGAATTTAATTTTTAATTTTCGAGTTTTTACACCAATGAACGAGCATTCAAAAGCACCAGCTTAGGGTTTTCTTGATTTTTTTCGATTTCAGACTATTTTTGTATTCATCTTTATACTTTGGCGAAAAAAAATTTCAACGTACAAAAATCCGGCATATATAGTTTCTCAAAACGCTGATATGCTTACTTGGAAATAATTGATTGAAAATAATGATAATAATAATAATATAATATTCACCATCAATTTTTACATGGTATGTCAAAATATTATACACACATTTTCGTTGTATTCTCATTGGTTTTCCATGGGTTTCATTCTATTACAATCTATTTTGGTTTTTAAAATTTTCGACCCTTCTCTAGAAATGGAATCTCTCGGTTCGAGTCAAACGAGATGCAAGTAGAAAATAAATATAGAGAATAATATAAATCGATAAAAATCGACAAATATTTGTTCATTATCCATGTTTCAATTTTGACATTCTTTCCGTGGTTCAAGTAGGTAATTTATTGTCGTTAGCATCAATAATTTTATATTTCAAATATTCTTCGCATAAACATTCAATTGGGTATGCAATACCAAATTGTAGGTAACCTCCCACAAAGTCGTACTCACTGACTCTCAGTAGGTACTGCACTTCCAATGCCAAACATAAACAAGCGAATAGACAACCATTATTTGAGATAATGTCATTAATATAGGCGCTGAATCTACATCAAAGCATGCATACCAGTTCTACATGAGCATTAGTTATTTACAGTTAGGTACTGAAGATATTTATTCGTTACAAGTATCCTTATTGGGTTGTCAAATCAATTAAGTAGAGAATCGTTTGCATCGAGATTGAAAGATTATGGAGAGAAACTTGTATTTCGTCCTATTGAAAAATGATCGCCAGAAGCAGAGTTTGGGTACTATTGCAAAATGAGTGTAATCATATTTTGTGACGTACAAACTACTAGATGCGATATTTCTTGTATGTTTCTACGTTTGGTTCCAGATTTCTTGTGTATTTCTTCAGTTTCATATTTGTTAATACTATTGCGAAAATTTATTTCATTCACTTCCGAACAGCCCTTCGGATACTGGAATGAACAGTGATCATAAATGCTTGTAAGTTTTTATTTTTTCCGATAGACTGTATGGAAATTTTGCAGGAGACTGTTTTCTCCAGAACTGAATGGGAAACCATAAGAGAATTTTACTTTTCGAAAATCTATCCCACGAAAACAATTTTTGAATGAAAATCATGAGGAGTTGTTATTTTCATCCTCTAAAGATACAGTTATAAGATCAAAAAAAATTGTGAGTAACAGGTACTCAGTGCTTCATATTATGTATAGTTTTATGGCGCAGTGTTTCTAATGAGCCGTAAAAAAAATTAAAAATTGTCGAATGTCAACTCGTCATCGTCTTCCAAAGGCTGTATCTTGGAAGGGGGGACGATTTCGAAAAACAAAATATATGAACTACCCCTGCTTATTTTCATCGAGAAATCATCTCCCAAAGTCCCTTGCATTTGTTTACAGACTTGTATACTTGTTTTCGTTTATCTAATAGTATGGGAGATAATGTACCTAAATATCAAAAATCTGGTCACCATGTACTATTAAGTGACGATTAATTAAATATAAAATCATATGCAAAGAACTTTATTTGTATATCCAATAATATTGAATATGTGGTAATAAAATATCGAAATTTTTTGGTCAAAATTTGTATTTTTAAAGAAATAAATAATATTGGGGCAGAATTTTTGGAACGAGTTATGCCAAATTTTAAATAGCGATTGCAAAAATGTAGGTATAGATAATCAAGGAAGCCATTTAAAGGATGTAATTCAAAACATAAATTGCACATTTGTATTAATATTGTTATTTTTCATTAATTTGTTCCAATAAAAATTTTTCTGCTCTCACAACAGATTTCTGAAAATAGGTGACACCAAATGCCTATAACCCTGTACCTATTTCTTCTTATTGAAACATTAGGTTATTATTACTCAAAAAGTATGACCGTTTGCAATTCAGGGAAGCAATTCTGGCCACCCTGTACAACTCAAAACTGCGTATATATAAAAATCATATATTTGCTCCAAAATGCTCAATTCCAATTAACACCTCTAAATCCTTGAAAGCAGAGATTTTTTCAGCACCCTGTAGCTCGAAAACAGTGTATTTTAGAGAGTGGGTTGATCGTTTGTTCATATTTAATGAGGTCCTGCGCATATTTCATAAAAAAGTTGACTGAAAAATAGCAATTTTAAAAATAACCTTGAAGTTACTTCTTGAAAAAAAATCATTTATACATGTTTGGAGAATTTACTCGGAAATCGAAATATAGGATTTACGTGCAAATCTCCAAGTCGCTCTGGTTCTAATGGAACATTGGAATAATCAAAACATGAATGCAATGCCATATGAAAAACACATCAGGACATGCAGAACGAACGCTGGAATCGTATAGTAGGGATGCTTCGAACTGGCTTTTCGCGATGTGCGATTAAAATGATTTTCTCATTTTAAACTTGGAGAGTGTGAGAGTGAGAGCATATCAGTTTGAAAAGCAATTAGATTCTCTGTAAATAAACCTATCATGTGAACTTATATTTCTTCTTATGGAAAAATTTATTTATTATTACTCAAAAAGTATGACCGTTGCAGTTCAGAGGACAGCAATTCTTGCCACCCTGTACAACCCAAAGACTGCGTATACAACAAAATCATATATTTGCGCCAAAACGCTCAAATTTCCAATTAACACCTCTAAAATCCTTGAAAGCAGAGTTCGAGTCATTCGATAATTTCTCCGATTGCTCCCAATTCATCACGACGATCTATTTTAGAAATAAATCCACGTCAAGAAAATAATTTGGGCCAGCTAACCACCCCCGAGGTTTGCGATCAGACGAACAATTTTAAAATCGCTACTGACCCTCAAAAACTTTCACCATTTACGATAAGAGAAAAAAATCCGCTCAAAATATAGCTTATCATTGTTTGAAAATAAAACGATAAAGGTTCCGGAGATATTCGATTTTTTTCAGCACCCTGTATCTCGAAAACGGTGTATTATAGAGAGTGGGTTAATCTTTTGTTCATATTTTTGAACGATCTATAATATCCTTGAAGTCCTGTGCATACTTCATAAAAAGTTGATTGAGAACTGCCAATTTTCAGAATAACCTTGAAGTTACTTACTCAAAGATAGCGTATACAACAAAATCATACCTATATTTGCGCCAAAACGCTCAAATTTCCAATTAACACCTCTAAATCCTTGAAAACAGAGTTCGAGTCATTCGATAATTTCTCCGATTGCTCCCAATTCATCACGACGATCTATTATAGAAATAATCCACGTCAAGAAAATAATTTGGGCCAGCTATCCACCCCCGAGGTTTGCGATCAGGCGAATAATTTTAAAATCGGTGTCAACGGTGCCAGGAACGACGAGTGACCGGCGAAGGAGTCACGCAACTAGCCACTGACCCTCAAAAACTTTCACCATTTGCGATTAGTGAAAAAAATCCGCACAAAACTTAACATGATTTGAAAATAAACGATGAAAGGTTGTGGAGATATTCGCAAAGGCGATTTTTTTTCAGTACCCTGTATCTCGAAAACGGTGTATTTTAGAGAGTGGGTTAATCTTTCGTTCATATTTTTGGACGAGCTATAATCTCCTGAAGTCCTACGCATGTTTCACAAAATGTTGACTGAAAAATGCCAATTTTCAAAATAACCTTGAAGTTACTTCTTGAAAAAAAAATTATTTATACATGTTAGGAAAATTCACTCGGAAACATAGGATTTTACGTGCAAATCTCCAAGTCGCTCTGGTTCCAATGGAACAGTGGAAGAATCGAAACATCAGTGCGATGCCATAATATGAAAACACATCAGGACATGCAGAACGAACGCAGTAACCGTGGTGGGGATGCTTCGAATTGGCTTTCCACGTATGCGATTCAAATGATTTTATCATTCTAAACGTGGTTAGTGTGAGAGCATATCAATTGGAAAAGCAATTAGACTCCGTAAATGAAACTATCACATGAATTTATTTTTCTTCTTATGGAAACATTTATTTATTATTACTCAAAAAGTATGACCGTTTGCAGTTCAGGGAACAGATTGCCACCCTGTATAACCCAAAGAATGCGTATACAACAAAATCATATATTTGCGCCAAAACGCTCAAATTTCCAATTAACACCTCTAAATCCTTGAAAGCAGAGTTCGAGTCATTCGATAATTTCTCCGATTGCTCCCAATTCATCACGACGATCTATTATAGAAATAAATCCACGTCAAGAAAATAATTTGGGCCAGCTAACCTCTCCCGAGGTTTGCGATCAAAAACTTTCACCATTTAGGATTAGAGAAAAAAATCCGCTCAAAACATAACTTATCATGGTTTGAAAATGAAATGATAGAAGGTTCCGGAGATATTCGAAAAAGACGAATATTTTTCAGCACACACGGTGTATTTTACAGAGTTGGTTGATCTTTTGTTCATTTTTTTGGATGAGCTATAATATCCTGAAGTCCTGCGCGTATTTCATAAAGAAGTTGACTGAAAAATGCCAATTTTCAAAATAACCTTGAAGTTACTTCTTGAAAAAAAAATTATTTATACATGTTTGAAAATTCACTAGGAACATAGGATTTTACGTGCAAATCTCCAAATCGCTCTGGTTCCAATGGAACAGTGGAATAATCAAAACATGAGTGCGATGCCATATGAAAACACATCAGGACATGCAGAACAAACGCTGGAATCGTGGTAGGGATGCTTCGAACTGGCTTTTCGCGATGTGCGATTCAAATGGTTTGGTCATTCTAAACGTGGAGAGTGTGAAAGCATATCAGTTTGAAAAGCAATTAGATTCTCCGTAAATAAACCTATCACATGAACTTATATTTCTTCTTATGGAAACATTTATTTATTATTACTCAAAAAGTATGACCGTTTGCAGTTCGGGGGACAGCAATTCTTGCCACCCTGTACAACCCAAAGACTGCGCATACAACAAAATCATATATTTGCGCCAAAACGCTCAAATTTCCAATTGACACCTCTAAATCCTTGAAAGCAGAGTTCGAGTCATTCGATAATTTCTCCGATTGCTCCCAATTCATCACGACGATCTATTATAGAAATAAATCCACGTCAAGAAAATAATTTGGGCAAGCTAACCACCCCCAAGGTTTGCGATCAGGCGAATAATTTTAAAATCGGTGTCAACGGTGCCAGGAACGACGAGTGACCGGCGAAGGAGTCACGCAACTAGCCACTGACCCTCAAAAACTTTCACCAATTTGAAAAAAAAAACCGCTCAAAACATAGCTTATCATGTAAATAAAACGATGAAAGGTTCCGGAGATATTCGCAAAAGACATTTTTTTTCAGCACCCTGTATCTCGAAAACGGTGTATTTTAGACAGTGAGTTAATCTTTTGTTCATATTTTATACGAGCTATAAAATCTTGGAATCCTGCGCATATTTCATAAAAAAGTTTATTGGAAACTGCAAATTTTCAAATTACCTTGAAGTTACTTCTTAAAAAAATCATTTATACATGTTTGGAAAATTCACTCGGAAACTTAAGATTTTACGTGCAAATCTCCAAGTCGCTCTGGTTCCAATGGAACAGTGGAAGAATCGAAACATCAGTGCGATGCCATAATATGAAAAACACATCAGGACATGCAGAACGAACGCAGTAACCGTGGTGGGGATGCTTCGAATTGGCTTTCCACGTATGCGATTCAAATGATTTTATCATTCTAAACGTGGAGAGTGTGAGAGCATATCAGTTTGAAAAGCAATTAGATTCTCCGTAAATAAACCTATCACATGAACTTTTATTTCTTCTTATGGAACGTTTATTTATTATTACTCAAAAAGTATGACCGTTTGCAGTTCAGGGAAGCAATTCCGGCACCCTGTATAACTCGAAGGTTGCGTATACAACAAAATCATATATTTTCGCCAAAACGCTCAAATTCCCAATTAACACCTCTAAATCCTTGAAAGCAGAGTTCGAGTCATTCGATAATTTCTCCGATTGCTCCCAATTCATCACGACGATCTATTATAGAAATAAATCCACGTCAAGAAAATAATTTGGGCCAGCTAACCACCCCCGAGGTTAGCGATCAGGCGAACAATTTTAAAATCGGTGTCAACGGTGCCAGGAACGACGAATGACCGGCAAAGGAGTCACGCAACTAGCCAGGGGTCACACGATATGATAAATCCCCAGTTCTAAGGATGACGATTAGAAGAGCAGGCACGTCGTGGTACTGTAACCCTCGGCGGCCCATGGCCACCACCCCTTTGCACGCGAGTGTCCACAGGTCATAGCACGCGTTTGTATCGATAAAACTTCACCAAAATACCGCATTTTTTCGGGTTGGTACACCGGGTGTTGTTACGCTTCGGGGAGTTTTCGATTGAAAGTTTTATTAGTAGTGCTCTCTCGATTTCCGGTGTTTTGTTTTTCAGATGTAATTTCAAACCAAATGGCAGAAAAAAATTGATTAAATGACTTAGGAATCCTACAATATGAACATTTGAGCTCATTCTTTGAACGAATCTAATCTCATTATGCTTTAGGGGGATGCAAACAATATTCTATTTTTTCAATCCTTACCATCTCAAATGTTTCTATATGAAATAAAGAAATCCTCACTTAAGATTAGTGTGGGTTGCTATATTTCATTTAAGTTTCCAATATTTGTATTATGAGGAAATTTCAGTTTTCACATAAAACGAATTTACACATAATTCACGCAATGCTCTAAAAAAAATCCATTTTCTTGGTACTATTAAAATAAGCATCTTCAGTTCTTCTGTTGGAAGATTAAAATGCAATATTTTTAAGAAAAATAGTTATTCATTATTGCTTTCAGTCCTAAATAGAACGAGCCTAAAAATTGTATTCTGAGAAGAATTCTTGAGAAAATCCTCGCACTGTTCGTTTTTTAATTTCAAAAGCATTTTATCCTATGCTTTTCTGAATTTGAATACACTTCAACCCTTACGACCTGCACCCCTATACTTTATTTTCTCAAATGGATTTCAATACATGAAATGAAACGTATTTGATTACCTATTTGAGGATGGGGCTAAAAGTGGAATTAGTTGTGCTGTTTTTTATTAAAAAGTTAGGAAATGGTTTACAATTTTAATTGGAGACTACAGCAATCAGACCATTCTTCGTTACCAATAATTATTATTGAGGAAAATCCACGAATCCATGGATTTGTGATTCCGAAAGCAGATATCCCTATGCATTTTTGAAGTTGAAATATCTTATTCCCTACGACTGACCACCCCTTTACACGCGAGTGTCCACAGGTCATAGCACGCGTTTGTATCGATAAAACTTCATCAAAATACCGCATTTTATCGGGTTGGTACACCGGGTGTTGTTACGCTTCGGGGAGTATTCGATTAAGTGTTTTATTAGTGCTCTCTCCATTTCCGGTGTTTCCTTTTTCAGATGTGATGTCAAGTTATGGTCAAAATGACAGAAAAAAATTGATTAAATGACTAAGGAATCCTAAAATATGAACATTTAAGCTCCTACTTCAAACGAATCCAATCTCAGTATGCATTAGGGTGCTGCAAACGAAAGTCTATTTTTTTAATCCTCTCAAATGTTTCCATATGAAATCCTCACTATTGACTAGCCTTATGGTTGCTATATTTTTAATAATAATAAAAATCGCAAATGAATTTCTTTTTCTTCGTTGTATTGAAGCAGGCTTGAGTGTCCATTGGCCACAAATAACAAACCAAACTTCTCCATTCTTTCCAGATTCTCCGAAAAAACACAAATATCTTCATTGCCGTCCTTCATCCCTCATTTTCATCAAAAACATTTCTTTTCTCGTTTTTAGTATTTCGTATTTTTTTTTCGATTCTTTCAATTTTAATCCTTCTTTAAAAGGAATGGAAATCAAACTTGCAGAATGTTATTTACTATACTTTCTTTTAGGTTTTGCCGTTTTATTATAAGAACATGATGGAACAATTATTTTTGTGAAAAAATTTTGTAGCCGCCTGTCTCTTAGCTAATCCATTCTCACTATCATTTAATCCACCTTCTGACTCTTCCTTGGTCCAAGACGCTTTTGTTCTTTTTCTTGTGCAATTGCGTGGTATCTGTGAAAACTAATAGGTAAAACCTATTTTATTTAAATGTTCTATTTTCTTAAATTTTTTAAAATTCAAACAAGCATAAGGGAGACCTGCTTTTGAGATATCAAAAATTGTGTTTCACCGTGAAAAACGAAAAATAAATATTGAAATGATGCTCTCCTGAAATAAGAAAAATCCAAATGTTTTTTATTGAAAATAGCTGTTGTACGACCTATCAACCACAATTTTTTGTCGCTATAGACCAAATTATTTGGAAATATCGAGATCGTATGACTCTCTCAAATTAGAACCTCATTTTGTAGTAGCCATAATGAAGACTTTGTTGAAAAATATGTATGTGAGGAGAGTATATCTTCAGGGAAGTTCAAAAGAAAATACTCTTATTTTCTCTCATTCCGAATTCAATTCTTCTCTGGAATACAATAATTGAAGCTGTAGGTTTAAAGATTCTACTTAAAAATTTTCAATTAGGTAATGTTTTTTATTTCAATTTATTCATGTCATTCCGACCATTCCTTTCACAACTGAATACGTTTCAGGCTCAGATTTGAAGTAGATAGGTATAACAATACCCAACTGATTAAAATAAAAACCTTGATTTTGGCACAAATAATGAAATATTGCATATTGCAGTCGAATGTCTAATGCACCATGCACCTAACACGATTTCTTCATTTAAACATATACACTCATATCACACACAAACGTTTATTAAGTAGAATACACTCACACGGGGAGATTTTGCGTAAAACGCTGTACCGTGAACCAACCCCTATTCAAATCAGATTCGATAATAATAGTTCAACTACCTTCCACATGGGGGAACTACTAGTCGGAACATTACACCCTGAAACTGTGAAGCATAGGCAGCTCTAAAAACATGGTGATCTATCACTCACTCTATTCGATGGAAATTGGTTGATTTCAGTTGAGAATATCCGCATCGAATTCTACAGTAATGAGTTAACATTTCGAATAATGTAAATCTACTTTATTCGAAAGAGAATAATTTCAGGAACTCAATAGTGTTTTTCGAGCATTTCGGGATAAAAGCGGACGCTCGAGAAATAAAAATGAATATTCCTTTTTACTCTGAATTTCAAGCATTGAGTAGCTTCCATATGTTTTATATAGATTCAAGTCTTTCTATCTTAAAACCGTTTTGAATACCTAATTACATTTCGAATACCTAAATAATCTACTCTTCCAATTAATGTCACCTTGAAACCAGAAAAACTGGAAAATATTTAATGCACAGATTATCCTTATAATATGTGCAATAAAAATATTCAATACTTTTATTGATAATTAGGAATTGCACCCGATGAGTACAATGGTAATTGTAATATTCATCAGCCAACAACAAAGATATTAGGTGGTCCTCATTTCTTCTTAGGTGTATGATGTGTTGCAGCCATCTTACTAACATAAAAATGGTGGCAGTACTCATAGTAGTAGTACTTAAGGTACCTACATCATTTCATTTCATGATGAAATTCATGAATGAATGAATTGTTTTGTTATTCAATAAAGAAAGTGGTCAAATTGTTTCTATTTTTTTTGCAATAATTATAGGATCTTTGGTTGTCGGTAATCAAACTGTAAACTATTGTTAACATTAAACAGAATAATTAAGCGCATCCACCAATTATATGTCAAAATGACTTCTTCATCAACTTCTAGCTACTCGCAAAAGTTCAATAAAGAATTGGAGATACCTTGGAAAAAAGCTCAAAAATAATTCTGATCATCAATCTTCGCTCGCCATAATTTCACAACATGAAGCCATATTTTTTTTTTATCGTGAAGATGTCGAAGCGTGAAGATGTGTTAGCCGATCGCTCTGCGAATACGAATAATGTCAGCGAAAATTTTGATAAATGTGCAATTACTGCATGTGTAAAGTGAATAAGTGCGCTAAATGCAACAAGTGTGATGAAATTTTCCATCCTTCCTGCTTAATTAAGGCAGCGAGCAGAAAAAATGCCGAATGTCAACATGAAACATCTGACCTGGGAGTAACTGATGAAGAAGTTTCACTCAAAACCGAAAATCAGATACTTAAAATCGAGGTGGCGTATCTTAAAGAACTTCTTAAAGAATCCAAAGTTCCAATTTGATTTTAATCGAAAATAATAAATTATTGAATGAGAAAGTTCAAAGTCTTGAATTTCGTTTGAAAAACGATAAACAAGAACTGAAAAAACCTCTGACATTGAGAAATCAAGATAAGGACCGGGTCTCGTATATCGCGCCTGGAGAAGTTTCTTTCAGTACTGTAGTTAATAGGAATTCCCAGAATGCGCAAGATCAACAACCGCAAATGTCTTCTGCTGCGTCATCATCTAGAACTGACAAGGTAAATATAAACAATACGGAACAGCATGTGAACAATAGTAATGAGGATGGTTGGACAACTATCAGAAGAGGAAGGGAGAAAAAATCTAACAATATGAAAGATCGCAATAAAATCTATGGGACTAAGAATATGAATGAAGATAATCCAATCCAGGGTGCCCTTCGAAGAAAATGGATTTATGTTGGAAAAATTGCCGGTAATCATGTTTCTGAAGAAGAAATAAAAATGTTCCTTAAAGATGTTACTGAAAGTAAACAAATGATAGTGAAGAAATTGAATACTGTGGGTCAAAATTCGGCCTTCAGTATAGGAGTTTCGTGTGAAAAAGCATATGAAGAAATTTTTGATGATTCTTTGTGGCCTAAGGGTATAATTGTGAGGGACTTTGCTTTTGATAGACAATTTTTTCGTAAAAACAGGGATAACCTCAAATAACGACAAACATCGCAGCCGTACCATTGATATAATTCACCAGAATGTGCGATCTTTAGGAAATAGTGTCGATAGAATTGAATACTTAACAACAAGTCACCAGAATTGTGATATATTGTGCATAACAGAACACTGGAGATCGGTAGAGGAGTTGATTCAGTTGGGATTGAGGGATTTCAAATTGAGTGCTTGTTTTTGTCGGGAGTCTAAAAAACATGGGGGTTCGGCGATTTACATTCGTGATGGTGTTGCAAGAGAAATCAACTTCATTAGTGATATATCGGTGCCGGGGGAGTTTGAAGGTTGTGCAGTGGAATATGTTGTGGAAAAGTCGAAGATGATTGTTATATCTATCTACAGACCACCCAGCGGAAATATTGAGGTATTTTTTGATAAACTTGAATATATTTTGTGTCACAAGATTGTTGAAAACAAGAACATTTTTGTAGCTGGTGATTTTAACATTGAAATGAAAGATGAAAATAATGTTAGAACAAGGTTGTTCGCATTGATGAATCATTTTTCCTTAAGAGCTCAAATTAACGATTATACAAGAATTACAGCACATTCAAAAAGTTGTCTAGATAATATATTCACAAATATGAGTGATATTTTGTCGTCTGAGATACTTGAATATCATATATCTGACCATAAAGCTCAGAAAGTCTGTTTTCAACTAGATCATAGTGTCAAGGTTGAGCTTGTCAGGAGGAGATTCTTCAGTGTGGATAATGAAAAACTTTTTATTGAAAAGCTTAAACAACAAAATTGGGAAGAAGTTTTGACAGTTGAAAAATCTGATGTTAATTTACAATGGCAAGTTTTCATTAACAATTTTATAAATATTTTCAATGAATGTTTTCCAATAACTCCAGTGCACAAAAATAGAAAACAGAGCGGTTTATTGAGGAATGTTGAAATTGATAAAACTAAACAAAAATTAGATTCCATGCTTGTGTTGTCGGATTTCAATCCTGCTTGTAAATCAGAGTACGATAGATTGAAAATAGTATATGATACTTTATTAAAAAAAGAGAAAACTAGACATTATGAAGATAAGATTAATAAATCAGATTGTAAAATGAAAGCTATGTGGTCAATTTGCAAAGATATTACTGGAAGAAATACAAGTCATAATAATGTATTCCATGAGAATCCATTAAAATTTGTGAATGAATTCAATCAATACCTTGTTGATGTTGTGCAATGTTTAACAAAAACTCAGAACAAAAGGACCTTTCAATGCATTACTCCAGAATGTCACAAATCTTTATTTCTCAAGCCAGTGAGTTCAACTGAGTTAATTGAGTTGTCTAAACATTTGAAGAATAAATATTGTTATGGTTACGATGGAATACCCTTAAAATTGATGAAGACCTCTATAGGGACAATATCAGATGTGCTTTGTTACATAATTAATAATTCCATGAAGTACTCTATTTATCCAGATCAGTTGAAATTTGCTTTGATAAAACCATTGCTCAAGAAAGGTGATCCACTTGACCTGAGTAATTATAGACCAATTAGTTTATTACCTGTATTCTCCAAGATTTTTGAATTAGTTATGATCACCAGACTAATAAGTTTCATGAATGAGAATAATTTATTCTCGAAATTTCAACATGGATATTTAAGGGGCAGATCTACCAACACTGCTATTTTTCAGTTTGTAAATGCTGTTTTGCATTGCTTGGAGAATAAGAATTTTGCATTGGGTATTTTTCTTGACTTAAGCAAAGCTTTTGATTGCGTTGTTCATGAGCTTCTTCTTCGGAAGTTGGATAAATGTGGAATAAGGGGAAAAGCAAATGATTGGATACGATCCTTTTTATCAAATAGGAAGCAGCAGGTTATTCTTGATGGTGATGTAGAATCAGATATTCTAGATGTGGTATTTGGAGTGGGTCAGGGTACTATAGCTGGTCCAATTTTGTTTTTATTTTATATTAATGATCTACCAGAGGCAATAGAGGAATACCTGGAGGCAAATTATGTTGATGACATAAATGTTTTAATTGAAGGGAGTGATTTAGAGGAGATTGTCTACAAAACAAAAGATGCATTCTGTAAGGTGAAAGATTGGTGTGATATGAACAAATTAGTGATTAATGACGAAAAAACCAATCTGGTACTCTTTCGTCCTAAACAAGTTCTGAATACATCGCTAGATTGTATTATTCTGGATGGCAACAGTGTTACACTTTCATCGGACACCAAATTCTTGGGTGTTCATATTAATGAATTCCTTAATTGGGAAGTTCATATTGATAAGGTCTGTCTCAAATTATCCAGTGTTGGCTATGGAATCAAGATTCTAGCTAGTCAACTGGATGTGAGTATTGTGAAAATGATATATCATGCTAATTTTGAATCGGTCATGAGGTATGGAATTGTTTTTTGGGGTCGTAATTATAATGTTAATTCTGTATTTGTCATTCAAAAAAGAACTTTAAGATGTATGTATAGATTAAATTTTAGGGAATCTTGTAGAGGAAAGTTTCGTCAAAACAATTTATTTACCATTTATGGTTTATATATTTATGAATGTTTGATTTTTGTTTTCAATAATAAAGAAATTTTTAAATTCAATAGAGAACGTAGCTATAACACAAGAAATCTAGATCTTCTTTTTCCTCAACATAGATTAACCATGACGGAGAGGGGTCCATACTATATGTGCACAAAACTATTCAATAAGCTTCCTGACTGTATAAAGAGATGTAATTATGTAGGCACTTTTAAGAACTCAATAAGGAAAATGCTGGTTCGATTGGAACCGTATAACCTCGATGAATATTTTGATTGCAATTGTCTGTCGTAGGATATATATTTTTTTTCTGTATTTTGACGTCATTTCATTTCTTATGTAACAACTTTGTAAGATCTGAAATAAAGAAGATTTATCTATCTATCTATCTATCTATTAGTTCATTATCGTAAAAACGGATAATATTGCAGCTTTCTATAGAATCCTTGCTATGTTGATTTCACTTTTTTTTGTGATTCTTAACCCTAAACTTTCCTTATAATCGTATTTTAACGTTTGTTCATTTTCAAATCTTATTTGTAAATATGGTCAATCGTTTCAATTGAATCCAGTGACCAAAAATTCAACTCTTCCTTATTCGAAACGAAACAAAATTATTCGGGTTTGGTTTATTCGAGAACAGTGAATTTGGTGAAGAAGTATTCTCTCGAAGGTTCTTGATATGTAATTCGCATCTTCTAACATGCCAGAGGATGCATCCTGTCAGTGCAATTCTTTGTCTCTTTGTAAGACGTTTGATACCTACCGATACATGCTTTTTCTGAGATATGGGTTCACGAAATAACTTTTACTTGAAACAATATAGTACCTAAGTGTATTTTACAATATTTGGAGAGCAAAATGAAAACGGAGTACCAAACATTTCCTCAAAAGCACAGAGGAAAAAACCCAGTAGAGAACTTGTCTCCTATAAATGTAGTGATGGAATGCTACGCTTTGTTTGAAGAATGACCTAAATTATTTATATCGAAGCCCCTTTTCCATGGAAAAATCCTTTGTTCTCTTCGTTAATTCCGCATCTCAAAATACATAACACTAGGAGCAGAAAAAGCACGAGAAAGTAATAAGAAATTTGACTATCATATCACTACAGTACAGAAGGACTATCTACAACAAATCGAACCATTACAAACGATATCCAATGACCAATGTAATACCATTTATTGAAGTGTTATCTGAAAAGATTGAGAAATTGTTATTAAATACAATGTGGGGCTTGAGACCATACAAGACTCAAGAATCTGATAATCGACTAAACAAAAATTGTACATCTGCATTACCTTGTGAGTTCGGTAGAGCCCTACATTGGAGAATCTAAACGTCCCGTAATTGTCCGAATCAAAGAACATAAAAAATCTCAAAAAACCTCGAATTAATTTTTGATCTCTCAGAACTCGGATGTTCAAGGAACTCACTACAGAGAAATCAAGTTAAACGATACGACCTCTGGTGACGATCTGAGTAACCTTTAATATGGATCTTTAATTTTGCATTGCATTATGTTGTCGTGATTTATGTGAATATTTAACATCAATAATAATTTTTAAGTGTAATTCCATTCAAATCTCTATTGTTCAGTTCCTCAGTGTTCTCCCTGGAAAAAAAAAGAATTCCAAAAAATATACATTTCCATGCCTTTCCTCAAGCTAGGGAAAAATTTCGTGTTTGGGTGGAAAGGAAATCGAGGAGTAAAGTGACAAAGTGTTGATTAATCGACGAAAAGCCTGGCAACTGAAACTTGAAATCGGAAAACCAGTCACAGGAAATATGAAAGTTTGCTCCTTGCATTGTGTAGATGACGATTATTTTTATGGAGGTAAGTACGGATTACACAAAACTTGTAGGTTAGATTAGATTCATGGGGTTAATCATTTCATAATAATCACAGTTCATAACAGAAGTAGTTTTTGAAAAATATTGCTGTACCTAACAGAAATCTTTCTGTTGGATTTTCTACCAGAAAGGGAGAACAACCGGAATGTTTTAGTAGTAGAACTGAAAGTTTGAAACAAAGAAGTCTAAACTAAGAAAAACCCACCTTGTGAAGAGAAAAAGTACCTACTGTTTGAATATAATAAAATCGAATTAATCCTACTGTCCAACAAACAAAATTGTTGTCCCTAATTTTCACAACAGGCAACAGCCTTTTAACCTTATTCATCTTTCACTATGACTGAAATGAATATCAAATTCAATTTCACAATAAACATGAAAAGCTTATGATAAACTTATGTTCTAAGGACATAAATAAATTCAGTATATTATACAACAGACAAAGAAAGTATACCTTTGCAAGTCATACAAACCCCAAATAACCAAATCGAAATTCTCGGTAAACAAATATCGAAAGATACCTGTACCACATCAAAGGGACAATAAACCTAATGTAAAATCGATTCAACGCACGAATTGAATTATATCGCTGCATAACTCAATTAGGAAGCCGACTAATTTATATTCAGTCAGTACGGTCCTTCGCTAAGGTGCCCACATTTCGGCGATGGTGGGGTGGGGGCGGTTCTGGCCGCCATCTTGGGCGCGTATGGCGGCAACGTGTGTGAGCTGTCGTATTTAATTAGCGGAGTATTTCCTTAATTACTGGGGCAGAACCGGCACCGACTCTGAATCCATTATTACATGCCTTTCAATCCCGCAGGAGAAGATCATTATACATCTGTAGTAGGTTGTCACAGGTTGCCTGGGCAATGGGCGTAGTTAGATGTTCCTAGAATACGTGGATGGCTTCAACTCAAGCTTGAGATGATCAGGAATTAGTTCGAGGAATTCAAGTGTCTTATTAGCTTTCGAGAGGTTTCGTACTAAGGTGGTGTATGTTCGAAGCGCATTCGCCATTTTGTACGAAAGTTAGACGTACTTGAATTCGTTTCGAGATATTCAAGCGCCTGAGCTGTTCCAGAGCTTTGTGTTACTGAGTTGAGCTGAATGGTTGTTACTGTTCGAGTTGAATTATGTGTTTTTGTCAGATGATAAATAAACAACAGTTACAGATAAAACGAAAATCTTCGAGAGGAAGATCGTCGCAATTCTTTACTTGCGGATTTATTATCTTTGATATCGCAAAAATTTTCACTATCTGAACGGATATAAACAATACAGCACAAAAATTTTCCGATAATTGAGTAACTTAAGGGCTTCGAGGCCCAACCAAAAAAACACACAAATATCAGTATTTCGAGCTCCTGAGTGGCTCCGCAGCAACTCACCCTTCGAAACGGATAGCTGTAAAGTGAAGTACCTTGAAGCTCAAAGTTTTACAAGTTTTCTCGTTAAATCAAAGTTATAATAAATAACTGAATGAAGCATGAGAAATCATGTATTTTTAAATGGAAAATTCAGGCTGCTGGTGTGATTCACTATGTAGGAATGTAAAATTATAGCACGTAAAGCCAGTACGTATAGTGCTTTAATGTTTAGAATGGCATTTCTAGCACTGTAAGTATTCTAAATGGTGACTGACACACTCATTCCTGCAATGTACGTACCAAATTATACTGTTTCAATTTGTGTTCAACTGTTTGTGACTTCTTATTGGTCGTGATTGTCCTTACTTACTCAAAAGAGGTACAACTGAATCAAGTGACCAGCGCATTCGCCAATTTGCAACTGTGCCTTTTGTTTGTTGTATCATCGGTTCTCTGTACGGATGGATCACTTCTTTTTCATGTTCGAAAAATTAGATTATTTAATATTTAATTTACTGAATTGTACGAAGTAAACTATATAACTCACAACCAGCGCACTATATTCTACCGAAAACTACAAATTTCCTGCGATTAATTGGTTGAATGATTGATCAATGGAATAAATAAATCAAATCATGAGAACTCATCATAAATGATTATCATATGTATGCATGAGATGGAAAATGAATCAACGCTCCTTTTTTCTGATCCCAAGAATACATTTTTCCACAATTGACAGATTTTCTTCGAGTAAAGTGGTGTTCTGAGTCTAAACACTGTACAGAAACTCCAAATATCGAGGAAAAAAACCCGTTTACTAATTGAAATAATAAATAATAATATAATCGGCAACTGAATGGTGCCAATAAAAAAAATTTGATAGCATTTTTCTTGAACCTTATGAAAAGTATACCTTTTTGAAGAAGAAATTAGGAGGAATCGCTTTTTCTAGGCCAGCATGACATACTGTGTAAGGCAAAAAGTAAGAGTAGATTTAAATGTGGAGGAATCCTGAATGTGACGCCCTCTTAGTAATCTAAAAACTGATAGGTATTTGGATTCTGCATCATACAAAAGCCCGACTATGACATTTTGTTCAATTCTCACCTGTTTGTGCAGAAAAAAAATTGACACCCTGTATTCTTGAATGAAGCAGTTTCGGACATATATTCATGGGACTTTTTTAATATTTATGGCCCTCTATCACGTAGCACTATGCATGGTACTTTTTTCCTTAAACCCGGCATAATGCTACAGTATTTTCTTTTCTATTTTTTATTCTTAAAAGTGAGTTACAACCGCATATTTTCCCTTCGTTAGTAGAAAATCATATTTTTTGCACAAACTATTTTGGTGACTTTCAAAAGAGCTACTACTTAATCATGGTGACCGGCACCTCCGCCATTTTGCTACACGAGGGCCCGTTTGGTAATTCTCATCAATACGCAGAACATCTTCGAGTACTGTCATAATCTGAGATCATTAACACTGTACCTCCTAAGACAACTCCAAAATGTGAAAAGAGAATAAATGTACTAATAAGAATAATAAATAATTTGTATGATATTCTGCGTTAAGTAAATTACATAGACCAATAACAAAATTGTGCTTCAAATTTGTAGATTCAACTGGAAAAAATTGTGTGAACTCTCAGAAAAGGTATATATCTTATTACATCAACAATATATATACAATAAGCTAAAATTTTTGTGATTTTCAAATAATAAACAAGAAAAAGCAAAGGATTATACATCTCGAGAAACAAACTACACATAACTCAACAACATTAGTAAAAAAGTCTCCATTTAAAAAACACCACAAAATGATATGTGCTTCATATTATATTCAAATTACTCAATCAAAATTCACAGAATATAATATTATACTGAACCAATCAACACTCACTCAAAACATCCACGCAGAAATCCATCCAAATTGCCATTTTGAAACGAGCTATCACCTCGAGACTCAGCATGTTTGTCGAATCTTCTACCCCCATAGGATCCTGCCACCCCTGCAGCATCCCCCACATTTCCTGCCATCGAAAATCCACACGTTCGTTGCAGAGTGTCAGCCTGAATCGAACTTACCCTCGGCCACCCCCTTCGGCAAGGTGGTGGTCTTCGGAAATACGTAACGTATTCGAAATACGTTTCGGGAAGGACAATCGGAACCTAGCTGCGTCGGTCTTCATTCCTCCGTTGCCCTGGTAACCGGGGGTATCTTTCCCAGAGGTAAGAAGATTAATTGGAATCGTTCCTCTTCACAATCGGATAAATGGGCGCACGAGGTGGGAATAGAAACATTAAACATCCGGCTAAGACTCCAGTTTTTGGTCCCTTGATTCCTTTATGTAGGCTACCTTCTTTAATTACGACGCTGCGCTGGTTACGCTCACGACTAATGGACGCTAAATACCTTTCCCCCTTAAAAATCAGTTTTATGGTCCTTCGGGTAACGAAGGAACGCTTGGGGATTATAAGTCGATACTTAATTTTGTCCATTGCTGCTGCGATATTTTTAAATTATTCTTTGGAATCAAAATTCATGGAAAAGAAAGCGGTTCCTGCATTCATTCTATTGTATAATTAATTTCAAGTTAATAACGAAAAGAGATTGTTGGGTATTTTCAGAGAGTCAATAAAATTATCAAAAACCTGATTTACGAACAAAAAGAGTCAAAAAAAACAACTATTGATGCAGTCTTATTTAAATTTAACAAAGGATATTGAAATATGTTCTTACGCTGATGAGTAATGGACCGCAAATATCTTTGCCCCTTAAAAATCAGTCTTATGGTCCTTCGGGTAACGAAGGAACGCTTGGGGATTATAAGTCGATACTTAATTTCATACAGTGCTGCTGTGATATTTTTAAATTATTTTTGGAATCAAGCTTTGAAAATTCATGAAAAAACTGTACAATCAATTTGAAACCAACAAAACGAAAATATATTCTTGGGTATTGTCAAAGTGCATTCTTTTGAATACAATAAGATAAATGGGCGCACGGGGTTGGGAATAGAAACATTAAACATTCGGCTAAGACTCCAGTTTTTGGTCCCTTGTTTCCTTTATGTAGGCTACCTTCTTTAATTACGAACCTGCGATGGTTACGCTCACGACTAATGAACGCTAAACACCTTTACCTCTTAAAAATCAGTTTTATGATCCTTCGGGTAACGAAGAAACGCTTAGGGATTATAAGTCGATACTTAATTTTGTTTACTGCTGCAGCGATATTTTTAAATTATTCTTTGGAATCAAGCTTCGGAAATTCATAAAAAGAGAGGCGGTTCAAGCAGTATTCATTGTATAATTAATATCAAGTTAACATAACGAAAATATATTCTTGTGTATTTACCCAGTTGCATACAGAATTTCGAACAGAAATGATCAAATTAAAATAGTTTTCAGTAATCTCAAAAATTATATATTAGGGAAATCAAATATGTTTTTACGCTCACGACTATCATAGAAGCAAATGATACATAAAAAGGTGAGATAACATCATTCTTAAGTCGGTTTAATGTCAATACTTTGAGGGCCATTTATCGTGAACCTGCGCATTCGCCATTTTGTGTCGATGCGTAAGATTCGGGATGAAATGAAATTTGATTATATTTTTCGTAATAAGAACTTCGAATTTTTGCACATGAACACTTAAGGTGTTAAGAATGAATAGAAAATAGTTGAAAACACACTGTGTTTATCAAGCTTTAACATCAATCTAACAAACAAATTGCTACATAAATCAGAAAATCATCTCTGGATGAAAACTTACGCTGCATGTTCGAAGTTTCAAATCATAATTCCACAGAAATAATCAGGTAGTACTTCTGAAGCTTGTAGAAAGAAAAGAAGTATCTGGAAGTGTTTTCGGCGCAATCAAATTTCAAAATTAACACCAACTGAATCAAAATATGCAACAAATATATGAAAAAACCCGTACGTTTACCTTAGTTTGTCTTCAGTATTTTTACATGGTTGCCAGATATTGCCAAATTATGAGTCAGGACCATGGTGTCTAATGAACTGATTATTCCAATCGAAAAACTTTGGCAACAATGCAATAGTTCTAATTCTTGGCGGCTCTACCTTCTACCTTCTTATCTATCTCTGTTTCTTGTATGTGCCTTTGTGATGATAAAACGAAAGTGTGAAATTAATGTAGGCGAAGAAAGTGAAATGCGTGAAAATTTGTTTTGTATACAGAAAAAAGTTCATTTTTGGCTGATGATTGGAGGACAAATCAGTACTGTTCGGAAGTAAGTACTACTAATTTGAACTTGAACTGATTCAGGTAACTTCTTTCAGTTCTCACATGCGTTGAAAATTTTTTTGTATAATATACCTAATTAGTTTATACGGTGAAAATATTTATTGTGACTTCTTTACAGATATTTACCCATATATTTTCAATTGGCGGAATTAGATATTGCTGAATCACTTCAATGCATATGTGAGAAAAGTTCAATCCAATGAAAGATAAGATGTAAAAATTTACATCCATTTATATTTATGAGTGCTTAGATCTGATCTCTTCTTTTTCGAGCTAGATGAAGAACCTTTACTTAGGGTGTTTTTGGAAGATACCTCTACTGTCAACCTCTCACTTGGTCTACCATCAGGTACATATCTATCTGTTCATAACGTATTTATCAGTGTGAAGAAAATATATTTTATCAACAGAAAATGTTTTTTGACTTGGCAGCAAATATTGTTATAATCATTCATTGTGAATACATTCAAGTGAATTGAATTGTTTTAAAAATCTGCGTAGTAAACGAATACACTTAAAGGCTTTTCAGGAATAACAATTGCAGAACATAAATAATAAACAAAAGATTATCATAGCGAGTAAGTATACCTAGCTAAGTAATAATTAATAATTTATGGTTTAGGATCTGCTTTGTTTCAGCTTCGAGAGAAACCTGTGTAGCAAATATCTGATATTCAAATCGGTGAATTGCATTTCTGAATTCAGATAATAATTTGTCATTTCATAGGAGTAACATTCAACTTAGTCAGTGCTAAATAACACCAAACAGGTTATTGCAACCTCATTAAGCTAGTGCAAATTAAGACTAAAACGCTGCGATTTCACACCGAAACCGATCTAACTCGTATCGTATTTCACACTAATAAATTGTGAAAAATAACTGAGTCAGTGTCAAAACACACTGGATGATTAATTTAGATCACACCGCTCTAGTGTGATTTAACACCAAACAAGTGCGAAGTCGCAAAGAACCGAATGAAAATCACAATCGCTTCAGTGTTAATGTTGATTTATTCATATGAAAAAGCCACGCCTTTGAAATAATGAAACACACCAGAAAATTATTGAACGTCGGTGTTATTTGAGAAGGTGCGAAATAACACCAAGATATCAAGACCTCTAAGTAAATACTGACGCTATCAGCGGGCGTTAGCTGGTGTTTGAAAATTTCTTAGAGTGTACACTGTCTCAGGAATGATCACATGTGGAACATGGGAAAGGTTCCCGATGATACCTGTCACTGCTACCAAGAATTCACCGATGCAATATTTCAGCAGTTCATAGGAAAAGGCTGTTAAAATAGTTCAGATTAATTCTAATTATTCACTCAAATGATTCATTCATCTAGCTTTCGACTCATCTGGTGAAATTCATTCCCTTTAAAATGGTAATAAGATTATCGAATAATAAACTTTCTGTTCGAAAGTAAGACGCCAACCGAGTTTAAGTTCCTTCCCACTCGAAATTGTATCCGACACTATAATATGCAAGTCGCCCCATTTCTTCAGAACTGGCGGCCCATTTTTCAGCACTGTTAATGAAAAGTAAGTCAAGGCGAAGGTTGCAATTAAAAATCGATCCAGTTTAACGCCCCGACGTCTCTCTTCTTCTTTTATACTTTCTCCCGGCTGGTAAAATAATGGAGCATTCAACAGATTGCTCCTCATCAGCATTTTATTATTTTTAGAGGCAACCTCTTTAGCGCTTGGAAACTTAGATGAATAATGTATAATTTATTGAGTTCATGGAGTCGAGTCTTATGAAAGAGGACGTTTATTTTTCAGTTCGTTATTCCATTTTGCTTTGCGGGGTCCCTTTCTGTTCGGGAAGGGTGTTCTCGGGTTTGTAAACATTCCTTGTTACGTTTGATTTGAGATAGGATGGGTTTGAGACGTGTATTATCTTGCTGATTTTTGTCTTCGGTAACTTATGTATTTTATTGTTGTTTGTTTAATTGGATATTTCAGATTTAGTATAAATATTTTCGCGTGATTTTCCTTGGAGAACAGCATGTTATCGTTTTTCCTAAATTTCTTCAGTTTTCGAATTTCGTGACCCATATGGTGTGACGAACGACTCTGTTGAACTCACTGGAACAAAAGTGTAAACACGAAAATTCTCAACTGGATATGAAGTTTTTCTTCAATAAATGAATCCAAATACGATCTTTTCCAACATAACAATCAGGTTCCGTCATTTGGATCTTTGTGTTGTTTCAGTTCATCATATGATCTCCGCTATTTGAACATACATGATCAGCGATTGGTGATCTTGTAATGTCTCTATTTTTGATCTTGTTCTTATGTACCCGTTTTCTTATCTCTAAAGATCTTGATGTCTCTCCTGTAAAATGTATAATTCATTGAGTTCATGGAGTCGAGTCTTATGAAAGAGGACGTTTATTTTTCAGTTCGTTATTCCATTTTGCTTTGCGGGGTCTCTTTCTGTTCGGGAAGGTGTTCTCGGGTTTGTAAACATTCCTTGTTACGTTTGATTTGAGGAAGGATGGGTTTGAGACGTGTATTATCCTACTGATTTTTGTCTTCTGTAACTTATGTGTTTTATTGTTGTTTGTTTAGTTGGATATTTCAGATTTAGTATAAATGTTTTCGCGTGATTTTCCTTGGAGAACAGCATGTTATCTTTTTTCCTAAATTTCTTCAATTTTCGAGTTTCGTGACCCATATGTGGCCAATGAGCGACATTCTTGCGCCCTCTTTGTCAAGTGTATAGGCCTCTTCGTTTTCTTTGATTCCCGAATGGCCGGGAATCAGATTAAAAAGACCTTATTTTTCTTGCCTATCTCATTAAGTTTGTTCCGGCACTCCGTCATCTTTGAGTCGATGACGTAGGAGCTCAGTGCATTAATAGCAGGTTGACTATCTGAGTGTTTGGCTATATTGCACTTCTGATAGTTTCTTTCTAGATTTATATCTAGACAGCTTTCAATAGCTAAGATTTCCGCTTGAAAGACGCTCATACAGAGGCCTAGCGATAGTGCACACTTGATACTTGGCCTGTATATCCAAGCGCCAGTTCCTGTATAGGTTTTAGAACCATCTGTAAAGCATTTTACGGTATTTTCTTTGAAGTTATAGCCGGTGTATTCCCTTCCCTTTTACTTAGCAATGTCCTGAAATTTTTCTCAGTGCTTACTTTCTTGATCATCACAACACTAGGGAGGTTCGCAGATGAGATGTAGTAGGACCAGACTCTCTGATTCTTTATTCTCTCATAACCTGTATCTTCCTTAGATATTCTGAGTATACCCTCATGAGCTACCCTATCAATCACTAGATGTAGAGGTGTGAGATCCGTAATAACCTCAGAAAATTATAGAAGATATGCAGATCTAGGCTCCTTGAAACCATCTTAGATCCTACTGGTCTTTCATGATCCTTTCTGAGATTTGAATATGACTGTAATTTAAGGTACAGAGGTGACATTTGAAGTACTTATCACTTCTTCTCGGTTTTTCTATTCACATTCTCTTCTGTCACTACTTTTGAATACACATGCCACTGGCGCAGCCAGGGGGGGGCTTTGGGGCTGCAGCCCCCCTAAAGATTAATTTCTTCGTTATTTCTTTCTTCTTTATTTTTTCGCAACTTTCGTTATTCACTGTATCATCAAAAAATTTTTCAGTTCAGCCCCCCCCCAAAATAAAATCCTGGCTGCGCCACTGACACATGCTATATTGTTTGATGTGAGAAAATTTTCTAATGTCATTTCTTAAAAGAATATAACTCAAATATAACAATTGGGAAGCATTTTTTAAACAGTTTTCTTCTTCTTTGATAAACCATTCGCCATCGCCGTCTCTGATGCCATATCGAACACGAGCGCACTGAAAAGAGCTCGTCCGTAAGTAGTTCTGAAATTCACTTCCGACCGCCTCGTATACATGCTCTTTTCAAATATGTCAAAGGAATTTCCAATGCATACGTGTTAAGGGGACTCGAATTTAGGTATGTGCCTCATAAAGTGCCATCCGAGGTGATGACTCTATCTATCAAAATAATGCATAAATGGATTCCGGGCGACTCGGCTTCGAAATGGTTTTCTGAGGCGCGTTCAACCGTGGACGGCATATTTTCATCTAGGATCTCAAACTGCTTAGATTTTCATTCTTTTTTCGATCTGGAAGATCAATGAAGTGAATAAAGTGCTATATTCGAATGTTGAAGATATTGATGCTTTGCGAGCGTTGCTTTTTATATTTTGGGATTGAATAACTCTCTTGTTGCACCTTGGTAACAGACAGCTCAGTCCTGAAGTTTGATTTTTTTTGGATCATATGAGCTCGAAACGTTTTGAAATACGACCGCTATCTGTGTTGTTTACAGTAACTTGAAAGATTTATCTCGACCAAAAATGGAATTGATCGAGAACATTTTCGTGCGATAAGTTTTCACAATTTGGAACAAGGAATATCACAGCAACAGTGAATCGATGAACATGATGTCCAAAATCAATCGTCATAACCTGATATTGAGAACACCTTAGGCATCAGAGAGACCATAGCATATATTGAATATTGCATGATCAGTTGTAATAAAAAATATTCACGATTGACCCCACACAATTTGTCAAACGTTCAAAAAAGGCTAGCTGTTATGGTTTGGTCGGAAGGAAAAAAAATTTAAAAATACGATCGCGGTGCATCAAAATACGTCTATCGTGACAGGTGCACCTATGAACTCGAAATTAAACAGAATTCTTGTATGGGTGTTTCAAGATCCAAATCAAACATAAGTTGTTGCACTTCCAAGCAATGATCACCGTACCAACAACGCAGGAAAGTCAATTCTGGGCTTATGATTCTCGTGTCATGAAAAAGCCGATGAACTTGCAAAAAGTGTATCAAGGTTTAACACCTGCTAGAGCTGAACCTACCTAGAGATTTGGAAAAAACCAATATAAGGCAGCGGTCCAGCAATGAGAGGCGAACAACAGAAAAACACAGGAGAAACAGCCCTGGAGTACTCAGTCCAAAAAATTCATAATGATTACTCATACCTTTATCAGAAAGCTATTGAAGCTGTCACGAGCTGAGCTTCGGCTCTACATATACTTCATGGAAACGTTTCCTTCAATAAATAAAAGGGTTAAAACAGGCGCAATAGGTTTATGAAAATTTCTTTGAAGTTATAGCCGGTGTATTCCCTTCCCTTTTACTTAGCAATGTCCTGAAATTTTTCTCAGTGCTTACTTTCTTGATCATCACAACACTAGGGAGGTTCGCAGATGAGATGTAGTAGGACCAGACTCTCTGATTCTTTATTCTCTCATAACCTGTATCTTCCTTAGATATTCTGAGTATACCCTCATGAGCTACCCTATCAATCACTAGATGTAGAGGTGTGAGATCCGTAATAACCTCAGAAAATTATAGAAGATATGCAGATCTAGGCTCCTTGAAACCATCTTAGATCCTACTGGTCTTTCATGATCCTTTCTGAGATTTGAATATGACTGTAATTTAAGGTACAGAGGTGACATTTGAAGTACTTATCACTTCTTCTCGGTTTTTCTATTCACATTCTCTTCTGTCACTACTTTTGAATACACATGCCACTGGCGCAGCCAGGGGGGGCTTTGGGGCTGCAGCCCCCCTAAAGATTAATTTCTTCGTTATTTCTTTCTTCTTTATTTTTTCGCAACTTTCGTTATTCACTGTATCATCAAAAAATTTTTCAGTTCAGCCCCCCCCAAAATAAAATCCTGGCTGCGCCACTGACACATGCTATATTGTTTGATGTGAGAAAATTTTCTAATGTCATTTCTTAAAAGAATATAACTCAAATATAACAATTGGGAAGCATTTTTAAACAGTTTTCTTCTTCTTTGATAAACCATTCGCCATCGCCGTCTCTGATGCCATATCGAACACGAGCGCACTGAAAAGAGCTCGTCCGTAAGTAGTTCTGAAATTCACTTCCGACCGCCTCGTATACATGCTCTTTTCAAATATGTCAAAGGAATTTCCAATGCATACGTGTTAAGGGGACTCGAATTTAGGTATGTGCCTCATAAAGTGCCATCCGAGGTGATGACTCTATCTATCAAAATAATGCATAAATGGATTCCGGGCGACTCGGCTTCGAAATGGTTTTCTGAGGCGCGTTCAACCGTGGACGGCATATTTTCATCTAGGATCTCAAACTGCTTAGATTTTCATTCTTTTTTCGATCTGGAAGATCAATGAAGTGAATAAAGTGCTATATTCGAATGTTGAAGATATTGATGCTTTGCGAGCGTTGCTTTTTATATTTTGGGATTGGATAACTCTCTTGTTGCAGCTTGGTAACAGACAGCTCAGTCCTGAAGTTTGATTTTTTTTGGATCATGTGAGCTCGAAACGTTTTGAAATACGACCGCTATCTGTGTTGTTTACAGTAACTTGAAAGATTTATGTCGACCAAAAAATGGAATTGATCGTGAACATTTTCGTGCGATAAGTTTTCACAATTTGGAACGAGGAATATCACAGCAACAGTGAATCGATGAACATGATGTCCAAAATCAATCGTCATAACCTGATATTGAGAACACCTTAGGCATCAGAGAGTCCATAGCATATATTGAATATTGCATGATCAGTTGTAATAAAAAAATATTCACGATTGACCCCACACAATTTGTCAAACGTTCAAAAAAGGCTAGCTGTTATGGTTTGATCGGAAGGAAAAAAAATTTAAAAATACGATCGCGGTGCATCAAAATACGTCTATCGTGACAGGTGCACCTATGAACTCGAAATTAAACAGAATTCTTGTATGGGTGTTTCAAGATCCAAATCTAACATAAGTTGTTGGACTTCCAAGCAAATGATCACCGTACCAACAACGCAGGAAAGTCAATTTTGGGCTTATGATTCTCGTGTCATGAAAAAGCCGATGAACTTGCAAAAAGTGTATCAAGGTTTAACACCTGCTAGACCTGAGCCTACCTAGAGATTTGGAAAAAACCAATATAAGGCAGCGGTCCAGCAATGAGAGGCGAACAACAGAAAAACACAGGAGAAACAGCCCTGGAGTACTCAGTCCAAAAAATTCATAATGATTACTCATACCTTTATCAGAAAGCTATTGAAGCTGTCACGAGCTGAGCTTCGGCTCTACATATACTTCATGGAAACGTTTCCTTCAATAAACAAAAGGGTTAAAAAAGGCGCAATAGGTTTATGAAAATTTCATGGAATGCTTTCAGTCTCGTTTCAACCCTTGCCTGATCAGGAATATTTCCAAATTTCCCTTGATTCCTCCTCCCATACACACCTATCGCCAAGGAAACTGGATCTTCCCCCCAGCTATGCAATCGTCTTAACATAGCAAGCTGTTGCGGCTTCCTTTCATACTTTCTCAGAATTCTCGTTAGTCAAGGGTGGAAGCCACCCTTTGTAAACTCCAGAAGCTTAGACCACACTCATTACAACATAGTTGCGAAGTTGTATATATACTGTCTTCAAAGGGGACCAAGGATGGAACGGATATTAGAAGTTTCTGAGGCCCATGTACATGGAGAGAGGGATGATTATAGCAGTGGTGTAATTTAGACGGGTAGACTGGAGGTGTAATGAGTATTATTAGGGAATAGTCTGATGGAGTGTTTAACTTGATTTTCATTAAATAGAAATATCGCATCAGTTTCTGGTGAAAAAAATTTCGAAGGGGTAGAATCATGAGCTTTCTTATATATCGGGTGTCACACGGTGAGTGGCCTATTAGATTATTTTGGAAACTATTGACGGTACAGATTTCTAATTTTGTGGATCGATGTTTGGCCATGTAAGGTACATTTTAAAAATAATTTCACATTTCCAGTGTTGAATCTATACCGTTAACATTTCGAGTCCGGGAGTTAAAGTGTTCAAAAACGGTCCACAACGAACAGACAAAATAAACTTTTTCTATTGGCACGACTGTCCGAAATTTTCGCACGCATTTACGTGTTATTTTTTCTTCTAAATACCAAATTCTGAATTTATCAGATATGTGGTTAAACCATCGGAAAAGTGGTAAAAATATAAAATTTCAATACTTTTGAAACCAGTGAGCTCAACGGAGTCGTTTGTCAGCACATATGGGTCAAGAAATTAGAAAATTAAAGAAATTTAGGAAGGACGATATCATGCTGTTCTCCATAGAAAATCATGCGAAAACAATGTCTTCATTTGAACCAAACGCAAACCTGAAATATCCAATTAAACAAACAACATTAATTTCTAGAAATATTTTTAGGTTTTCATTTCCAGTCTCTCAAACAGAAGTACCTAATTAAAACAATTTTTAATTAAGATAAAATAATGCTCCTGGGAAATTTCTCAGGAGCAAAAATTTTTAAAAAAATTGTTGCCTTACAGTAAAACTAAAAAAGGAAATAAATAAATAAATGATTTGGCAACACGGCAGAGAGGAATTCAATAAGTTTTTTGATTACATCAATAATAAATAACTCACTATTAAATTTACGATGGAATTAGAACAGAAGTATCAAATTTCCTTTCTAAATGTTCTAATAAAAAAATTTATTGATCATTTTGAAACAAGCGTATTTTGAAAAGAAACACACACTAAGATATCTATCTAAATTTTTATTCTAATCATCAATTGAATGTAAAAACAGGTATTATAAAAAACTTCATAATATGGCCTTTTTGATTTCATCTACACCTGAAAATAGAAATAATGAAATTTCCTTCATTAAAGAGTTGCTACTAGATAATCGATACTCACCAAATTTCATAGAAAGAAGAATTTGCAAATTTTAACGAAAAATATATAATCTAAATTCCAATGATGATAAGTTACAAACAGAAAACCGTCAAGAACAATAAATTTGTTGAACGTCATACCTTATATTCCTGGCCTTTCAGAAAAAACAAGAAGAATTGTTTCCAAATTCAACATAAGAACTGTTTTCAAAACACAAAATGATTTGAGATCTATTCTAACCAGAACGAAATCAATAAATGAGACACAAAAATTAGAAAATCGTGTTTACAATATTCCATGTATATGTGGAAAATCTTATACAGGAGAGACATCAAGATCTTTAGAGATAATATATAGGTTCTGTGGGGGGGAGGAAGAAAACCCCAATCACCTAATAACGGAATGCATTGGCATTGCGAACATAAGAGAGAATGCCTTGGGCGGGAAACTTTCCTAACATCACAAATTGAAGTAGGTATTTAATTTTTCATTCCGAGTTGGTCAAGAAGTTCCTCCCAAATTCTTAGGTCCCTATTGAGCACCAATCAATTTGTTAGCTCTAGAAACAAATTTCTAATCATCGCAACTTGATGATTATTCGATAGATTTGGCCTAAACTTGACCGAGCTATTCTGCACTTAACTTTAGAATTTCAAATCTCCAATTTATTTACATTCCAAAATCCAAAATTAGGTATAGTGTTTCCGGCCAGGCATAATTGTTTTTGACCCCTGATTTCTATCGGTGAGTTCAACCGTGTTACTTGAGACTCACGGCTCAGAATTCGATACTGAGAGACATTTGGTAGAAACTATGGAACGCAGTTCCCCTAGGAACACGCGTAGCGTACAAGAAAATGGAAAATCCATGAATCTATACTGAGTATAATACACGAGCCACCCCTGGTCTGTGCTCAATATCCCGAATGTTTGTAAATGATTGATAGTCCCAGGGAAACCTTGCAGAGCCTTGTAGAATTAAATATTGACGTTGTCTCGAATTTTAATGTGAGCTTGACTCTCCTTCCACGATCCTTTACGAAATTAATTTTATAAAACTTTATAACAGAGGCTAATAAATAATGCCAATGGTTAACTTCACCTGTGTTTCAGGCCGTTGTTGTTTGTGTTCTGACATTATTTTAATTCATTCTCGACAAGTGTTCGTTTCAATTTTGTGCTAACGATAAGTTTTGGGCCATTGATTGATCGCGGAAATATGGACGTGTATTACAAACTTGGGTTTGTTTTTCTCGAAAAAATATTCTTCGGCGTTTCCTTTCAGGACTTAGTCGAATGGGAATGATAGATGGAAATTTTGATATTAGGTATGCGATGTTGGATCTGACAGTGTCGTTAGGTGGCAGGGGATTGTTCCTATTCATATTGGGATAACATAAATCAGTTTTCGATCGAATCTCTATTGCTGAAAAACCTTGTAACCACTCTAACATTGAAATTATTGTATTGGTTCATTGGAAGGACTGATGCCGTGTGAGATTTATTTAGTTATTGAAAATTTGCCATCTTGAAGTACCTCTTGAGTAAAGGTACCAATGGTGGATGAGCTGGTACCCCTTGTATATAGGCAACCCATGTTTCTTATAGGGTGTACTAGGTTTATGCTTTTGTTGTCCTCTCACACTAAAAGTACCAAATCGTAGATGAGCTGGTGCCACATGTAGATAGGCAATTTATGTTTCTTCATCGAGTGTAAAATTTTATATTCTCCAAGTAGTACTAAGTACTTTTGAAAGGTGAGTGATAATTTACCAATGAAATGGAGAACCTAGGAAATATATGAGTAATATATAAATAATAAATTATGAATGAGTAAATTTTAACAGTATGTGGAAATGTGGGGTTTTTACCATTCAAATGAACTTGTCGTCCTCCTACAGTGAAAGTTACAAATGGTGGATGAACTGGTACCACAGTTAGAAAGGGAAGCTCATTCTTCTTTATCGAGTAAAAAATTACATATTCCGGAATTTGAAGACGAGGGATAACTTTCAATTAAATCCCTATATGTATGAACATACAAAATAGATAGGCAAATCATGTTTCTCTAAACAATGAAAATTCTTATATTCCCTCATTTGAAAGGGTTTAAAAGGTAAGTGATAACTTTCCAAAGAATTGGAAAAATAATGAATAAAATATAAATAATTTAATGAAACGATAGTAAAAAAGAAATTATTTACAGTGAAAGCAAGAAGTTCGAAAGAACTTTCTGCCCTTATACGGTTAAAGTACCAAATGGTAGATAGGCAACTCATGTTTTTTTATCGAGAGTGAAATTTCATATTCTCGATTATGGAATTGTTCAACAGGTAAGTCATAAATTTCCAATAAAGAACCTAGAAATAATATGGATAAATAAATATGAACAGTAATCAGGAAGGAGCTTTTTGTTCTCAATGAAAATACAAAATGATGAATGAGCGGGTACCACATGTAGATAGGCAACTCATGTTTCTCAATCAAGTGTGACATTCAATATTAACGAATTTGAAACGGTTAAATAGAAAAGTGATGACTCTCCGATGAAAAACCTAGATATAATCAAAATAAAATATAAATGATTAAATTTTGTATAGGAAAAAGAAAGGATCTTCACGATGACGACGACGACGAGTGGTTCAAATGAACTTGCCGAGCTCTTATAGTAAAAGTACCAAATGGTGGATGAGCAGGTACCACATATAGATAGGCAACTCATGTTTCTGTATCGAGTGTGAAATTGTATGTTCCCGAATTTGACAAGCTTTTAAAAGTAAGTGATTGCTATCCAATGTAGAAATGGCATAAATAATTATGAATAAACTAATATAAACAGCGGATAGAAGAAATGATTATTACGGTGAAGACAGGAGGTTTGAGTGAACCTGCTATAATTCTACTTTAAAAGTACCAGATGGCGGATGAGCTGGTACCACATATACCACATATATATGTCTAAGACATTTACAAAGATAGGCAACTCATGTTCAGTATAAAATTAAATAAATAAAACCAGTTGGTAGAAAAAAGAATCTTCACCGTGCAGATAGGAGGTTAAAAAAAATGGTTTGTTTTCAACTATATCAGGGAAGTTAGAGAAAAAACTAGATGTTTAGCAGTAATTTCACATCATTTGACTGTTTCTTTTCAATACATCGAACTGAAGCATTAGAAATATGAAATATAAAAGCAGAAAATAATATTGAAAGATAAAAAACAACAAATAGCAAACTCATACTTCGAAAGAGACATAAATATACAGATGCCTACACAGGCAACCAGTGTTTCAAAGACATGCGTTGCATTGTATTTAAACGATCAAGTACGTCTGATCGAAGAAGTTCAGTAATCTGAAACTGTCCTAGTATAGTTTGTATTTCGAAAACAAAAAGCACCATTAACTCTAATGATATCTTCATACAATTACAATGACAATGAACAGATTCGAAGAAGAGCACTTGGTCATTATAAACGCATCTCTTTGAGATACTGGTTGCCTATGCTTCTGTCCATTAATGGCACCTGCTAGATCTGGTACTACTTTTATACATTTTATTATGGTACAATATTACCATAGACAAATTTATCCAAGTGTCTCAGTTCTCAATTCACTACAATCATTACTCAGAAAGAACTCTTCAAACAATGGTACCATTAGTTTTTACAGAAGCGCATCCACCATTCATCTCGTGCTTTTGCACGATTGTTCTCATTAGAAAAACGATGATTCAAATTGGAATATCTTGGGAATTATTGGTTTCAAATATTATGTTCCTTCCTTGTTCAAATTGTAAACTTGAACATTTCAAGTTATGATGTTGTTCTCTTCTGTAGTCACCTAACCGACCGTGAACACGATAATTTCCGGAAGGAATAACTTCAAAACTTGAAACAGAAGAAATTGAACCAATAGGTCTCAGGATATTTGAATTATATTTTTTTCAATAAGAACAAGCGAGCTTTCACTTGTATGATGCTGTTGACAATTGATATTGGTTATACTAAGGCTCTGAAAAGGGGAGTATCCCAGACAGCCATGCTGGGTCCAACCACAGACTCGAAAATTACAGAACAATTCGAATGAAATGAAATCTGTAATCGAATAAATGCTTATATGCTTACCTGTCAAGTCTCCAACTTTATTGTTTTGAATAAAAATCAATACTTTCTATTAACTATTCTTCAAAAAAAGCACGCAACTAACAATAGACCACAATAACTGAGAAATTGACATTACCATCTGTAATTTTCGTGTCTATGGTTGGACCCAGTCAGTCTGTCTGGCATACCTATCTTTCTAGTGCTCTAGTTATACCTTTAACGTCATAGGAATCGTAGAACATCAGAATATAATCACAGAGAATTTGCATCAATAGAACTTTAATCCAATTTTATCCGATATGTGATTCCTGGTGAAACCAGTACAGGGTCTTTATAAATGATTGTAACATCGTAGATTGCTTTGGAAAATTTTTATCTCATCTTTTCTTACAAATTCTCCACAAATTTATAATTTCAATCACATTATTCAATTCCTTTCGGAATTACCAGCCGAAACTCACAGTATCAAGGGCGGATTTACGGGGGAGGGCAATGGGGGTAATTACCCCCCCCCCCATGAATATCGAAAACCTAAAAAAAAGTGACTCAACGTGGTGCACATATATTCATTTGTTTGTTTTTTTTACTAATATTACTTTACTACTATTTTTTTTTATTATATTATTCCTCCTAAATATTTTGATTAAATTTTTATCAAGTTTTGAACCTGATTTATCGATCTTGAATCATTGATTGCCACATAATTGTTTTAAGTTCTTTGATTCTTTAGTATTAATTGAGATAACCGAGTCATCAGCAGAAAATTCGAAAGTTATAGATAGGGATTTCGTTATCGATATAAATAATGAAGATCTGATCTAGCATTTTATATACAAGAGATTGAGCAGCTTAACACGATTGAATGAAATATAAATGTGTTCAAATTCGTACATTTCATACAATGAATGCTCTATCGATTCCTCAGAATTCAAACCGGATATTCCTGTGGGATATATTAAATTTTCTGGAAGACGCTCAGAATCGTATAAATCTGGGCAATTTAACGAGTCGGAATATCAATATGTGGAAGTGCATTGAGGTCTATTGGGACGATAGTTCGTCCCTAAATTAAATGGCTCTAGCTTATTTTATCATACATTTCGAGTAGGTATTTACCACTTCATAATTTTCGTGAGATTATCAGAACGAAACATTTTCATCGTTATAGTCAAGTTTGGCTTCTCTTAATGACCATTTGAAATTGAAAAAAAATTCAAATAATGAAATGAAATAACAAAACAATATATAATAAACAAGAATGTTCATATGAAATGATCAGAAAAAGACAAATTAAGGAAAACTAATATTCTTGAATCTTAAACTGTATTGTGCTTCAAATTACTAAAAAACTAGCAATTCCAATCATATTTCTAGCGATAATTGTGAATGACCATTGAAAATAAACTTAATCCAAAATTGACTTTGGTGGTAAAATGGAGATAATTTTTTTTTATTATGTTATTCTTATGGTCATGTTTCTTTTGACAAATGGGCTCTTCTGGTAAATCCCATTACGATAAATAATAGGACAACTTAACGTTTAAATTCATTAAATTTCAAATTGTAAGTATGAATGTGAGCAAGCATAATTAGTAAGGATGGTAATTGGCCACAGAACTGCTAGTAGGCGAAGTAAAGTGTGATTCAGCATTAAACCAATGAAATGAAAGCTAACGCGTACGTCACACTCACCCGCCAATTCTAATCATTTGAATTCTATTATTTTTTCTCGGTAACCTGACAACGAAACGAAAAACGGATAATGGCTATGGCTATCGCTTTACACTTTTTCCAAAATGATTTCTTTTGAGAATCACAGGGAGGATCTCATCAACAGAATAAAATTGTGTTGTGCAGAAATGTGTCGAAAACGCTATGAACTTGTAGAGTTGTAGATTCAGTACGAAAACGATGTGTCAAATGTGTTGAAGATGAAGGTTCATTTCTTCGGTATTATTTGGATTCAAGATGAATTGATGATTTTCATGAAACTACATTGAAATTCGATTTCGAAGAACTTCGAAATAGAGCAAAATTAGGTTCGGATGTTTTAGACTTTTTCGTTGTTATCATGTTGCCATGATATTATGGCGAAGATGAACAGCTATACCACAAAAATTGATAATATGTCTTTCGAAAGTACACTAAATGAGGTATTTTTTACTGAAACGAAAGCGTGTGCATAATTATTTCATCGAAAAAACCATTGGAAAAATAGTTTTTCCACTTTAAAAGTAGACACCCTGTACAGGTACTAATACGGCAAAAGGAAGACATCTCGCAACTTCGATCAAGGTTCATGCTATGTAAGTTCGTGTGCATCTCCAGAGATGGCGTTTTGGGATATAATACCAGAAGAGATGTGACAATTGTTTGTATAGGTCCTGAAATGCCTCATATTAGGTATGCAGAGCTATTCTCCATGCTGATGAGTTTCAATAAGGTGAAATGCCTATCCATTGATGCTCTGTTCGATATCACATCCTTGTAATTTGAACGAGGACGAGATTTGGTCCGATAAGTTCAATCGATTAATATTTTTCTCTGCTTACATTGAGTAACTAAAATTTTCTCTGTGGATTATATCATAGATATAATATCAACCAAAGCTACTGTACTCAACTCTGAAGTGCTGCTGTTTCTAAACAATCATGTTTTTCAGATGTCTTGCAAATGAGTATTTCGACTATTTTCTGAAATAATTGAACTTCAAAAATACTGTGGCGCACATTAAACTGTAGAATCAAGTTAGGCTTATGTTTAAAAACAGCAGTGGGGAATAATAAACAGAGATCGTTTCCTCATTTTTGCCTCTCGAGAGAGCCTGTCAATGTTCCTTATTGATTTGAGCTTGTCAATCATTCTTGGATGGACCATATCCTTAGATACAAAAAGTCCCAAGAAACTCAACGACAATTTCCTAATAAGCAGTCAGATCTCGAAATTTGTACAACGAAGAAATTAATTCATTAAAATCCCAGTGAATCCTCTCAAACTCTGTTCAAACCTTACAGGTGCTCCCGGACTAAAGCGAACACAGTGAGATTGCGTCCTAACCAAGGTCTGACAGTATCCCCGAGGCTATGGGGATAAGGGGATTTTGGAGGAGAGCCGTGGGGGTCCTGGGGGGCAGGGACGTAGCGGCAAGGGGGCGACACACGTCCCTGGCCCTGCATTTATGCTTAGGTACAGCAAAGCCACACTACTTGGAAAGTTTAATTAGTTCAGCGAGCGTTGTAGTATTATAACTTAGGAAAGCGTTTAAGGACACATCGAAGCAGAATATTAGTATATTCCATGGGTACCTGCTGAGGTTTAGGGGAAAACAGAATTGCGCAGTCACTGTAATAGGTCAGCGTGGTATAAACTGAATTTGGTGGATTTTTGGATGATTTATTTGTGTAAGATTAAGAAGGATTTTCTCATGTTAGTACACAAAATTTCATAATACCTTTTCAATTCGAATCAAAAAGATGTGATTAAGACTAGGGTTCACATGTAATTATATGCAAGAAAAAATGTGAATATCATTTCAAAACTTTCTTCGAAATACTACAACAAAAGAATACACAACGTTTCTCAGGGATTTGTTCGAAATTGATTTTATCAGTCGAAAAAAATAAAAACTTGAAATTTTCTTGGTTGGTTCGTAATACTCTAATATGTCCGATGGCTATCGAATTTGTCTGAGAAATATTCAAATTTGGTCATCTAAAGCTGGTTGAGATTATGTATATTCGTGGATAGTATACCTATTATGAAACCAGCGTGAAGTTTCAGGCTACGAACCGCAGACGAGTGAATAATAGCCATTGTCTGCAAATAGAATATCTACTATACTTTATCTACGACTACTAAATATTTTTCCTGAAGTTTTCAACATTTGGCGGCCGTATTATGTCTCTTTTATTATTAGTGTGGAAACAGTCAAGTTGACTTATGAGTAATTTGTTGGAGTAGTAGTACTTGTCATTGTATATTTTGTAATAAATGTTATATTTTGATTGATTGAAAAGGTAGTCTCCCTTATATTTGTTAGTTAGCAACTCTAAAACACTGAAGAAATATTATCTATATTAAACCTATTATATCTAAATCAAGGAAGTATCTGACAACAGTGAATAATGACTCATTGTTCATTGTGCGGACGTATAATTGGTATAGGTTATGAAATAGTCATGTATAAAGTATATTTGTAGTGTCGAATACTAGTAGATGCAGTAGTATTGATATGAAAACTCTAGAATCCTTTGAAATTAGCATTACAAATTTTAAAAAATGCTCTTGGACGGTTTATATTATTTTGTGTCTCATATAGTTTCGCATTTTGGTCACATGGAATCCAAATTCCATGTTGAAAACACCCTCTAAAACGAAGGCAATTCTCTCTATAACGAAATATTCCGAGAACAAGCACATCACTCTTTGAATGGGTTTTGTTAAAAAGGTATAAGGATGGGTTTTTTTCCATAATTATTCCTTACAAAGGTAATAAATCCCGACCATAAACTAAACCATTAAGGCGGGCGGATAGATCCTTCCGAAACGTTGGATTCAGCTGGAAATGTTGATAATTGCGGTTACTTCAAATGATTTCGTTAATGTCGATGTAAATATTGTAGCAAATTAAATACCAACTGAAAAACCAAACCGAGAAGAGGTACCTCAAACCTTTAAAACTTGTCGTCTCGCTTTCCGGAAAATATTGAATCTTTGAGAAAATGCGAAGTTTTTTTTATGAGTATAAAATGTATTTTGATAGTACAGCTCAGACAAAAATTACGAATTATTAGCCCAAATATACATGAATAGCAATGTATTGTATAAGTACCTGCATAAAATGCCTATAAGCTATTAGAAATGCACATACACACCTTTTTGAGTATGTATATGAATTCACAATAAAAAATGCAATTGCTTGTTTCGATACTTGACACTATGAAAATAACTTGCGTATAACGAAATTTCTCTATAACGAAATTTTTTGCGGATTTAGCGATTTCGTTATAGGGAAGTTCCACTGTAAGAGCATTTCATTGAGGAACATAAGGTATCGCAACCAATTCTTGTTCTCGGCAATAAAATGTCATCAAATAACTGAGTCTTTACACAACAACATCTTTTATAGGAAATAACACATGCCTAACTTCCAAAATTACACGTCAACGTTTTTTCCATTCGAATGTAACCCATATTCAAAGAATAAGGTATCGAATGCATCTGCATCAAATTATCCAACCTCTGCAATATGTATCGACGACATAATAGATAAATTCATAGAAAAGGTCCCGTCCCGACACCTTTGCATTATACAGGAGGTCTGTGAAGTAGTCCACATAATAAAGGGTTCCGATTATTCCAATAGAGATTATTTGCATGAACGCCTTTGTCGAAATGGGGCCATCTTATCAAGATTTTCAACTCTTTTTTGGAGTGCCTCTCCAAATGTACCATGTGGTGTCATTCAGAGGCCCATCAAGAATGATTGGAATAGAATGTTATCTGAAATTCAACGGAGTTAAGTGTTTCTCGAGTTGAAAATTTGAAGGGGTTGGGGGTTGGGAGGACCGTTAGTTGATGTCTATATATGACTGAGAGTGCTGGAATTGTTGACTCTTTCCTTGATAACGGTAGTGGTTTGAGAGGACTGTATATTTTCGATTACTGATGAGAATATTTGAGCGAAATATTTATGTTTAGTGTTGTAGGACTAAAAATTTAAATACGGTGGAACTTCTCTATAACGAAATCGTAAAATACGCAAAAATATCGTTATACAGAAACTTCGTTATAAAGAATGAAGTTATTTATAATGTCAAGTGTCGAAACAAGCAATATTTTAATGAATTTTTTTATTGTGAATACATATACATAATCAAAAAGTTGTGTGTGTGCATTTAAAATAGCTTATAGACATTTTATATAGATACGTATACAATACATATCTATTCAAAAATTTTTGAGCAAATAATTTGTAATTTTTGTCTGAGTGGTACAATTAAAATACATTTTATTCTCATGAAAAAAATGTTACAATACATCGATATTAAATCATTCAGAGTAATACTGTCATTATCAACATTTCCAGCTGATTCCAACGTTTCAGAAGGATCTATCCGCCCACCGTAAAGATTTAGTTTATGGTCGGGATTTATTACCCTTTTTACCAAAACCCATTCAAAGAGTGATGTTCTTGGAATATTTCGTTATAGAGAGAATTTACTTCGTTTTGAGGGCGTTTTTAACATGGAATTTGAATTCAAGGTGCTATGTCTTGAACGAAATTCGTTATACAGACATTCACTATAGGGAAGTTCTACTGTATTTTGTCATTTAACTGTATTTAAGAGGAATTGAAGTCAGAATCCCTGTCGCACGTGTGTATTCTTGAAAAACGATTATTTGAATATCCTGAAAATAATTATTCTCATTCAATGAATGAATTAAATAAATTTTCTTTTCAGTCTTAAACCTATACATCCTGAAATTCTCAAATAATTTCGTATAATCGGTAGTGAGCACGATAACAGGCAAAAAAACAACTCTTTGTTCGTTTAATTTGAAATTTTCAAGGTATATGTGTATGATTCTAACTGAAAAGTTGAATATAAGAATGAATAGAAAGGAACAAATAGCTTTCAGAATATTGAAATTGTTTCTTTAGAGCGCTTGTTCTACTTAAACGAGGGCTATATCGTTTCGTCCAAATGTCTGTAATTTTCTAATTTCGACCCGAAAAAGGTCAAAAACGATAGGGTTCAAAGCCTTGATAACAAATCCTTGGTCAAATTCAATTCTGTCCGTGGGGCCGTCCGGCCGGCCGTAAACACGATAACTTTCGAAGGAGTTCGTCGGGGTTGAGGTCGTTACCCAGCTAAATCATACAGGGTGTTCCATTAAATATGGCCAATCCGAATGAAATTTTGCGGCCACGTGGAAGATGCTCATAAGAAGCGTCATGGAAAAAAGTTGATTCAATTGGAATAGTGAAAAGAAGAATCTCTTTATTTACATAACAAGATATCCGATTCGAGTGAAATTTATTTTGTGGATGAAGATTGATATACTGAATGTTCATGCAAAATTTCAAGACTGAACCGTAGAATACAATTTTTTCAATAATTGATTTTTTACTTATTTCATTTTTGGAATAATTTCCAGAATAAATTACGATCGTGCTGAGATTTTGAATTCATATACTTAGCATGAATCTCAAGTCCGATACAAAATTTTGAGGTTTAATAGCATTATTGCTCCACCAATGAACGTGCGCTCATAGCCCCGGCTCAGCGCTTTTCCTGATTTTTTTAATGAACAAGCGTGCAAAAGCTTTTGATCTGAATGATGTTGTATACATTATTGTCACAAGAGGATTGAATTTCAATTGTATTGTCACATAATATCAATATTGAATTTTGATTGATTTGATATTAAATGTTATATTTCTAAAAGGAATTGATAATTTTGCATTAGTTCATTATTTTTCTTCCTATATAGGTATACTATTTCTTCATTGTATTCTAATTATAGATCAAACACTATAAAAACAATATTTCAGTGATTTTCGACCGAATTTAGTATTTACGAATCAAAAAAGTCCGTATATGACAATAATGAGGATCTCAAATTATTATGAGCTCAAAAATTTGAAAAAAATTTTCATTAGGATCTCAAATTTTCACCCCACTGTTTATTTATTCAAATTAATTACTTCTGTTTACCTGCATTTCATTTATTCAAATGAATAAACCTTAGACTAAAGAAGGACTTTCTTTTGTCTAAGGAATAAACAGTAGAGAATCTTGAACATAAAAAATTTGAGATCCCTATTTGTGGGTCTCTAAAACTCAAAAATACTATACTATTACTAAGCTTCTCAATTTCTACTGAGACAATGGGAAAAACCTATATTTTTAACCATTATTCCTTCAATGTCTAATGAAACGAAGTAAGTAAGCCACGATTCGCTACTTGTTTGACAAATTCGGATTCAACCCACCCAGCACTTCATCATATCTAAAATTTGTTTTGAAATTTTCCAGGAAGCAAATATTCAAACAACCCTTATCCCTCTACCCTCGTCACAACACGGGTCAGGTAAAACGAGACGGAAGGGTTGAAAAATGTACTAATCAAAAAGAAAGGGGTATAGGAAGACAAAGGGTAGTATTTGAATAGACTTGAATACATTATAGCTGGAGCGCAACAATACTTCTGCATATGTTTGGTTTATTTTTTGGTAGTGGTAGTTTGATCACGTTTGAAGGTAGAGCAAGTTGGTTGATAGTTCTTCCGGGTTGATCGGTGACGTGTTACGGAAGTGAAAATGCGGAAGTGAAAGATGGCGGGTAAGTGCTGGAAATTTTCTTAGGTTCGTTCGTAAAGTGCCAGTTGTTCTCAGTGATATTCTTGACTAGGAAGTGTTGTTGATGTGAAATTATTGATGATAGAACTAGAACATTTATTCAAATACCATCATTTTTGCTTCTAGTATTCAATGTGTCCGACAGCTGTCGTGAGGAACACTGAAAATTTGCAACTTTCAGAAAAGCAACTTTCGTCACTCTTTGATAACGTTTGCCATTCTTGACAGTTTTTTGGAAACAATCAGGGCCCCGATAATAAGAACTAGATGAATTGTTTCAATCAAAAATAGATCAAGGTTAACAGTGATTTTTTTCTGTGAACTATCAAAAATGACAAACATATTAAAAGAGTGCAGAAAATTGCATTTCAGGAAGTTGCATTTTTGAGTGCTTTCCCAACCACGGCTGGTTAATTCTGGCTGAAACGTACAAGATGCAAAAATGGTAGAAAAAGCCCCAATATATTTGATTAATATTAGAAAGTAATGTTGTTGTGGTGTATTATTTTGAAGATATATCTTTACTTAAATCTAACATCAATAAATTAATTCATTGAACATAATATTAGATACACATCAGAGTAATTCAAATTTTAGATGAAGAAATCATAGTAAAGGATTTTTCAACAAGAGGTGTTATTTGGATATTCAAAAAATAATGCCATTTTTCAATATAAATGATCGGATGTTTAATTCATAATAAAGAAGAAGTTATGCCACTAATAGTGGAAAACAACATCAGGCAAATGATCACCACGACCACATTTACAGGGCTATATCCTTTCAATGAAATTTTCCATAACCAAATCGCAAAGTGGCTGCCCTATGTCCTCGATAGCCTCACGAATTCCATCTTTGAGGTCTTGATTCGACGCTGGGCTATTGGCGTAGACCTTCTCTTTCACGTGGCCCCGAAGGAAGAAGTCGCAAGGTCTTAAATTACAAGATCTCGGTGGCAAATTGTGATCACCTCTTCGAGGAATAACACGGTCCGGAAACTTTTCCCGCAAAAAATCAATGGTTTTGTTGCTTATGTGGCACGTAGCGCCGTCTTGTTGAAAGTAATACTATCTAATTTCGGCCATAAAAAATCATTAATCATATCTCGATAGTGTAATCCATTTTCTTCAACACTTTCGGCTACAGCAGCAATATTCTCGGCTGTTCTTGAGCGACGTGCACGGGTTTCATTCTTCACATCACTTGTTCCATCAGCTCGAATTTTTCCACCCATTTCTTTATTGCGGTTCGACAAGGTGCTTCACGACGATCCAAAAATGTTCGAGTTTTACGAACCGTCTCTGCCAAACGTTCACCATTTTTATAGTGAATTCTATAATTTCAATACGTTCTTGAAGCGTGTATCGTTCCATTTTTATTAATGTAGTTTCTACTTGTCAAATGTCAAAAAATGACAGCTTCAAACGTGACATTTACCGTAATAGCGGGCTATTCAAAAATAACACCTCTTATTGGAAAACCCTTTATGTGTCAGTGATTACTGTTTGAAAACAATTCTTCTTGTTTTGCACTCAGTAGTTACAGAGTTTCCAGAGTGAGTAGGGTGTAAATAGAAGATTCCATCCTCGAATCGTGAAAGCTTTTATACAATTATTATTCGAAATACCATGAAATGAAGCCCATTCATAACAACCTATAAAGGGTGTTAGTAAATAAGTGCAACTGCAACAAACTTCCTATGGTTATTCTGCATGAAAAAACAATGACATTATGTTATGTAATTCTTGTCAGAAAATGCCTCTTTTTCGAAATACGGGGTGAATGACGAATATTCAAAACTGATTAACAACCCCAAAACGCTTTTCTATAGCATACAGTTAACAGCTAACGTTATACTTTGATACAAATAGGTAACATTCTCTATTTTCAACATTTGAAGCCTAGGGGGAATTTTGGCGAGCTGTGGGTTCATCTTACTATCTAACTATGCTTACGTGATTTGACAGAAAATACGTGTATTAACTGTCAACTATGTAACTATGGTAAGCTGTAGTTTACATCGCCAAAATTTGCCTATAGAGGTCAATAGATGAATGTTCATGTTTTGCACATTTATAACTCGATTAAATTATACTCTAAATAGACAATGATTATAGAGCAAAGTTTCTCTATGAATATTTACATTTCCTTTTTCTGCATATTCTATATCCAGCAGAAGGTTTGGGCGCGTAAATAATTGCGATTGGATAAACTTTTTTATATAAAATGTGTTCATAAATGCTTGTATCTACCAATGACGCCTTTTCACTTGAAGAATTTCATTTAAAATTCGACTCGGTTCAACAACATGTGAAAGAAATTCCAGACGACACATCAATAAAGGTGTCGTGTTCGTTCTCCAAAATTCATTCATGTCCGATCCTCAAGTTTATGAATTTCCACACGGCGTCAAATGAAAAATTGCACATATCTCCTATATCTGCCGAGTTGCAGCGACTCACACCAAACAACGTGAAAAATTTTTCCGCTTTCCACGGCCCGATCGGCATTCAAGTCACGTCTCAAGTGGGATAGCAAACCACTCATGCCGTTTTAAAATTCATTACAAATTATATCAGCCGCAAAAATGCGCTTTAGCGCCGTTCGCGACTAGGTAATAACCGCGCCGAGAGCGACTTTTGCTGAATTATTTCATCGGGAGAAAGTTTGCGAAAACTTCCCCAACTTTTCATTCAGATCTCAATTTTCGGTCTTCATTCATTGCGAGCGTATCAAGAGACGATTGGCGTTTGCAGCGCAAATAGCGAGAGATCAACGTGGATTTTGTTTGCTGTATTCCGATATCGAATTCGGATTTTAATCGGATTTCGATTTTGATTGTTTTGTTTTTTTATTGATTGAGGATTCGATAGGATTTCGGAAGAATTGCGTCATCTAATTACATTTGTATGGACATTCCGATGATACTGTTAATGGCTGATTTTTTTTGTTTTTTCTATGAACAGTTTCTTTCAGCAATTAGATTATAGTTAGTCACTGATTTTGAGTTACTTTCAAATCTGAAACTTAGTGTGTACTACTGTAGTAGTACACACTAAGTTTCAGATTTCATGTTGTCCAGAAATGTCATCGTAAAACATAAAAAATCAGCTAAATAAGACATATTGCGATTGGTATACTAGACTTTATCACACGACAAACTCATTGAATCTCTTCATTTGAAACGTAGCCCAATTCATTGGCTCATCGAGTAGTAACATTTTCACATGAAGGGCGCATTTTCGTTCAACTCCATTGGAAACAGTGACAGTCATTTGTGGAAAGATGTTTCAATGTTTCTGAAGAAATATTAACTCATGAAATACGTGATTAGAGGAAGAAATAATGAATTTTACACTCTTCTTTATTGGGCATTATGGATTCAAAACCGCTAATATAAGTAATATTTACATTAAAAAGGGTTTCCACTAAGAGGTGTTATTTTGATATTCAATGAAAAATGTCATTTTTCAATAGAAATGATCGGATGTTTATTCCATATATGAAGAAAAGCTATGCCGTTAATAGTGAAAAATAACATCAAGCAAATAACCACCACGATCACACTTACAGGCCCATATCCTTTTAATGAAATTTTCCATAGCCAAATCGCAAAGTGGCTTCCCTATACCCTCGATAGCCTCACGAATTCCATCTTTGAGGTCTTGAATCGACGATGGACTATTGGCGTAGACCTTCTCTTTCACGTGGTCCCAAAGGAAGAAGTCGCAAAGTGTTAAATCACAAGATGTCGGTGGCCAATGGTGATCACCTCTTCGAGAGATAACACGGTCCGGAAACTTTTTCCACAAAACGTTTGTTGAATGCCTTATCACAAAGAACGACAAGGAATCACAACCTGGGTTTTCTTCATAGATCTATAATTACTATGGATGCAGAATCACGTGACCTAATAGAAGATCGACGACTTGGATACATAAGAGAGAGAAAGACATATGCGATCTTATCGAAAAGAAAGAGATGAAGAAAGTTTGTGGGCAACTTGTCAAAATCATATGGAAGATGTAAACAAATATTTATGTGACCACAGACATTGCTGTGCCCACAAGGAGATGATGCGTTGAATATAATTCAACTGACATTGCCCATAGAACAAAAGTATGACATTGCCCCACATAGCTCCATCACATTCACCAAGTGACCTCTCTTTCTCATGCGGTGTCCATTCTTATTAGGTCTATGGTTTTCTTCAACACTTCTTGAGCGACGTGCACGGGTTTTATTCTTCACATCGCTAACTTGTCGCAACAGCTCGTATTCTTCCACCAATTTCTTTATTGCGGTCCGACAAGGTGCTTCACGACGACCCAAAAATGTTCGAGTTTCACGAAACGTCCCTGCCAAATTTTCACCATTTTTAGAGTGAATTGTTAATATTTCCAATGCGTTCTTGAAGCGTGTATCGTTCCATTTTATTAATGGTGTATATTCGTCTTGTCAAATGTCAAAAAATTACAGCTTCAAAACGTGACATCTACCAAATTAGCGGGCTATCCAAAATAACACCTCTTATTGGAAAACCCTTTATATAAGTTGTGAACAACAGTTGATTAGGTAGGTAGATATATCATTCTTATTCTACTCCCATACTCTCTACTTATTTTTATTCATTTTGTTTATCTTACTTTATATAGACTGGTAAATCTTGTATATTGGGTGTTTCTATGAATGAGGATATCTCTTCCCAAGTGGGATAGCAAACCACTCATGCCGTTTTTAAATTCATTACAAATTATATCAGCCGAAAAATGCGCTTTTACCGCCGTTCGCGAATAGCTAATAACCGCGCTGAGAGAGACTTTAGCTGAATTATTTCATCGGGAGAAAGTTTGCGAAAACTTCCCCGACTTTTCATTCATTCGACGAGATGCTTCCGCAGGAATCAGATCTCAATTTTCGGTTTTCATTCATTGCGATTGGCGTTTGCAGTGCAAATAGGGATTAGGGATCCACGTGGATTTTTGTTTGCTGTATTCGGATATCTTATATTGCATTCTGATTTTGAACGAATATAGGAACAATGCATTCAAGAAACTGCTAGTATAATAATTACATTATATTATACCTACAGGTGGTGGGTAACCGTAGATTATACCACGAGTCCATTACTATTATTATCATTATTATTCATTTATCCTTTTTATCATATTTCATATATACCTGTGAAAATTGACTGCTTCCAGGGAAAAAGATTTCTGAAATTGTATGTAGGTAGGTATATAGTAGAAAACTCTGAGATGTTTCAGTGTAATGCACAAAATACCTCATTGGTCTCAGAGCAGAAAGGTTATTCGCAACTAGTGAATAACCACGCCGAGTGCGACTTTTGCTGAATTATTTCATCGGGAGAAAGATTGTGAAAACTTTACAAACTTTTCATTCATTCGACGAGGTTTCATCCGCCGGAATCAGATCTCAATTTTCGGTTTTCATTCATTGAGAATGTATCAAGAGACGATTGGCGTTTGCAGAGCAAATATCAAGGGATCAACGAGGATTTTTGTTCGCTGTATTCGGATATCGGATTCGGATTTTAATAGTTTTGAATTGAAGGATTGATTTTCTCTCTGATTGGGGATTCCGAGAGGTTTTGCCTCATCTAATTACTTTGAATACTGCTTAAGCGTTTTTAATTTCTTTCAAACATTCTCTCAAACAATAAGGTTACCAGGTACCTACTCACTGATGGTAATTGAGACGTATAGGTACCAATACAATTCGTTATCATTACACATTGAAGTGACACTTTTCAAATGACCACATTCATTTTCGTTCATTTCCACTAGTAACAGTCAAAATTTGATATTGTCGATTAAATGTTTCTATGTTTCTGAAATCATAACTCGTATGAAAAACTTTGAGATGGTAAGAAACGAAACTGATCGAATAGAGAATTCTTATATATAGATATGAATGTGTAATGTCACTTATTTTTCCCTCAGTAAGGGAATACTAGTTATAGTCGGAAAAACAACATTCTATAATAATAACTTTAAAGTGTTGAAGATACCTATTATATGTTATCATATATTATTGTAATTCTTTTGTTCCTTGATTCAACAAACAATGTTTCATTATTGAGGTTATATAGATGAGTTAAATTTCTATCAGGATAAATTTGAAATGAAAACCGTCAACATGTGGATTGAATTTCATTCTGATCAAACTTTATCTAAAGTTTCCTCCAATCTCCTGACAAAAATGTGGAGTGCCTAAAAAAGTATCGAATCAAGAAAATCTGTATTCACAATGGAATTCAATGAATTGGTTCATTAGTTATACTCGAAGAATTATTGAATCATTCCATTCAACAGCATATTTTCAGTTTGTCCACTATTTTCTCAATGTTTCCGTTGATTAACACCAAAGAACTACCCGCTTCAGTCAGTAGTTCTGACATTGATACCTAATAATTTTCGGTTTGTTTATGAAATAGTATGACCATTCATAACATTTTCATCCTATTTTATGTGTGTGAAGATTACACAGCGTTTCCAAAAATGAGGATTCTTGAAATTATATTTAGGTAGGTATCATAGAAATATCTTAGCTTATTCATTATAACGCATAATCTGAGCTTTCAGGGATTTACGAAAAAGAACTCCAGAATTGTCATTGATGAATTATATACTGGACACTGTGGATCCATCATTCAACCAGTGATACAACGTAAATGATTTTTAAATTTGTCTGCGAATCTGAACTGAATTCGACATTGTTATTTTGTATAACAGTCATATGGCTCAAAATTATGTAATGGACATGGTTCTATAGAGAAACCAAAAGCAATGTGTTCAAGTTGCAAAAAAATGAAGGTTAATTTCAAATTATAACGCCAAATTCAAGAAATAAATTATCAGTAGACATAACTGTTATTTGAAACGAGTTTTAAAACCGTCACGCTATTCTTGAACATCACAAATTCCAAGTCAATAATATATTCTGTGTATCACATCTGCAGATTTTCAAAGGCACCTCATGCTCCAATGAGTTGCGATGATCATGAGAAATAGAGCGCACTTCCCTATAACGAACGTCTGTATAACAGTTCCTATGTACCTATAACGAATTTCTTACAAGACATTGCATCTTGAGTCCGAATTCCATGTTGAAAACACCCTCTAAAAACGAAGTAAATTCTCTCTATAACGAAATATTCAAAGAACATCACTCTTAGAATGGGTATTGGTAAGAAGGTTGGGTGTTTTCCGAAATTTTTCCGGACTTTCGTACTAAATCATTACGGCGGGCAGAGAGATCCTTCTGAAACAGGTTTAAATACCCCTGGCTGTTTGGTTTCAATCTAACCATAACGCTAGTGTGAAAGTTGTGCGAAAATGTCTAAAAGGAAGTGCTTAAGTTTAAATGAAAACTTGAATATATCAGTGAAGTCGACCGCGACATTGCCGACTATAGAAACAAATTTCTTTATAACGATTTTTTTTGGGGATTAAACGCTTTCGTTATAGGGAAGTTCAACTGTATTTCAAAATTTCATTGCACATCTCCAGAGTCCTAGTCTAAGTCCATCAAGGTATTCAGCAATTTCATTTCCGAAAGTGGTCGAACATTAGCGAGAATACGACCGCTGAGACCTAAAGGGATGAAGGAAAGGTGTTAATAAATTAAATATCTTTTCAACCGTGAACCCCCCGAAATTGAAAGAGCGAGATAGACTCCGTATCGAGTCACGACCCGGAGCCTCTTCCTTAGGCAGCGTCTTAGAATTCGACATGAGAGCATACATAAACCGGCAAGGAAAATTGAAAACAAACAAACTCCTCCAACACATGGAGCAGGTGGGTAAACATGGCCGCTTTCGTGACGCCATCACGCTGGCGGCTCAGCTACCCCCGAGGGTTGTTAGCGACCACAGTGCCTAGCAACCCGCCCTCTCCCTAGCAACGGCTAGCCACTAGCCGCGGACACTTATTGATCAGGCCCGTTTGCTCTCGCCCCCGTTCTCCCCCATATATGCGACGCCCGGACATAGTGCTTCTCGATACATCCGTTTAGTAGGGGTTGGAGCGCCCCCAGCTATGCCGGCAGGGATGCGAAGCCACCCCGTGGGCGACTCGGAAACTGGCAACCAAGGAAAGTGCACTTTGAGAGCCTGGCGACATTCAGGAATGATTCATGCTTTATTGGCTTTCTTGGGCATGAAATCCCTGATGGATCTAAGTTTGGAACATTGTAGTTCTTCATTTTTCGGAGAACGTGAATTATTTCAGATATACTCACTTGATCCCTCCTGGAATCTTCATTGATTCTGAATTGGAAAGACCAATTATTGACCAGATATAAGTTTAGTTCGTACAAAAATTCCCTAATAAATTCGTATCCGGAGCACATGTATTTGAAATTCATATTTCTGATCACTTACTGTTGTTACAACAAAATATGCATATAAGAAGCATGAAATAATATAATAAAATATAAGAGATTCAGAAGATTGAATGAAAGGAAATGAGAATAGAAGAAGAAAAATTCTAAAGCTGTATAAATATTCAAAAAGGATCGACCTCTTGTATCCCTGTAGGTACGGACAGGAGTTTTTTGTTGTTATTAAATAAAACCAATCGAAGAAGGCAGAATTCCTGTCCTCTGCAGTAACTTATCGAATATTGTTTCAATAATTTCTTAAATTATATGTACCTAAACTCCAAAGATCACATACAAGATTACTTGTCTATTCTGACTGTATTATTTATATGACGTCCATCTGTTAATAGAAGTACAGCACCAATTCAGTAATACTTCAATACCAATTATTCATCAAAGTCGAAAGTCAATGAGGTAAACAATACCTACAACTTTCATTACTTGTAGGTTTATCACACTTGTCATAATATCGTCGTTTCCGAAAATCCTGACACCTTGCTGATGGAACACTATCAGCGGACTGCCCTGACTATAAGGTGATAATCCGAAAAATGTGTACGAACATCTTACTTTTGGTTTGAAACCAATCAGAAATCCTCGGCATATGAACTATGATATGAAATACATCTCCAGAATCACATTTTTTGTTAATTGAAAACCCAATTTTTTTAAATATCGTTTGACTCCTTTTATGGGAAGTCAGACCAATTCATTATTCATTTTAAGTTGAATAAATGAATAAAAAAAGATATACTATACCTATTGAAATGTATGACAATACCTTATAGTTTTTCGATCGCTAATTTGATAAACGAGTTGATTTCAAGATTTTTCCGTAACCGAAATATGAATTGAGTAAAATTTTTGATTGAAATACATTTATATTTTGCACAAGAATACAATTTATGTCATTGTATTTCTTGTTTATGAGTTTTTTAGGTTTCAGTAGAGACGTAACATTGCTCCTGAATACTTTATGTTCGGTCGTTCGGATGTTCATGATCTCAGAGGAAAAAGAGTTGACAAAATTAGTAAAATCATTCATTAAAAAGGGTCATTATCTATTAGTTTCAGCTCTGATTTTGAGGTCGTCGACAAACATTATTTTTATTATATTGAATGCGTTATAACAAATTCTTCATAAATGGAAACTTTCCTTGGGATCTTGAACATTTGTTATATCAATTCTTCCATTGCAATGGCAGGGCAAAACTATGCTCCTGGTGTAATTATAATTATTTTTCTAGAAATTTTGTAACGAAAATATCTTACTACGTACTTATACAGAAAAAACCTGGGAAAAACAACCTTGAATCAATTTTTCCAATATAAAAAATAACAAAAAAATATTCTTGGTTAATGAAATAAATAATTCTCTAACTGGCGCTATATAATAAATGATAAATTATCACTTCAAAAAAGTGTAATTTTACTTCAATACTTCTTGCAAAATTTGTTCCCTATAATAAAATCAATTTCAGAGTACAAGTTTGCAAGAAAATTTAAGTATTGAGTGGATGGAGTCTTTACTTTCCTACCTTGAATGATAGAATCCGAAAAATAGTGCTAAACCTGATATTTTCAGTTCCATATACCTATTTTTATCACGAATATATACTTTTAGTTCTTGAAAAATATTTTCATTGCATTAATATATTCGGAAACGATTCTCACATGAATTCAAGCAATGGTTTCTTCAGAGTTTCAATAAACATTGTTATCAATCTCTAAACTTTGAGTCATTCTATTTTCACAGAGTTGTTGTAAACTTCAAGGAGTCTTTTCGTGAATTCTTAGCCACAAAAATTCTACAGTTCTTATACTAGATTTGTGTGACGCAATAAAAACCATCCAACATTGAGTTTGTTACGTCATATAAGATTCTGACGATGAAATCATTGGAGAATCTGGAACTGTAGGCGACTCTATGAATTGTCAAATGGAAGTATATAAATCCCCCTAGCATACACTATCTTCTTATCTTTCACCAGATATTGAACATATTTCAATACTATTCGTGTTGTTATGTACTTTTTTCCATCTCAAATTTTCATTTGGCGATTCATTATTCGACCTTCCTAGGATTACCTACTACTATAATCTTGGAGATGGCATCTCTCTAAAACTCTTATAACAATTCGCCTATACAGAACGCTCGACAAGGAAATAACAAAGAAGGAAATTCAACCCCTCGAGAAACATCTCTAGGGATAACTCACCCCGTCGTTCAAACTTCGCCACCCTTCTGCGTCAATAACCCAGCAGACAAAATGACCACTGGTTCTCCATTGGTCATTGAAATGAAAATTCATATATATAATAATAATAAAGAAGTTTGTTTCATGTATAAACACTTAACATCACAGAGGACATGAGATATGACCTGTATGTGATATTAACTTAATTAGAATTTCTGAAAAAATGTTCCATAAAGATAATTGAAAACAATAAAAACAATTAGGTACACAATATCAGGAGGAGAATAGAATTATAATTCATATAGAAGTATTGTCCTTGTTTCAATTCGAAGGCACTTCACATCCGATGTTCATAATTATATTATAACTGACTCATCAGTAATTATTAAAATCACTATCGTTGTATGATCTGTCAAAAAATTGGTGAGTAAACGTCTCAAATTTGGGATCTCAATTATTATTTACCAGGTCACATATCATCTTCCTGTTCTTACCATCCAACCAGCTTTTAAACGCTTTTGAATGTTTTTAGGTTTCTTAATTGTATATGTATAAGAAAAATTTCGAAATGAATATCTTTGAATGAATTTTTTTCCGTAGAAGAGACGGAAATGAAGTATCCTTGGACACTAAATAAATTAAAGTTTTTTCAACATGATGTCAAAATAGATGAGAAATTACCGTTTGATTCATGACGCAAGAAAAGTTCAGTATTAAGTAATAGAGTTTTCACTTTCATATCCTGAATTATATTATCAGGAAACAAGTGCCCAACCTGATCCATATCTTGATTCGTATATTTTAATCACGAATATATATTTTCTGTTCTAGAAAATGTTATCATTGCTTTTAAATATTTGAAAATAATCTCATATGAGTTCCAGCATGTTTCTTCAGAGTTTCATTAATATTGTTATCATTTCAAATTTTCATCATTCTATTTCCACAGAGTTGTTGTAAACTTCGAGAAGTCTTTTCGTGAATCCTAAACTACAAAAATTCTGCAGTCTCATTACATTTGTCTGACGCAATAAAAACCATCCAGCATTAACTTATTACGTCATATAATAATCTGTCTGTGAATCTGATACTGTAGGAGATTCTTTAAATTGGAGTTATATAAATCACCTTAGCATTCACTAATTGTGCAAACTTTTCATGAATTACCTTTCTGTTTTTTACCAGATATTTAACATAATCCAATACCATTTGTGTTATGTACTTCTTTCCATCTAAAATTTTCATTTGGTGATTCATTATTCGACCCTCCCTAGGATTACTACACTGTAATCTTGGAGTTGGCATCTCTCTAAAATTCACAAATCTCCTTTTCAGAACGCTCGACGACGAAATAATAAAGAAGGAAATTCAACCCCTCGAGAAACATCCCCTGTCGTTCAAACTTCGCCACCCTTCTGCGTCAATAACCCAGCAGACAAAATGACCACTGGTCGGCATGCGTCCAATTATTGACCAGTCTACCTCGGTCAGCGGGTCCCCCATTGGTCAATCGACCGTACTTCAGCCAAGATGGCGGATGCAATTATCTCCCCCACGTTTGAACACACTCAGCTTCCGGCTGGAGCCCATACGGCTAGTGTCCCCTCTGCCCCCCTTTCCCTCTTTATTCTTACACTTAATCCTTTAAATGCGCCTGCAGAAGCTTTGGGGACTCATTAAAAATGTACGACATAATATTCTACGCTACGCGTAATGGAGGTGGATTCAGAATCGAACTGCTGGTAGTATAGGGGTTGTTAACCTACCCTGTGGAATAATGCGAGGATATTATTTTGAGGGAGAAATTTGAAATGGCCATTGGTAATGATTGAAATACTGACAATAAAAATTATATGAAAGTGAAGCATAGAGCTTTTTATCTGCAGATATATGTATTTTTCGGAGTGGACATTACAGGGTGTCATCTGATGTTCCATGCAGCCATATAAAATATATTTTTTTTCCCCAGAAAATTTTTTTAATTGTACACTTTTATTTTCTCCATCAGAACGATTTTTCCTGTGAGGAAAATATTAATTAAAACAATTTTTTAACATTTTTCATGAATTCATCCAGCAGAAATGTAAACTGCTGGTATATAAGGGTTGTTGACTACCCCGTGGAATAAACGCTAGGATCTTATCTTGAGGAAGAAATTCAAATGGCCAATGTAATGATTGAAATACTGACAATAAAAATTATATGAAAGTAAAGCATGGAGCTTTTTTATCTGCTGATATATGTACTTCTCGGGGCGGACATACAGGGTATCCCATAAGGTTCCATACAGCCGATATTTCGGCTCTTAGACAATTAGACAGTCCCAACCACAGATATTTTAAATAGCAATGAAGAACTCTACCAGAATCTGTCGCTATTTTATAACCACTCCTAAAAAATTTCTGTAAAGTAAATTTTTTCAATTGCACCCTTAGGATTGTTCTTTCTTAACGATTGCCCAGTAAAAACTATGTTTAAATATTTTTTATCATCTTACATAAATTAAATACTTAAATAATAATCATAATGCCTATAAAAAAATTCGTTCTATATACCACCCCCAAAAATGACTCCCAATTATTTTCTTCGAAAAGCTCCCTCATGTCTTCATTTAAAAATCCCTAATAGAAAATTGTTGATACAAGATCTTTTTAATATTTTTACTTGAATTCATCCCTTAAAAATAATTATAAAAGTTTTGGCATATCCACAATATTCGCTATTTATGGTGAAATATGTTTGCTGTCCCAGAGATTCAATACAGATAGACATAAACAAACGTAACACAAACGTAATAAAACAACTGGATGTCACGAAAAAATTATACGCCTGCCAACTGACTCGGTTTGAAAGTTGTCTGGAAAATAATTTTGATAATAATTTGTTACGTTAATTTTTATTTGAATCAGTAGATATTGATATCTTGGGCCATCAAAAATATCTCACCATAAATCGGAAAAATGTTGGATGTGTCAAAACTAATAATAATCATTTGTGAGGGTTGAGTTCGAGTTAAATGATAGACGAAACATTATTTTAACCTATTCTATACTAGGTAATCGTACAAATGGAAAAAAACATTTGGGAGATATTCAAGGAAAATAATTTGGTCATTTTTTTATGGGTGATAAATAGAAACAGATTATTTGCATAATAAATTTTTGGACAACCTTTATGAAATTGATAATCTTACGAAATGTATTCAGATGCATTGGATGAAGATCATCTAGCGAAAAGAATTGGAGAAAATATTATATATTTATATTGCCGCGTTTTTCTGCAAATGCTCCATTTTCGAATCAATAAAATCCGAACGATTCTGACAGTTAAATATTTTACAACTAATTACATCCAGAAATATCGAATTTTCCAGAAAAATTCTTCACATATTTTAGCTTCGTAAAAATAAAATATACACTCATTTGATTCCCTAGCTCATTCCAATTTTCATCTACTGAACTGAACTGACAATAATGAACTAGAGTGTACAAAGTGAAGTTGCGATAACCATCTACCTTTCCAAATATAATATCTATGCTTCTACCTCTACCCTGTTTGATCATGTTTGAATATGCCATAATTTCACAATTTTTTTCCACGTCAGTCACTCATGCTCCAGCATACAAGTTGAGAAGCGAACCATAATTTAGAACTCGACAAAGGTGGTTGTTTTGTTCCTTTCTGTTTACTACCTCAAAGACAGGATATTCTCTTATTTTAGATAATTAATATTTGATTAGTCTTCTAGGCTAGCCAGCAGGCGAATGCTTTTGCCTTCACCTCATGCAGGTCACTCAATCGCAAAGTGGATATCGTATATGCAACTTCGAATGACAGAGTATAAAGGAACTAATTTCAAATTATGAGCTCATACCGAGGGTTAATATATATGTTAATGAAGATACGGGAAAACAAACCGAAGTTTATCGACGTTAGCTTTGTTTTATGGTCGGTATTAGTATATATGAATATATGACTTGGTGGTAAATTGAAGTTCTGATAGGAGAATGATGGTGTATGAGTGATTTCAATGTTAATGATTCTACTGGTTGTGATTCGGCCTGAAATGTTATAGGCACATTCCAAATCTGAAGGTATCTTGGAACATATGTTGCTTGAATTCTTCAGTTGATACCATTGTCATTGAGTTGAAATTTCAGCCTAATAACATCTCTACCTACACTGTACTCAACCATATCATCAATTCTTGATAATGAGTAGCAACACCAACTCATTTAAGAGTTATACTTACGCTAATATGGAGTTGAAAGAGTTACTCAATTTTCTTTTGCCCTACTCCATCTACTGCTTATTTTTCTAATTATAGACTTCTAACTGTTGTTGCTTTTTGACGAAATCCGTTTAATTTCCGTAATCACTTCAGTTCATGATAACAAATATATAACTAACATTTTGGTAACAGTTAACAATATAATTCTAAAAACAACTACAACTGAAAGTGAATTATTATCTTCGGTCTGCATTGGAAGTTGTGGATTATTCATATTTTTTTTTAATTTCATTAGGAACTATTGTCAATATTCTGTTTTATTACTCTGATTCCAAACCTTCGGATTGTCATCCAAAAAGGTCTGTTCTATTTTCAGATTCATTTCACTTCCGTTTCGACTGAAATGATTTCGAAAATTGTGCAGAAAATAGAAACCTAGAAATATCAAAACAACAAAAATCTTTCTACGAGTTATAGCTAAATTTCCAAGTTCACTTTCTACTCACAGTTTCGAAAGTTTAGAAACCGCATTAAATAAAACTTTATTTACTGAACATTTAGACGAGAAAATTGATCAACGAAACTAGAATCATCAAGGAACAGGAATTGGAGTTGAATGAGTAACTCAATTATTTGTTACCCTACTTCTTCTTACTGCTTATTTTTCTAATTGTAGACGTTCAAAGTTCTAGATAAATCCTTATTGCAACTACCCACATGTACTCAACCATATCATCAGATCCAAACGAGGAGCAACACAACTCATTTATGAAAGAGTTCCTAGTAACTCAATTTGTTTGTTACTCCTCCTTACTGGCTTATTTTTCTAATTATAGACGTTCAACAGGTCGTCGCTTCATTGCCAGAATAATTTTTAATTTTACTCTCACTTTTTTCTGAGTTTGACGTCTCTACCAGTTACCACCTTCAATTTCCATTCACATTTTCGAAGACTCAATGATACAAAACAATAAGGAATTGGTCCTTTAAACTAGAAACAGAAATCATTTATCCAAGAACAGAATGAGGGAGAACTTCTTTTGCGTAGTGACATTATTATGTAAATCATCATCTCATTGCTTTTACAACCATTTTATATACAACCATCTCATGAGATTCTGACGAACAGCAGAAACTTGTTCATGAAGTCGATTTAGCCAGAAATTTGAGGTTCAATGATTTTTTTAGTAACCCGATTTGTTTGTTACCTTACAGATGCTTCTTACTGCTTATTCTTCTGCCTGTTGATGTTCAACA
>CM024245.1:34925750-35013362 GCA_013421045.1 Propylea japonica | reverse complement strand
CACAAATCAAAATCGTTACGTACAGACAAATTTGCTGTGTCGATGGTACCACTTACAATCTTAAGTAATATTTTATATAAGTTTCCAACTCGTTTGCCTTTAACATAAATTTTCTTATCCTTTTCTATTGAAATAGCACCATCAGCACATATAATTTTAAAGCCTACCTTTTCAATAATTGAAATTGATAACAGATTTACCCTTAAGTCAGGAATACAGTACACATTTTTCAAGGTAATTGGAATTTCTTGGCCTCCAACAATACTCAGAACTTTAATATCTCCACTGCAGATAGCTTCCATTGTTTTTTCCCTTCTCTGCCAACTGAATCATCTTCGGAGGGTTGAATATGACCTTGTTAGTCATAGCTTCTTCTGAATTAATGTAGTGGTGTGTAGCCCCTGAATCTGCATACCAGCATGTACCTTCGCTGACTATCTCCTTGGACTCGGACAGGAATGCCACATCCTCAGGACTGCTTCCTCTCATTTTTAACATTTTTTATCCTTGTCTGAGGAAAAGTGTGCATGAGGTTTATTTCCTTGAAATTTTCCATTTCTACACTCTGATGCCTTATGACCTAGTTTGTTGCACCTGAAGCATTTTACACCACAAACTTCTTGTAGATGACCTATTTTTCCACATCGATTACATTTCTTGGAGGTTTTCGAAGCAATGAATGATGCTGATACTTCATGCTTCGTGGTTCCATTTCTTCTGTTGATTTTGAACTCAAGTAACTTCTTCTTTACATTTTCCCAGTTTAAGTCATCTTCTGAAAATGTTCGTATTGCTGTTACAATGTTCTCATATTCTTTGGGCATCGACAATAACAGAAACATCCCATATCTGATTCTGAGAATTTGCTCCCAGTGCTTTTAATTCTCTTAGGATTTTGTCGTATTTTGAGAAATGATGTTGAAGATCTTCATTTATGTTGTATTTTAAGTCAACCAGTTCTTTTAGAAGGTAATATTTTGAACAGTTTCCCTTTTTTGCAAAGACAGATTCCAATTTATCCAGCATACCTTTAGTAGTCTTTATGTTTTTAATATATTCGAGGTGCGAATCGGCTACGCATTGTATGACTACGTTTCTTGCTTTGTGATCCTTTTTATCCAACTTGGATCGGTTTCTCTGACCTCTGTTAGTACTGAATGAACCTCCATCGATTCTAGTACTGATTCCAAGCGGAATTTCCAGTTGTCAAATTATCACCCTTGAACGGGATGATCCCATGTTTATTTTCGGCACTGTTGAATTCCATTTTAATTTCTTTTGCTTCAGCTGGTCAGCCTCGTATTTAACTTATCCCTCGTTCCACGTGTTGTTTCTAAGTTAGCCAGTAAATACTGGGCCCATAACCATGTAAGAATTGGAAGTGTCTAACTCGAACTCGAAACTGTAGAACTGTATTTTATTTAGGGATCTACTTGATATTCGTAAAAAAACTTGTATTTTTAACAACTAAATTTTATTACTTCTTCAGACCGACATTTCTTTATTACATCTGTCATCTGTCTTACACTAATTCATAGAATACTAAAAATGACATACATCAATACAATCATAGAATAGGATGAAGGCAGGTTTGTCAATGACAACATATTATATAATTCTAACACCCCCTTCTTCGAAAATTTCCCCTTTCTCGACATTTTGGACTTTGACCTACCCAATAGAAAAACGCCACATCAACTATTTTCTTCCTTGGGAACCAAGCGTTCCCATGGCCACTTAACACGAAAAAACTGCACATTATCACCCTATTAATTATCGGTCCTTCAAAATAAGCTGAAACCAAAGTATCGACCACAGAACATAAAATATATATCGACTAAGTGGCCGTACTGTAAACAGTTCGACGGGTCGCACAATAACGAACCCATTTGTTTACCCCAGGATCAAGTTACACGAAATAGGTTCTATGTATGGGGCCATCTGGCTTCTAAACTTAAATGTTTCGAAATTCTCTTTTCTCAATACTGCGGATAATATTTATATTCCCAGGTATTACATCACTCTCCCCAATGAAAAAGTCTTGGCATTACAGAGCCAATACTTTTCCTCTCAACACACATATACAAAAAAAATCAAATGCTAAAATAACAATTAAAAACACATGACTACACATTACTATTTTTTTGCAAACTACAGTGGTATGTTCCTTCAGCGCCAAACTCAAAACAAAACCATGCAATTCAAACTATGAACAGATTATCATCACCCATAAATATACTAATACAATTAATACAATATTTTACAAAACCAATACAGAAACCACAGGGGTGTTCATCTTACACCGACACTTTTTCGCAATTGACTTTCACATAAAATTTCACGCACTTCCTTGGTAGAATCTCATTCCTTCTCGTTTCCTACTATTGTAAAACCATATTATAGAAATAACCTTTAGTAAACCACCTTCTAATAGCAACCCAATATTAAAAAAAAAAACCATGGTTTTTCGTCAGAATGGGTTTTCGAACATTTATTTTATCGTCCATTATTATCGATCAGTTCGAGGGATATATGCACGGCACTGCTCAGTCGATGTCCATTCGAGGTATTTGTCTATCACAAATGGAAATTTGATACACCCATGTCGCACTTCACCGAACTTATAATTGTCTTAACACGAACGTCTTCTCGAACCAGTGGCGTAACCTAACTGAGATTGGCGGAGATTATCTCCCAATCGAACCTTCCACAGAACATATATTGGTATTGTGTCTAAACAGAGTATGATTCATCTCTATATTCAATCTATATTTCTTAACACAATGTCCTCTTTTTCTTCATTCTGAGGTTTCTTCTTCTGTGTTTCCAATATGCTCAACTCCTCCACTGATTTGGTCATCCTTCTTAGACTGCTTCTACTATAAAAAAAAACGCTTTTCCGCTTCTCGCTGCCTTCTATACTATTTCCTTGCTCCATTTTTGTCTTCATAATTGGGATCTCGCGCTTTTCTCAAGGCAATGTTAATTATGAACTGCCTAACTCAGTTATTATTACGACAAATCATTTTACTTCACATTTGGCTCAAAAGTTCATAATATCCGTAAACGTTCGACTTCGTTCGATACACTATTTTATAGTCTGTTTAGTTTATGGGCACTAGCACGGCATCACAAATTCGACCGACAGTGTATGGGATACTTTAGTCCCTTGTTCGGTTTTCACGGGAGAAATATAGATATTGGGTGCTATCTAGGCGGTCACAACAAAGGTTAGTTCCTTGCTGATGGCACGATGACTGGCTTAGGGACTGCATCTGGTAACCTAGTCATCTGAGGTGAATGAACGCACAAACAAAACAACTGGGTCAAATAATTATTGTCTCTAAATCCGAAATTAAAATAACCTATATAAAAATATTTCAAAGAACCTCATTTATGTTCGAATATATACAAATATTTTATTCAACAATCCACAAACATTATGCAACATAATAGAAAAAAAAAATCAATAATTGATCCACAAAAAATTTAAATTAGCAACATAAGTATCTGTTTTCAAAATCAACTTTTAAATTATCCTATCGCTGAGGAACATAACTACATAGCGTTTTCAAAACGTTGTGCTCTCCTTACTATAGTAGAGACCAAAACGATAATTTTTATTCCGTCCATTCATCTCCATGAAACTTTAATTTTCATGGAATTCATTTGACTCTAAAATTCTTCTGAATTTCAATTTAAAAACTGAGAAAAAAAAATCAAGAAAAAATAGGGATGTAGTAATGAAAAAAAGGGAAGGGGGGTGGTTTAGATAACGGTTCACCGGGTGTGATGACCCCTAGAATCTACATTGAGCAGGAACCGATTCAAATTTCCTGAGGACTGAAGAGGCGATGTCCCATGCTACCCTTTGATCTAGGGACTTAGTGGTATTCCCAACTCCCTAATCTGTCGGGAGATCTCCTCACTCTACTAGATCTCCTCAGCTGTACTTGTTCAGTTCTGTAGTCATCATCAGAACTTTCCTCAACTTCAACTTCCTCTTCGCTTTCTTCACTAGAAAATCCTTCTTGAACACGTTCAGAAACCCTGTCCCATTGGGGTATCATCATTGGGTGAAATCTACCCCTTTGATCTTGTTCATCTTCAGATTCCTGTTGCTCCTGTTGCTCTAATACTTCATATTCCCTATTTGGCGAGCTTCTACCCATTTTTCTAGTGATGAAGCGTTTTAACCTATTCACATGAACAGTCTGTTCATCTCGTCCTCCGCATTGTCTGATTTTGCATGTTACCGGACCAACCATCTCAATAATCCTATAAGGCCCATCCCAACTTTTCATTAATTTTTTCGATAAACCCTTTTTCAAATTCATCATTTTCAGATATACCAAATCACCTAACTTGAATTGATGCTCAACCGTTTTTTTGTTGTACCTTTTGATTCTCGCACACTTAGCTTCCTCCGTATTTCGGTACACGTCTCTGTACACCACCCTTAACCTCTCTAACAATTCTGCAGCATAATTGTCATCGTAATCATACCGAAGTCTCCCAGACTCTAAAAAACTATCTATAGGGAGAACTTGGTCCCTCCCATGTAAAAGAAAATATGGACTGTACCCTGTCGTGTTGTGAATGCTTCCACGATATGCCATTAAAACAAAAGGTATCCAGCTATCCCAGTCTCGTTGGTTACCACTAATGTATTGGGCCAACATATCCTTCAGAACTCTATGCATTCTCTCTATCTGTCCATTTGATGTGGGTGCATAGCTAGAGGTTTGGATCTTTTCGATCCCCAAAATTTTACACACCTCCTTGAATAGTGCTGACGTGAAATTCGCTCCTCTGTCAGTCAATAATTTCCTCGGGGCTCCATGTCTAATAATAACATGCTCAACAAAAACTCGAGCAATGGTCTCCGCCTTTTGGTCTGGTAAGGGTATGGCCTCAACATACTTAGTAAAGTAGTCCTGGAAGGTGAGTAAGTATCGATTTCCGTTCAGAGATGTTACAAGAGGTCCTACAATATCCATTGACGTTAAATCCCAAGGTTCAGAAGTAGCTGTAAAATGTTGTAAAGGAGCTTTCTTCTGATGAGGTGAAGTTTTCCTTCGATTACAAGCATCACAACTTGCACAATAATCGATGACATCCGTACGCATATTTGGCCAGAAAAACCTCCGTTTTAGACTACCTAAAGTCTTTTGTTGTCCCTGATGTCCTGCCAAAGGGGAATCGTGAAAATCTCCCATTATTTTCATTACGTATGACCTCGGCACAATTAATTTATCCCCTTCTTGATCGGTACGATACAAGATACCATCCCTTGATAAGTAGTACATGTCGTGTTGTTCTCCCGCTTTGATAGTCAAATCTTTCCTAATTTCCTGACAGTATGCGTCGTTCTCCTGCGCCCTTTTTAACTTCTCCCGATCCCACTCAGGTTCGATAAATTCCGAATTCTGTACTGTAATAGCTGCAATGACTTCCGCACCGGTGTAAACGTCGATTTCCATGTTCGAATTATGAAAAATGAATTTAATCATTTCCGATACTTTTTGCCAATCAAGTTTATCCAATCCACATCCCATCCTAGGTATTGCTAAATAGCGGTCCTTATTTTTCTCACAGCATCTTCTTAAATCACGAAGAGCGTTCCACATGCCCCGATATGAAGGTTTATCGAAATAATTCGGTTTTGTCACTAAATAATACACATTCCTTTCCGGTAAATTTAATTCAGCCGTTTCCCCGACGTTTTTGTCCTGTTGACGTAATTTTTCTACTGAGCCAAAAATTTTCTTGAATTGCAATGCTATTCCCGCTCCCATTGCAAGATCCTTCGATACGCAGTGAGCCAAGGCCCAGTGTTCTGGAGCCGAAAAAATATTTCCCTCTTTTTCCGTCAAATTTTCCATATCCGGTACTCGGTGACCCGTCCGGTATTCCTCGAATTCCTCGTACTCCATGTCAATAAAGTGCTCATCCTTATTAAACATCCGACTCAGAGCGTCAGCATTTCCATGAAGTCGACCTTTCCTGTGAATGATCGTAAAGTCGTATTCAGCCAAGGTCATTGCCCACCTGGCCAACCTAGATCCTGGGTCCTTGATTGTAAGTAACCACTTCAGTGGTCGATGGTCGGTGATAACTGTGAATTTTTTCCCATACAGGTAACATCTGAAAGTCTGAATACCAAAAATAACCCCAGGAAGTTCCTTTTCCGTTGTTGAATAGTTCAACTCAGCTTTTTTGAAATTCCTACTCGCGTATGCTATCGGCCGTTCATGCCCATCCCTTATTTGACTAAGTACCGCTCCCGTTCCTAACCCAGAGGCGTCCGTAGCTATTATAAATGGTTGGCTGAAGTCAGGGAATATTAAAACTTTATCAGAAGTCAACACATCCTTCAATTTACTTATAGATTCCAAAACTTCCGGTGTAATTTCAAACTTAACATCCTTTTTGGTTAAATTAGTCAGTGGCGCAGTTAATTCGGCAGCATTAGGTATAAATCTCCTATACCAATTAACTAAACCTAGGAATGATCTCACTCCCTTGATGTTTTTCGGAATGGGGAAATTGTGAATAGATTCAATTTTTTCTGGATCCGGAAATACTCCTTGTTGAGTAATCATGTGGCCTAAATATTTCACTTCTTTCAGTAAAAGTTTACATTTTGTCGGTTTCAATTTGATATTCGCTTCCCTGAGTCGTTCAAAAACTTTTCTCAATTTTCCTATATGGTCTTCTTTTCCGGTTGAATTGAATATGATGATATCATCTAGGTATACCATACATAGATCTCCCAGTCCCGCTAAGGTAATATTCATAAATCGTTGAAACGTGGACGGAGCATTTTTCAACCCAAATGGCATTTTCACGTACTCGTAATGTCCCTGAAATGTACTGAAACCTGTCAAGGGAATATCCTTTTCCTCCATGTCAATCTGATGATATGCCTCTGCTACATCAATAACAGAAAACAATGCCTCATTTCCGGTCTTGTATCCCTGAATTAAGTCTGAAATATTTGGAAGTGGATAATATTCAGTTTTTGTGACTCCATTTAAACCTCTGTAATCGATGCACATCCTTATTTTTTCTTCTCCAGTTGGTGATTTTTTCGTAACTAAAACTACAGGGGCGGACCACGGACTAAACGAAGGTCGTATGACTCCAGCTTCTAACAACCTATCGATTTCTTTTTGCAATACTTCGCGTTGATGATATGGAATTCTATAAGGTGCTTTACAAAGGGGTTGAGATCCGGGCTCCAACGTTATGCTATGTTTTACCTTGGTAGTGCTGGTCAACCTATCATTTTCGTTCAAGAACAAATCTTGATATTCCTGTATCAATTGTTTTAATTTCGCTTGCGTATCCTCATCCAAATGTCCAAAATAGAATCCACTTTTACTCCAATCATCGTTTTCCAGATTAATTCCCCCAATTAAATTTTCCGATCCTTGTTCAGTTTTCCCATAACATCACATGACACTGCCTTAGCCAGGGGTTGTCGTTTAATGAGTCTGACCTCGTTCGAAGATATGTTTACCACCCTAATCCAAACCCTTTCTGAATTTTTCAATAGACAATTTGCAACATGAATCTGTCCGTTCCCTAATGCCTTCGTTTCACAAATCATGAAATTTCCCTGAATGTTTTCTTTCAACTTTCCTCGAATCAAAGCCTCTGTACGCGCTGGAATCGAAACTCCAGCTTCCAAAATAATGTCAGTTTCCCATTTCAATTCATTTTCCTGATCAATTTCCCCAATTTCTAATTCCTGTTCTATTCTAGTCTCCTCAACTTTTTGTATATTATACCCTAAATTCCCATTTTCCTCCGATCTTTTCTGTGGTTTAGTCTTCATCATACGAGTTTCCGTTGGTATTTCGCCAGAAATAATATTCCTTATGTTATTCCCTATATTCACTGGTGTTTCCTCCGTTTGAGTACAAGTATCCACCGAAGCGACCATTATTTTGTCCCCTTTATTTTCCGAAATTTCCCTCAAATTATATTCACTTAAATCCCTGTATTCTACTTGTGTGCTAGCGTCCCTTTCTTTCAGCTTCTCAACAATTTTCCTTTCTTCATGCTTTTCCTCACTTACATAATTCGGATTATTTGATTGTGGGTTTTTCCAACAATTTTCCGTTGAATGGTGGTACCTATTCGATGCCATAATATTTTTCTCCTCATGATGATAGTTTTCGCCCTTACATAAAAGTTTGAACGTTCTACCCCACATTGAGATGGACAGTTGTTCCCCATAATTTATTGTTGCCTCGTTTGCGTGAAGAAAATCCCTACCCAAAATCATTTCAAATTCTCCTAAGGCATTATTGTCGCAAACGACAGCAGTCCAAGTCGTACTCAAGGTATCCCCTTCCGGTCCTACGTAAATATTCGCAGTGCCCCACGTTCGCAGACTGTGACCCGTTACACTAGTTAACCGATACCTATCTATTCCATCCTGCCTAATCTGATTTTTTGAAACCAGCCATTTCTTCACAAGAGTGACTGCTGCTCCGGTATCCACCAAACAAAGTATTGAATTTCCATTCACATTTAATTTAATTAGGTGAGGTACATCCATTGTCTTAACCAAATTTATTTCGGGAATAACCATAATTTGTTTTTGTCTTTTTCTTCTCCCCCCATATAAATGTCCCCTTGACATCCCCCTTTCATCATTCCGCCTTACATATCCCTGGCTTCCGTCCTGGCGGTGGGACTTTGGCCGTTTCCGTTTAAATTCTGCCTTTCTTTCTCTCCCTAAATTCTCTTCCTTCTCTTGTCTGTGTCCTCCAATTCCTGTAACCCGAGTTCTCTGGACTCTCACCTCCTCTACCGGTCCTCCTGGGACATTCTCTAAGAAAATGCCCTATTTCGTGACAGAAATAACATTCGCTTTGCCCTCCTCTTCTAGGCTTTCCTCGACATTCCCTCGCGAAATGTCCTGGTTTGCCGCAAGAGTAACATCCATTTCCCCTGTTATTGCTTGGACTCTTCCAGCTTACCCTTTTATGGTTAATTTCCCCAAAATCATCTTCCCCGTTCTCAACCGACGATATTCTAATGTTTGAAGTACGGCCTTGTAACATCATGAAAGTTGTCTCCTGAAGTTTCACCAACTCCTCTGCTTTCTCTAAGTCCAAATCCTCCTCTCGCAATAACATAACCCCCGTTTCCTTCATCAAATCTTTCCTCAAACCCATTTTAAATTGATTTAACACTAGATCCTTATTTTTCTTTTTTATCCCAGCCTCCTCCCCTGCAGCGGCTCCCTCCAAATCTTCTCGCAATAAGTTTGCCCCTATTATTCTGAGCCGTGTGCAAAATGAGGAAACATCCTCGTCGTGTTTTTGGTAACACCTGCTCAAGTTCCATTGATTTTCCCCAGGTAATCGAAATGGTGTGAATTTCTGTAGTAATCGAGTTTTTAAATCTTGATAATTCAGTGTATCCAACACAGGGTCGGATTTAAAAAAGGTGTACGCTTCCCCTATGAGTTTGAACTTAAAAAGTTTCAGAGTTTCCTCTTCCGTCCAACTATCTAATTTAGACCTCAATTCTAATTTATCAAAATATCTGGCCGCTTCATTGCCAGAAAAATTATCTAAGGTAGTCGCTATCATACCTAGTGAATACATTCCAACGCCTCTCATGATATTTGAGGAATTTGGGTCAGGTGTGTGCAACATTTTGACAAAACAAGGGAAAAGAAAAAAAAAATTGTGATATGAATTTTAGAAATTTTTTTCTCCAAAAAAAAAAAAAATATGGACTCAATTAACTTACACAACCTGACTGATCTCAAACGCGAATGTTTAAAAAATTTTTCCAAGAACACCGAATTTAATTTAGTGAAATTTGAATATTAATTTCAAAAGACGCCGCCCTCCAACATATTAAAACCAAAATCAATAAACAAATCAAGCTGAAAAAAAAAATTATTATATTAATAGGTGTATTCCTCGAGGTTATCTCAACGAATTTTCTAACAGAAAAAAAAAGATTTTTGAAGTATTTCCGAATAAACTATCCTATAATTCAAACTTCCGCATCTCGCTCAATAAACTAGCTCAAAAAAAACCAAAATTACCGAATTTAACGTCAATTCCGTTCTCCTATTCCCTCTCCTCAGAAAAGTAACATCCCACCGCTGTCACCAGATGTACAAGTCGACCTATGTACTTTTCTAATTGAAAATAATTGGAATTCTCTTTTCTACCCTAAGGCCAGAAAGAAAACGTTGATCCGTGCTCCCTGCACGAAGAGGGAGTCTTACTGTTAACTTTTTCTGAGGAGTGAGGAAACATAAAAAAAAAACACCCATATAAATATATACGACTAATCTATTGAAGAATACTCTATTCTGAACAATCACCAAAAAAAAAAACTGGTATCAGTTATGAATCTTGGAAAAGAACTAAAGCTAACAAATGGGAGACTTGCCGTTCTACCTGGGAATACACCTAGTGTTCAATATGGGACAGTCCTACCTTTTCCCGTCCTATTTTTTATTGACCTGGGAACAAACACAAACGTATGCTCTGCTTTTACACTCCCGAACACCACAATTCGCGAATTTAACTAAGCCTCCGCTCGACGTTTTCCTCGAACGCCCAAGTACCACCGATTTTTCCGACGTGACTCTAAACCCCAAACTCTGACCACAACTCCCTGAGACTCTTCCAATGAGCCTCCTAACCGTCACTGACTGACCTAAACTGACTCCTCCAACGAGCCCCCTAACCGTAACTCTTGACCGAAGACTTCCTCCCTGAGGAACCTTAACCGAGTACCGCTAAACGATAACTGACTCTTAAAACCTTTTTCAAAAACCTTCTAAGCTCTGTAGCGTCCCCCTTCTTCGAAAATTTCCCCTTTCTCGACATTTTGGACTTTGACCTACCCAATAGAAAAACGCCACATCAACTATTTTCTTCCTTGGGAACCAAGCGTTCCCATGGCCACTTAACACGAAAAAACTGCACATTATCACCCTATTAATTATCGGTCCTTCAAAATATGCTGAAACCAAAGTATCGACCACAGAACATAAAATATATATCGACTAAGTGGCCGTACTGTAAACAGTTCGACGGGTCGCACAATAACGAACCCATTTGTTTACCCCAGGATCAAGTTACACGAAATAGGTTCTATGTATGGGGCCATCTGGCTTCTAAACTTAAATGTTTCGAAATTCTCTTTTCTCAATACTGCGGATAATATTTATATTCCCAGGTATTACAGCACTTCTGATAGTTTCTTTCTAGATTTATATCTAAACTTCTTTCAATAGCTAAGATTTTCGCTTGAAAGACGCTCACATAGCAGTCTAGCGACAGTGCACACTTGGTACTTGGCTCGTATATCCCAGCTCCAGCTCCTGTAGAGGTTTTGGAACCATCTATACCATTTTACTTTCTTTGAGTTTATAGTCGATGTATTCCCGTTCCCATTCTTCTCTTTAACTTAGCAATGTCCTGAAGTTTTTCTCAGTGCTTACTTTCTTGATCATTAAATCACTAGGGAGGTTCGCAAATGAGATTTAGTTGTTCAGAGAGGACCAGACTCTCTGATGCTTTATTATCTTATAGGCAAAGGTGACCTGAAATATTCGCAGTATATCCTAATAATATAATTTTGGACAAATGAACAACTAACGAATTAATGTTCGACAAAGAAATAATTTTAATGAGGAACGGTCGACCTAATATAGATATTAATTTTATGATCTAATTCTTGGAAATCCCTCGTAGAAGTCGACTGCTTCTGCAGAAGATCCGCCTGGAATAAAAACTTGTTTAATTCTCTTAATTATTGTTTAGGTAAAGTAAACTCGTATAAATCTTGGGAGAAACTTCATCGTTAGTTGGTTATGTTAAATAGGTTGACCGTGGATACTCTATCTTAGTGGATTTTCAGCCGGATAACCGGCTATAAATGAACTATTCTTTTGTCGCTGAGGTTTAGTGTAATGTTTGTTTTTTTTGTGATTCGTGGTAGACGACATGAGTGAAAATTTGAAGTTGTTATGTGTACTGTTAGTTTGTCAGTGTGGACTCAATTTTGTACAAAGTGCGGATCGACCTCATATTGTTTTTATAATAGCTGATGATCTGGTGAGTGTACCTATCTAATACCCTTATTACACCATGGCTTTTTACATGTCTATATTCTATATTTTGTTTGGTAAATTTCCCCCAAATGAGTCGCACTATTACACCATGCCTTTCGCAAGGGTTTTTAGGTAGTAGGTACCTGATTCCAAAATTGCAAACATTGAAGAAATTTATATTTTATCTCAAGCTTGTGTTTTTTGGAATATTTTGGAAAGAATAAAAAAATTGATATGAAAAATAATGATGCAAACAATATAAGATGAAATTAAATTTGAAAAAATCACTTATAACTATTTTTGCAACTGTAACTCGTTGAAATTTCAGGCGGGAACGGTCAGGCCGACAAAAAATCACGACAAAGGCATGGTGTAATGGTGTATAAGGCTATTTAAGGATATATCTGAAGATAATGAAGGTTTTTCCATATGAAATGACCTGGAAACTTTCTGAGTTGATTACTGAAGTTTTCCTCTATACGATACTACAATAGTACTTGAAGAATTATATTAGAAATGTTATTTCTAGAGATGTAAATTTTTGTTTCGAACAGAATGTTGTATTTTCTATTCAGTAGATTTCATCTTGACAGTAAACAACTAGATGAATTTATACTGGATATTCTTATTGAAACTTAATTAATGTAATTTTATGGAAGTCATCAGTTCATCTTGAATCAAAATAATAACGAAAAAAGGAACCTCCTTTTTCAATACTTTTGAACCTTTTCGTACTGAGTAATTTTTTACTGGAATGAAAACGTGTTCATAATTATTGATATTTAATCGAAAAAAACATTGGAAAAATAAGACTAATTTTGTTAACTTCAGAATCGTGATATGATATTCATCTCCTTACCACGCTCGCATAAAGAACTTTTTCTGCATACAGACTCTCTCATCTTGTAGAAAATGTATTATCCTTTTCGAATATGTGGTCAAATTTAATGAGACTACAAGGAAAACTTAAAAATTATCGTTTTAGAGGAAACACTCGAAATATTTCGTGAAATCAAGAAATGTTAAATTGAAGAATAACCGTCAACATTTCGACCATGTGTTATATGACATTTTTTGTTGCAAATCACTCGCATAATCTCCCCTTGAAGTTTGTCCACTTTAAAAGTAGACATGCTGTATACAGTGGGTTGCCAAATTATTAGGGACACTACTAGTTTTCTGTAATTTTCAGGTTTATATTAATTTTATGGGCAAATAATTGATGTTAGGTATTGTAACTTCTTCTTTATTTATTGGAGGTTTTTACTAAGATAGAAAAACACATATTTCATAGTCACACGTAATTATTTTTCCATAAAATATGATGAACTAAAAAAATTTGATATTTGGTAATGCCGCCTTTGGCTGAAATTAAGGCTTCCAGACGTCGGGACATGCTCTCAATGCAAATTTTTGCATTGTGTTGTATATTTGGGCTCTAATGCCACACCCTAATAGGCGTTTCAATCAGTTGTCGCTTGGTGGTGATAACTTCTTTGGCTCGTTCTTTGGTAACCTCACGTTTCGTGAGTTCCCAAAGGTTTTCAATGGACCGGAGCAAAACCTTCGCAATCTTGGTGGCCAGAAATGCTGTTACAATCCTGGCTTTATTGCACGGTACCAAGTCGTGCATAAACACGTATTCCTTATCATCAGGAAACCATTCTTCCACCTGTGGTAAGAGCCGACTTTCAAGCACTCGCCTGTTCTGGTCCTGCCTCATGGTCCCTTGGAAGATGTAGAGACGTCCCATACCCTTGGCTGAGATCACAGACCACACCGTGATGCTAACAGGGTGTTTACCCCCCTCTACAAGGCAGTCCGGGTGAAACTGCTCCCCTGGGCGTCGGCGGACGAATGAGCTCTTATCAACCAAAATTTGAAAAGTCGACTCATCAGAGAAGCATACCTGTTAAATATCATTTATACTACTAAAACACGATTGAGGAATACCATAAATCAATTGAAATCATAATTACTCGACTCCAACTGTCCGCAACTGTCAGATTTCGGTGTTGTCTGGCCCATTGCAGTCGACAATCAATTTCGGTTGATAAGAGCTTTTTCGTCCGCCGACTCCCAGGGGAGCAGTTTAACCCGGACTGTCTTGAAGAGAGGGTTAAACACCCTGTTAGCATCACCGTGTGTTCTGCGATCTTAGCCAAGGGTATGGGACGTCTGTACATCTTCGAAAGGACCATGAGGCAGGACCAGAACAGGCGAGTGCTTGAAAGTCGGCTCTCACCACAGGTGGAGGAATGGTTTCCTGATGATAAGGAATACGTGTTTATGCACGACTTGGTACCGTGCCATAAAGCCAGGATTGTAACAGCATTTCTGGCCGCCAAGATTGTGAAGGGTTTGCCCTGGCCCATTGAAAACCTTTGGGAACTCACGAAACGTGAGGTTACCAAAGAAGTTATCACCACCAAGCGACAACTGATTGAATAGCCTATTAGGGTGTGGCATTAGAGCCCCAATATACAACACAATGCAAAACTTTGCATTGAGAGCATGCTCCGACGTCTGGAAGCCTTAATTGCAGCCAAAGGCGGCATTACCAAATATTAGATTTTTTCAGTTCATCATATTTTATGGAAAAATAATTACGTGTGACTATGAAATATGTGTTTTTCTGTCTTAGTGAAAACCTCCAATGAATAAAGAAGAAGTTACAATACCAAACATCATTAATTTGCCCATAAAATTAATATAAACCTGAAAATTACAGAAAAATAGTAGTGTCCCTAATAATTTGGCAACCCACTGTAATTCGCATCAAATGCCGAATATTTCTTATCGTACAGATCGAATGGAAAAGAGTTAATAAATTCAAAATCGTATTAATGATTTCCGTAGAATTATTAGTTTCACCAAGAATATAATTTCAAATGGGATAAAATTTGATATGCTGAACGATCGTTTACTTCAAATTAAGAGTAGTGTTGAATATTTACCTATCCAATGGTAGTAAGTAATTCATTCTTGATTAAACGTTGCGCCATGATGACGTACGCGCAAGCATAATTAGTGACGATGACGATTGACAACAGAGTGGATATTTTGTTGGTATCGTTATGAACTGTGATTCAACATTCAACCAATGAAATGAATGCCAACGCGTGCGTCATACTCGATCGCCAATTTCGATAGTTAGCATTCTCTAGAATTCTAGATAATTTCGGTGATTTCAATAAATTTTTTGTTGCAAATCTGACAACGAAACAAAAAACGGTTAATCGCTATGATTTTGTGAAAGTCCACTATTTCTAAAATGATTTTTTCTGGAAATCACTGGAAATGCCCATTACATTTTTGGTAGAGCAAGCATTATTGACGAACTTCATCCGTGAAAAAATTTGATCCGGAGCCGAGGTGACATACTCATAGATGGGCAGTAGAAAATCGACGGTTTTTTTCACACCAAAATAACACCTGGCGGTGTCTATATCTATACACACCATTTTTGTGGCAATTCAACACCATAGGTGCAGTGTTTAATTGATACTGTGATGGTAAATATTTTTTACACCGGCAGTTGTTGATATTTGACTTTTGGAAGGTGTAAAAAATACCTTTAAACCTTTTTGTGTTGTACAAAGAGGACCTCGTGGTGTGATTTTTTCACCAGATAATGATCAATTTAACCAAACAGAGTATAAATTTTGACCCGGAAAGAGTATGAGATGTGTAATTTTTTTACACCAGATTCAAGGGTCGGTTTAACACCCATAATTATGGAAGATCTACACCAAATTGAGGGTTGAAATTTTGGAATTTTTATTTTCGCAATAAATATTTTTATTTCTAGAAAACTTTTTTTGGGTTTTCACTCCCAGTCTGTGAAACAGAAAAATTTAAAATTTTTTAATTAATATGAAATGTTCCTACGTAAATCTTTGCACTAATTTGTCAGGTGCAAATTGGTTACGAAAAAATCGTTTTCTAATAGTAAAACTAAAAAAGAAAATAAATGAAAAGGATAACGTAAAGTTTGGGTGTCTATATCAGACTCTTTCTTCAGACAAACTTGGAAAATCTTTGGAATTGTGTCTCGATTAAACTACAAACGAAAAAAGATTGATAGATATGGTTTCCATTGAACAAGCCTCCAAAATTTTACGACTCTAATAACTTAAGTTAATTATTTATTATTATCATTGTTTCATATGATGTGAATTTCGTTCATTATCATGACAGTCAAAAATCAAAATCAAAATTTGGAGTACAAACATTTTCTCGAATATCTACAATGATCTGTTCACTAGTTATCTTCTACTATCGACAAACATCGGAAAGGATATTCAAAACCAAAATGAAATTATAGACTTAGCTCTATGGGCATAATGATTTTTCTGGAGATCACTGGAAATACTTATTGCACCTTCGTTTCAATTTTCGAATCTAACATGATTATGTACAATCTCATTGTATTTAATAACATTTCGTTTTCCAATAGCAATATGAATGCACGACGAAACGTGAATAGACCCCTGCAAACAACGGAAGCATAGCCATTATTCCGATTTTCGAAGGGTATGTCTTGGAGACTAACTCAATTTGTGTGTAATGAGTATTCAGTCTGTGCCTCCAGTTTATCCTCTGAAATTGCAGATTCACGGATTACGAGTTTCAATTTCAGCAGATCATAACGGATGTAACCACTGAAATGTTACTTCGAAAGGATTTCACTTGACTTTCTGTAGTTCTTACGAACTGCAGTTTATATCGAAAAATTTAAGTTTTAGTCAGGCAGGAACTATATATAGGATTTCGTGTTGTCCTTTCATGGGTTGTTATCATTTATTTTTCGTTACACTAATACCATTGTATAAGGACGAATATACAGGGTGTTCCTAAATTGAACGTACAAACGGAAAGGGGAGATTCCTTAAGTAAGTTTAAGAAAAAAAAGTCCCATAAACATGGGGTCGCAAACGTTTCGTTTTCGAGATACTGAGTGTTGAAGTTTGAATTTTTTTCAAGTTTTTTTCTCATAGTATCTACACTTCACAAGATATTCAACTGAAATTTGGAATAGATATTACATTTGAGAGTTCTCACCACGTGACATGGCAATTTCGATAGAAGATCTACAGGGTGATATTTTCTCTGGAACACTGCCACCTGTTCTTCTGCAGAACTTTTTTTTGGTGAGCAACTGTTAATTTGAAAAAATGTAAAAAGAAGCTTTGTTCTTATACTAAACTTTTCGGTCTCTTGTAGTTTTGTCGTATCTACCAACGATTTCGAGAAAAAAAATTTTGAACGATTCTCTCGAAATTCTCGTAATTAGGATAGGAAGGCCAGTTTGTAATCTGTGGTGAATGAATGCAGTGCCAGTTTTGACACATCAAATTATTGAACGTTTGTTTTTTTAAAAAGTGAAAGTGGTTGCATTTGTGGCTATTTAGTTTTTTGAAGGTAGTTAGACTACTATTTTCATAACGATTTTTATGACTGTCACAGCAATTCATGAAAAAAATTCAAACTTCAACACTCTGTATCTCGAAAACGAAACGTTTGCGACCCCATGTTTATGGGACTTTTTTTTCTTAAACTCACTTGAGAAATCTGCCCTTTTCGTTTGTACGTTCAATTTAGGAACACCCTGTATACAATGCTAATACTAATTACCTACAGTCTACACTGTTGGGTTGGATCTCAGAAGCCTATATGGTTTTAATAATGTATAGAACCCAGTAAATATCTATCTCTTGAACGGAAAAGATAATAAATATTCATTAAATTTTGCAGGTAGTGCAATGCCGCAAAATGCATCAGATGTACCGGGTGTCCTAAATTCGTTGTCTAGTGAGAGGATCTCAGAAACCCGATGAGCTAGAACAAAATGTAATAAAGAAAAATGATTAATTCAATGAATTCTACTGAGAAAAGTGCCTGTATAATGTTTTAGTTTGATGTTTATAAGTTCAGTAATAAAGAAGTTATGAGAACTTTTCATTTGACGCCATTTTCCAATTTTCTCTAATAGCTCGAAAACGGTTTGACTTAGAAGGTTGTGGTTTTCACCAAATGAATTCTCTCAAAAATCGAGCGCGAAATGATGCCACTCATTTTGTTCTATAGCTCGTCGGGTATCTGAGATCCCCTCACTATACAACAAATTTGGGACACCCGGTACAATTATTCGTTGATAATATACCTTCAACTTTTTCAATTTATATGGGACCTTTTATATACAGAGTGATTAGAGAGGAGAGCGTCAGATTTTGGGAGAAGTTTACACTAGTCAAGACAGTTTTGAAACAATGTTTGGTTTATGGTTGTGGACCTTTATTGAGAGTATACAGGGTGATTTGTCCGATTCTACCGATTTTTCTATTAGTCATAACTTTGGTATGGCTCGATCAATTTTGATGAAATTTTCAATGTAGAACAATATGATTGTGTACTTTCAATAATTTCAACACTTCTTCAAAAATACTGGGTGAAAATTATGATAAGTTCAAATTGAATTTGAAGGTTGAAAAAACACTCTATACATTTTGTTTTCAAAACTTCGCTACCTGCTTCAGATTCTATCATAAGTTTACATTACTGAAGTGTTTTCATTTTTTTTGGCATATGTCCGGTTTTCCTAGAAAAAATTTTCAAAGATGAACAATATCGTAACTTCGCTCCAAGGCAGTGATGATATTCTGAACTGGGTTGTAAAGCTGTATCGTCCAATGATACGGAGCTCTTTCTGAGACCTAAAGTAGGTTTTCCAAATTCGAAATTCATTTTAATCACACATATTGTGATGAATAAAATCATAAAATCCTGAAAATATCTTTATACGTACTTACATAAAACAAAAAATCTACAACAACTAATACAGAATGAACATTCGAAACATACCTATGAAAGGCAAAACTAAGTATTAACACAAAAATCAAATAGAATTTTCGAAATGATTTCCTCTTTTTTGAATACATATTTGCGACCTTTTCATTGAATTTCCAAATGACCTTCTAATGAGGGATTGATTTTTCTTTAAGACATATCCTCGAAAATTCTTTCAACTTGGTGTTCTCTACTTCTAATTTCAAACTGATAAAGCCGGCGGCCTTTACCTTTTCACCTAATCAAAATATGCAAAAACCTTCTAATAATATTTTATAGAAGCTTTATTAGGATATCCTGGTCTTAGGAAATGTAGGACACTTTTATTTTAATCCAAGCTTTCGGTAAATTTTATTACCTTTTTCAAGGATAAATACTGTGATTAAACTCCTTAATATAGTTATAAGTTTAAAGGACATGCAATTAAATAGTTATTACACTCCAGAAGTGATTTTTCTAAAAATATTTTTTTTTTTTTCTATAAAATATTCATTCACGGTCAATAAATACCTCACTTCTAATAATATTTCTTGAACTGTATGTTGCTTTTTATACGAAATAGTTCCTAAATATCGAAAGGGTAATAATGAATAAGTTCTGAACCTATTCATAATTTTCGTTAAATTATTAGTAAAATAGTTCATAGTTCATATATTACCATCAAATTCTACAGGGTTTTTCGAGCATACGCATATTATAAAAATAAATACAGTAATTGTAAAATCCTACGCACACATACTTTGAAACATGAATACAATAGTGAGAACACACAGATATCCACTCTCAGTCTCACAGAAAACAATAATAGTTATTTAATCAACTAGGTTATTAAAGACAGCGACTAATGGTCAAGATATTTTAACGTTAATAGTTCGAGACCATTATTCACTCGATTAATAACCGAGTTGATTACAAGATTTTTCCGAGGATCTCAATATGAATTCTTGATTGAAATACATTCTCATTTTGCACAAGACTTACATTTGACATAATAAAATTTCTATGTACCTATGTTCCAGTAGAGTTTTGACATTTCTCGTAGTACTTCTGAATACTTTGTGAACGGTTGTCATTAGGATAGGACATTAAAATAACATAAATTGAGCATTAAAATGGACCATTAATGATCAATTTCGTACACATTAAAATCACCTTTCATTTTGAGATCAGCGGAAAAAATATTATAGACTAAAAATGGTACATCATGAATTCATCTATAGAAAATATAATTACGAATCAAGGAATTTTGGTGACAGTTTGATTGATTAAAACTCTCTGCGACAATATTCTATCGAAACTTGTAATATTCTTGGGGATTCATGAATGGAATAGACAAGTTACCTAAATTCATAAACGAGTAGAATAAGATCAATAGTTCTTAGAATTTGAACGAACGTTTTCGAACGTTTCGACTTTAGTCAATGCTTCTCTAAATTTTTCATCATATCACCGCTGTTTCCTAAAGTTTCTTTGTTAATTTGAAACTCTTGATTGATTCATTATTAGGTTGATTTCTTGGAAAATTTTCTATAAAGTAATTCAAAATGACTTCATTCCGGACAACCCGTAACTCGAAAAAATCGTAAATATCACTAGCGAAGGCTTTTCAAAGCGTCAAAAAAACTACATACAGGGTGTCCCGTAATTAGACCGAGAAACTTCTAGTGGACATTATAGATCGTATTTTAGACAGATTCGACCTAAATCATATAGTGCAAAATTGCTTCGTTAAGGAGCTAGTCCCCTTTGAAGGTGACGTCCTAACCACACTTTTTTCCACATATTCGCAAAACGGAGTCACATAAAGTGCTGAAAGTTTACACATTGGCTAATATGAAAAATACGCATCGATTAGATTGAGTGCATTTCTTTCATGTCAAGCACAATCGTATCATTTGGGGGGGGGGCGAAGGGTATTTTTTGTTGAAACTTTTTTAACTTTCATTATTTCGCGATATATGCATCATATTCATAAACTCTGATGTTTTTTCTTGAAAAAAGATGCTCTTGTATAATAACGCCCAGATGCACCATTTCTGAAAAAAATAGATTTGAAATTTTCTCTCTTTTCACTAAGTACCTACTCAATATTAACGTTTGTTTTGAATTTATTTTCACTTGATAATGGTTAGATTGATGATATAAATCAATTCTATCAAACAAAGATCATCTTCTCTCGCCGAAAATTTCGATATCAAGTATTTGCATTCATGTTTTGCGAATATGTGGCAAAAAGTGTGGACAGGACGTCATCTTCAAAGGGCACTAGCTCCTCAACGAAGCAATTTTGCATTATATGATTTGGGTCGAATCTGTCTAAAATATGATCTATAATGTCCACTAGAAGTTTGTCGGTCTAATTACGGGACACCCTGTATAGAATATCAACAGTAGAAATAATAATTCAACAATGACCACATGATGAATAGCACTAATTATTTACTACTTGTTCAATTCTTGCAGCAAGGTCCCAGTATGATAATATTTTTATCTGTTACATATTTCTGTTTCAGGGCTGGAACGATGTCAGCTTCCATGGAGGCAATCAGATACCTACTCCTAATTTAGACGCACTAGCATACAACGGCATCATTCTGAATAGTCATTATGTTCAATCGATGGGAACGCCTTCGAGGGCAGCCTTGTTTACTGGGAAATACCCTACTAGACTCGGTAAATCACACAATTATTACCAATTGAATAAAATATTTCAATTATTCTTTTAATTTTAATTTAAAAGACGAATATTACGAACACCGCCTGAGCATGCATTAGCGATCACACCAAAACCCAAACTAAACTCAAAAATATCACCCATAAAATTATCTATTCAGGAAACTGAATATTTTTTTTATTGAAGCAACATTCAGGACTACCATGTTAAAGAAATAAAAACAACAAAATACTCATTGCATAGGAAGATATGAATTTTTCAAACCTAGCTGGCAAAATTCATTAAAAAACAAAAAAAATCATTACTCGAGAACTATTAAAAAGACAGAGAGGGTTCGAACATTTTCGGGTCGTCGTGAAGCACCTTGTTGGACCGCAATAAAATGATTGTCTTGGGACAAGTAAGTGATGTGAAGAATAAAACCCGTGCACGCCGCTCAAGAAGAGCCGATAATATTGCTGCTGTAGCCGAAAGTGTTTATTCCTCGTCGTTCTTTGTAATAAGCATAGACTTATAAAAGAATGGACAGGACGTGTGAGAGAGAATATTGACTTCAGACAAGGATATAATAATATTAGTGCGAAGCACAGAATATATAATAAAAACATTGGATCACTTTAGATATTTTTACGTTCTGTCAGTTATCCAACATTATAAGAGAGAGATACTGCGAAGGATGGAGTAATATTAGTTTAGTTTAGTCTATGCAAAGATTGTAGAAAATCTTTGAGTCTATGCACCACACTAATATTACTCCATCCTTCACAGTATCTCTCTCTTATGTTGGGATCACGAAACTTAGTGCGAAAGTCACGTGACGCCCTGTCCATCCTTTTATATGTCTATGGGAATAAGGCATTCAACAAACGTCATTACACCGTATTTTGCAAAAAGATTTGGGTATTAAGGCTTATAAAGTTCAGTTAACACAAGAACTCAAGCCGGCCGATCATCAACAACGTCGTGTCTTTGGTGATTGGGTCGTTGAAATGCATGAAAATGATCCGTAATTCCATCGAAAAATATCTTGAGTGATGAGGCCCATTTCCACCTCGGTGGCTTCGTCAACGAGCAAAATTGTCGCAACCCAAGAGTTATTGTTGAAAAGCCTCTCTATTCTCAACGTGTGACTGTTATTTGTGCGGTTTATGGTCCGGCGGAGTCATTGGACCTTACTTTTTCGAAAATGAGGCTGGAGCAACAGTTACGGTAAATGGATTGCGCTATCGAGAGATGATGAATGATTTTTTATGGCCGAAATTGGATAGTATTGATCTGGACAACGTTTACTTTCAACAAGACGACGCTACGTGCCACCCAAGTAACGAAACCATTGATCTTTTGCGGAAAAAGTTTCCGGACCGTGTTATCTCTCGAAGAGGCGATCGAGATTGTCACCGAGATCTTGTGATTTAACACCTTGCGACTTCTTCCTTTGAGGCCACGTGAAAGAGAAGGTTTACGCCAATAGCCCAGTGTCGATTCAATACCTCAAAGATGCAATTCGTGAGGCTATCGAGGACATAGGACAGTCAATTTGCGATTTGGTTATGGAAAATTTCATTGAAAGGATATGGTCCTGTAAGCGTGGTCGTGGTGGTCATTTGCCTGATGTTATTTTCCACTATTAACGGCATATCTTCTTCTTATAAAGAAATAAACTTTCGGTCATTTATATGGAAAAATGTAATTTTTCTCTGAATATCAAAATAACACCTCTTATTGGAAAACCCTTTATATTCGTTTGTTTTATGTCTTAGTTTTCAACCTTGAGAATGGAAAAAAACTCTAAATTATTTTTCATTAAATTTTTCCAATTCAATAATGGAATACGTTTGTAGGCTTATATTCATCTTACACACTAGCAAGTTAACATTTTTGACCCAACATAGTTCTGCGTTTAATCGACCATCTACTTATACCCTGAAAGAAACAAACTTTCCAGACTTTAATTATCCACTAAACTATGCGTCATTTATCTCTTTGTCATTTTTTTCCAGGAATGCAAGGCCCCTCCATCGAAGTGTCCGAGCGTAGAACTCTTCCAGAAGGAAAGATATTACCGCAATATTTCAAGGTGAGTAGAGCACTGCTTCCTTTTCTCTTTCATCTTTTTTCTCAGTTCATGGATTAAATAATTAGAGGTTTAATTAATGCCAGAACCCATTTACAATTAATGAAAGCAGTGTTCCCAGCAGAATGTTGCGAAAGGAGAAAGATCTGTGTATTGCCCGATTTTACCATTATTTACATTAGTGTAATTTTTTATACGATGTAATGAGTTTTGAACATTGACAGGGATATTCCATTATTCGTGAATAATTGAGCGAGCGTAGGCCGGCAAAAAAATTTGTAGATATAGGGTGAGAGGTTCAGTTGTTGACACCCTGATAGTGATTGACAATGTGCACATAAATACCGATGTAATAAACTATTGGCGCTATCTAAGGTTTTTTCATCTGTCTCTACCTATTTCAAAATGTTTTTTTTCTATTTGGGTCAATTTCCTCAGGTTATCATCCTGAAAACGACATAATTAGATATTTGGCGTGAGATTTTGCAGTAGTGTCAATAAGTGTATACCTATGTTAAAGTTAACTTAAGGATAGCGACTGCATACAATTGCTTATATTTTCCGATTTTTTTATGTTTCATATTCGTTAAAAGTTTTCTATTGTTTGGAAGATTCCAAGGAATATTTAATTGAGGTAAGTAAACCTTTCAATGATTAATATATTGAGTTCAATCCATATGTCAATAACTGTGTCAATAATTTTACATCAAACAGTGAATGACATAGGCTTTAACCTTAATATATAAATCATTGAAGGGTTTACTTACATCAATTAAATATTCCTTGGAATCTTTCAACCAATAGAAAACTTCTAACGAATATGAAACGGAACAAAATATACGCAATTATGTGCAGTCGCTATCCTTAAGTGAACATATACACTTATTGCCACTACTGCAAAATCTCGCATCAAATATCTTATTATGCCTTTTTTAGAATGATAAGAGGGTTCAAATAGAAATAAAACATTCTGAAATATGGGGACACAGATGAAAGACCCTAGATAGCACCAATAGTTTATTACATCGGTATATATCTGAAGATTACTAATACTTTTTGTTATTTCTTTGTTTATATGGAATAAAATTGTCTAAACCTTCTTATTTCTCTATTATTTTTAATATGAATGTCTTAATGACCCATGTAGTGAGAATGTATGAGTGAGAGAAAGCAGGATGATATCATAATCAAAATTGATGCAGAAGTGAGATGAAGTTATGTCAATTACTGTCAAACTGGTTGTCAATTACTATCGAAGTAGGTATGTCAATGACAATGAATTATGTAATTTCGACGAAATTGGTGTCTCCTCGAATATTCAATCGATATTTTCTGAAAGTTTGAAGGTAATACCAAAATAGCAATATTCAACTATAGTTCCGTATTAATAACCATGGTATTACAGTAAAATAAGGAACCAAATTCGCCTACTGAAAGTATCCATGCCCTCATGGTGTCAATCACTATAGCTTTTACCCTACATTAATTCATTCTTTTTCAACTTTGATAAGTATTGCGGTCAAAATGGTTCTACAAGAAAAACATTGAAACCAAACTTCATGGTTACCTTTTTCACGTTCAACAAAATCTTTCATCGCCAATTTGAATCCGAGGAAATGATTTAAAATGAAATATTACCTACACTTTCTAACTCCGAGGTTAACTTTTATTATTTTTGCTCGCCCGCCCGTAAACACAATAGCTAACTATGAATTTGCTGGCAAATTTTAAATTAAAAGAAGATGAAGATCAAGGTGGTGATTGGGCCAAATCTGTTTAATTTTTCCGGTATTCATTTGAAACGAGCCTAACTGCTACATCTATTTCATTGAAACCTGATATGAATTATGCCTAGCTTTTCTCAGCTAGCTGTTAGAAAATCTCACCACCCCCAAAAAAATTCGCGAATCTGAATGAAAAGGAGTATGTACACAAAACCTTTTGCCTGCAAATCAGCACTTTTCCCGTTTCTCGTAGCGAATGATTCACAGCTCATGATTAAGTCGTTAATGTCGTGGCTATGTTGGACCTTAATTTGGAATAAAAGGAAAAATTAAACTGAGATGAGCTTTGTCGACGTTTCGGACATTTTATTTTCTGATAAACAGAATTTTGTTGTTCTTCATCATGACTTATTCATTAAATTGCTTAAACATATAAAACATACGATAACAATCTGTGTCTACTTGTTCAGATTTAAGCAATATCATAAATTCCTCCTATACAAACTGAAATGCATCTTAGTTTGTAGACTGCATGTTGAGATAACACCATGAGGAGAAAATTTTTGAAGATTTTATGATATTGTTTAAATCTGAACAAGTAGACTCAGATTGTTATCGTATATTTTATATGTCAAAGCGATTTGATGAATAAGAAATGATAAAGGAAAAAAATCTGTTTATCAGAAGATAAAATGTCCGAAACGTCGACAACGTTCATCTGGTTTTAATTTTTCCTTTTATTCCCAATTAAGGTCCAACATAGCCTCGACATTTTTTAACATTATTTATTATAATGAACATGAACAATCCCAACATATGAATCTTCATGTTGAAATTGCAGGCGTTTCCATTCGAGGGAATTATGGAAAAGTTCAGAACTTTGTACTTATTTCCAATTCTTCTAATACTTTGAGATAACCCTTCAAAATTTGGTATTAGGTACATTGGTTATCGTTTGTGATAGTTAGGTTTGAATTATTGTAGGTTGTGGTTCTGTACTATTGTGTCCAATTGATTGGGCCTATTCCAAGAATTACTTGAGATAGCCATTTTGTTTAAGAATTTCAGATATCTTCTCAATTTCTTCAATTTTATATTGTTGAAGAGAGCATATCTTTCATGCCCCAATATATCGACTTTTGGCAAATCCTTATTCGGTGAAATGCTGATTTGTTTCAAAATGAAGGTACTGTCCTGTATTTTTTGGCTTTCGATAAACAGTGGTTCTTGGAATATCATTCTGTTTATGTATAAGCACATCTAAGATCGAAAGCTTCCATGACCGATAATAAATAACAACAATAAAAATAGAATCCTCGATGCTGTTCAAATGTACAAGAAAAAGATTTGTATGTCCCTTTCTTGTTGCCAAATTATGTAAGTATTGTCCACGTATCTTCACCATAGTTTTAGTTTCAATATATATTGATCTGGTGCCTTCAAAATCTGCCATTATTTATATCAGCCAGTATAAGTTGAATATTTTCTGAAGAGTTTCAGTGAAGATTATGTTGAATCAAAATCATTTAACAAATTTATGTTTAAGTTCTCAAGTTTTTGAGTTTTCCTAATCAAGTTTTTCTCAGATTAAAGTGAGCTGTTAGAAAATCTTGCCACTTCCAAAAAATTTCGCGGATCTGAATGAAAACGAGTATGTACACAAAACCTCTTGCCTGCACGTCAGCACTTTTCCCGTTTTATCGTAGCGAATGATTCACAGCTCACGATTAAGTTTTTGGTGGAATGTGTAAATATCAGCCGATGTAGATGAAGAGATGATGAATCTTTATGTTGAAATTGCAGGCGTTTCTATTCGAAGGAATTAGGGAAAGTTCAGGATTTGCGATATTCTGAACAGTTTCTTCTCCCGTTGAAAAAACTCCTTCTAGAAGCCAGGGGGAATTCGCTGAGCAACTCATTTCCTGATAAACGGGTAATTTCGTGAAATTTATTCTAAATATTCGATAAAAAACTTTATATTCCGCTTCAGATATGTGGTGGGAAAACTTTCTTGCCTTGTTCAGGTTTGAGGTTCTGGAGTTTCCACGATGCGACTTACACGTTACAGATAACTTTATTTCAATTTGCGTAATTTATGTTGCAAGATATTCAACTGTTAATTTCTTCAGTGCCCTGGGTAAATAGAGATAGTTTTTTGCTGATACATATGAAGGAAGAAACTAATAGTTCTAGGGCGTTTGTACTTGGAGGCTACGTTCTTTGAATTTCCGAATGTTACTCTGAAAATGATTTCAAAATGATGACTTGAACCCAAACAGTTTTCAAATGTACCTGAGTTTCATTTTAGAATATTATTCTCAAATATTCTGAATTATTTAGGTTCCTATGTACCTACAGTTGAAATATTCCTTTAATCTCTGGCAATTATAATTCGAAATTCCAGAATATACTAAGTATAGGACCTGATATTTATCTCGTATCTAATGTATCATTTTACTGAAAAACCGAAAATTCCATCATTTCCGGACCTTTATGGGTCCCTTCTTTCATGAAATGATTTGAGGATTCACCCCTTTCATTTTTTCGGTGTCATTCAAGTATAATTGAAGATTTATAATAATCAGAAATCATAATAATAACTGAGATAATGTAACGATATCATGTTCTAAAGATGAATTCATTATATTAATTTTCAGTAAAACCTTTTCTCAAAATAATTGTGTTTTCTTCCAGGAGATGGGCTATTCCACCTACTTAGTCGGGAAATGGGATTTAGGCTATTCGAGATGGAATGCCACACCTACTAAGAGAGGTTTTGATCATCACTTTGGCTATTTTAACGAATTCACCAGCTACTACGATTATCTTTCTACTTGGAAGGTAAATTTAATTAAATCAGATGCTCCTCAAAGAGAGCTGCAATTTCCTCTTTCGCACCCTTTCTTTGGTGCTAATGATACTTGATTTTTCATCACATTTATACAGAACATAAAAGGTACCATACTTTGTAATCTAAAGAATGGAGAATATATACTGGGTGAGCCAAGGGAAGTATAGTTCCAAGTTTTCCAGAAAATATTTCGTAAATTTCTGGACTCTGACGTCTTCTCTGGTCAGATGTTACGGACGGTATCTGAGGATCTACTGATTCCCCGCATCCGCTTCTTGCATCAATTCGAGAAAATCAGTATATTGTCAGATACCCGGTTACACGTTTAGTGGCAGAAAATGACTCAATCAAAAATTTTATTATAATTGACCTATTTTAGATGTTATTATAGCAATTTTATTGATTGCCATTTTTCTTGTCAAGTGATAACAACATACAATACAATTATCAATAAAATATTTTACCTGATAAAGGGTTTTCCAATAAGAGGTGTTATTTTGAATAGCCCGCTATTTCGGTAGATGTCACGTTTTAAGCTATCATTTTTTTACCCTTGACAAGTAGAAACTACGCCACTAATAAAAATGGAACGATACACGCTTCAAGAAAGCATTGAAATTATTAAATTCACTATAAAAACGGTGAACATTTGGCAGAGACGGTTCGTAAAACTCGAACATTTTTGGGTCGTCGTGAAGCCCCTTGTCCGACCGCAATGAAGAAAATTGGTGGAAAAATTCGAGCTGTTGGGACAAGTTAGTGATGTGAAGAATAAAACCCGTGCACGTCGCTCAAGAAGAAAACCCAGGTTTGTCGTCGTTCTTTGGAATTAGGCATTCCACAAACGTCATTACACCGTATTTTGCATAAAGATTTGAGTCTTAAGGCTTATAAAGTTCAGTTCAGTTGTTCTTTTGCGGGAAAAGTTACCGGACCGTGTTATCTCTAGAAGAGGTGATCACAATTGGATACCGAGATCTTGTGATTTAACACCTTGCAACTTCTTCCTTTGGGGCCACGTGAAAGAGAAAGTCTACGCCAATAGCCCAGCGTCGATTCAAGACCTCAAAGATGAAATTCGTGAGGCTATCGAGGACATAGGGCAGCCACTTTGCGATTTGGTTATGGAAAATTTCATTAAAAGGATATGGTCCTGCAAGCGTGGTCGTGGTGGTCATTTGCCTGATGTTATTTTCCACTATTAACGGCATAGCTTCTTCTTTATAATGAAATAAACATCCGATCGTTTATATTGAAAAATGGCATTTTTCTTTGAATAGCAAAATAACACCTCTTATTGGAAAACCCTTCATTCCTTATCACAAAAATCAACTAAGGCGTGTTGATATTGTTTTAGTTTAACGGAAAGGAATACACAGGTTTCGATCTACGAAACGACAAATCACCATCGTACGAGAACGTCGGCAAGTACGCCACTGATCTCTTCACGGAATATGCGGTTAGCACCATCCAGAACCACGAACCCAGCACGCCTCTGTTCATCATGTTGTCCCATTTGGCTGTGCATAGCGGAAATGAGGGAAAACCACTTGAAGCTCCACAAGAGACCATAAACAAATTCAAACACATCGTGGATGCTAACCGGAGAACCTATGCAGGTAGGAATATTTCTTTTTAATGTTTCTATGACGAGACTATAATTTGACTCATTATTATAATTATAACAGGAAAAAGTTCACAATGTTATGTCGTACTTCCTTGTTGAGCAACATGCACACATGCACAGAACACCGGTTGCATTACAATGGAATGGTGTTTTTTGGCTTATACAGAGACGAAGATTATGGAAAAACTTAGCAGTTGCGGAAGTTGAATACTTTACAGAATGATACAATGCGTGAAAGCGGGAAAAATATGGAAGTAGAGGATAATATACACTCACCGGCAAAATAATCGATCCACTCAAAAAATCGATGAAGTTTATTAATTCATAGATATGTTATTTCGAGTCTGATTCGATTGATTTTTTTTTCAATTGTAGGTATGCTCATCCTTAATGAATCACCAGTTTTGAATTTCAAGAAAACTCGGCGTAGGTCATTTTATACAGTGTGAAACAAAATCTGTTTTTTTACCCTAACTTTAGAATCACCCCTGTTGTTGTTCAAATCCGAACGTTATGAAAATGAACTGACAACATAAAACAAGAGGAGATTTAGCGAGACTTGTTGTTCGGTATGGACCGTTTATTAGAGACGATTTCGTGTTAATGCTTTACAATGCCCAACCGCATCAACCGCAAGTGACTAGGACTGCCAGGTAGTACTTAGCAGAGGCTGATATCCAAGAATTCAACTGGTCTGCTCTTAGCCCAGATTTGAACGCAATTGGGCATGTTTGGATGCTCGTAGGAGGTAAATTTGATCTCGCTTACAAACTCCTGAAAATTTAAAGTAGCTCAGTGATGCTCTAATTGATTCAAAAGCTTAATGAGGACATGCCGTGACGAATTGCACCTGTTATTGGCATCTGGGCGGAAACACGTTATGTTTTTGACTTAGTTTCTGTTTTTTTACCCTAACTTCACACATCTTCTCTTGATAATTTAATTCTTCATTCATAACAATACCTCAATTTTTTTTGGTACAGGGGTTTTCGGTAAAATATTGAATTTCGCTAAGGCTTAAACAGTACTTCAACAAATTCAACCTTATATTCTGACCTAATGAAAATAAACTGAAAACTAAGTCAAAAACATAACGTGTCTTCCTCCCAGACGTGGAACAGGTGCAATTCGTCTCGGCATGTCCTCATTAGGGTTTTGAACCAATTAGAGCATCACTGAGCTGATGCAAATTTTCAGGAGTTGGTCGCGAGATCGAATTTTCTTCTCAAGAGCATCCAGACATTCCCCATTGGGTTTAAATCTGGTAATGAGCAGGCCAGTTGAATTCTTGGATATCAACCTCTGCTAAATACTCCCTGGCAATCCTAATCACATGCGGTTGATGCGGTCGGGCATTATAAAGCATTAGAACGAAATTGTCCCCAATAAACGGTGCGTAAGGATCTTAGACTAAGATACGGATCAACATGTCGGGCCAAAATTTTCTTCTTTTATGTTTTCACTCAGTTTTCAGTTTATTTTCATAAAGTTCGGATTTAAGGTTAAATCTGTGAGAGTACTTTCATAGTTATAGCGAAATTGTGGAGTTTATTGTTGCTCTGAAAACCCTGTATCTTCAACAAAAATTAAGCTATTGTTATAAATGAAGAATTAAATTATCAATAGAAGATGTGTCTTGATGATTAAATAAGAAATCAAACGGTGGAACAACATATTTATGAATTAACAAACATTATAGATTTTTTGAGTGGATCGATTATTTTGCCGGCGAGTGTATTTTGTCTTCTTCAGGGTAATCTTCCTCAAATAATATGCACTTATGACAACACTCTTTCTACTTCCCGAAGTTTTTCTGATGAATCCTTTTCGGTGTGGCCATCAGCTCTCATTTAGATTCTGACTTTATCTCATCAATTGTGCCAACACGCTTTCTTTTCATAGGAAAAAGTGACAAACAGCCAAATCTGGTGAATACGGTGGTTGAAGCATGGTAACGGTGTTGTATTTCGACAAAAATCTCACGAACAATGATGTGTGAGCTGGTATAATCATGATTTTCGCTGCTTCCGGACAGTTCTGAATCGGAACCGAAACCGCTATTGATACGTTTTATAGATTTCATTGAATACTGTTTGTAACTGTAACTGAATGACCCTGGTCCCTTGCCTGTTGCTAATTAGTTATCAATAAAGATCAATTATTATTTCTTGCTGAAATACCAAAATAAATAACTCAATTATTTTCAGAATCATCTCATTCTAAACTTGAAACTAAAAAATATCTGTATAGGGTTCACAACATCAGTTTATTCTCTATGGAGGCTGACTGTAAATCAGAGTGTCTCCTACGAAAGTGTTCAAAACAATTTATATCCATCAATTTGTGATGACAACTTCGCTGAATATTAGATATTCTCTCCTCATGTAATTTCCAACATAAACGAAACTTTTTCTGAATAAAAACTTTTTTCATTGATATACTTACCTTCTAGAAATCTGAGATTGATATCAGAATGACATTTGAATGTTCAACAGAAAACTCAAATATGGGTAGAAGATAAAACTATTTTGATTCACTTTTACTGTTGTTTTATATTTCCTTTCGATATAAATCTGAGGTATCTTCATCTCCCTAACACAGGGTGCAACTCCTATAAAAAAGCTGCTTCAATTTTGAATTGAACATGTTTTTGGCAATAAAATATATTTCTTCAACCCTTTAGCTGCAACCCCAACTAATTCCATTTTTTCAATTGCAAATAGATGTAGGGTATAGGCTCGTTGAAAAGCTCTTGATAGATGGCACCTCACCATATTATTTTTTTCATTTTACCTATGTGATAATTGGAAAAGAATACATTCTCATATTATCGTTTGGTGGCCCTAGTATGTTCAAAATTTGGTATAAGTTTTCATGTGACAAAAAAAAGTTTAATTTTGTTGACCAGTGTAATTTATTTCAGCAATGGTCTCGAAACTGGACGAAAGCGTCGGAGTAATAGTACAAACTCTCGCCACCAAAGGAATGCTCCAAAACACGATCATCGCCTTCATCTCAGACAACGGGGCTCCCTCCGTGGGACACTTCAGGAACTGGGGCTCGAATCATCCCCTACGAGGTACAAAAGACACGCTTTTCGAAGGTGGAATCAGGAGCGTAGCATGCATTTGGAGCCCATTACTCGTACAATCCGGAAGGGTGTCCAGGGATCTTATACATATCACCGACTGGTTGCCAACCCTTTTTACAGCAGCCGGAGGGGATTCGTCTCTTTTGGATCTGGACATTGACGGAATTGACCAATGGGCCAGTCTTGTTTACGATTTGCCCTCGGCGAGGAGCGATATTCTGCTGAATATCGATGAGAAAACGAGGAATGCTGCCCTAAGATTGTCGAATTGGAAGCTAATTGTTGGTAAGTGAAAACTTCATCAACGCTACAAGGTCTCTTTTTCGGAGAATGTCTTAGACCTTCAGTGGAAAGAGAATAATTTTTTTTTAAGAAAGCCCTAAGAAGGTGCCCGCCCCGTTCAGTGGTGCTATTACCTCAAAATTTCGTGAAGGTCTTGATTTTCTGTGAATTTTTGAAGAACTGAAATCTACAGTGTATTTGGTCATGACTTAGCGATAATTTAAGGGCATCAAATATACCTAATTTTATCGACAATAACACCCATATTGGGGAGTTTACCCCCTCAGTTTTGGAGAAGCTCCCTTTTTAAATTTACTTTTTCATTTTAGTTGACCCTTCCTAATAATATCGAGATCTTTGGACATAGAGGTCCTACAGATGTGAAAAAAAAGTTTTTTGAAAGATAATACTACCGCCTTTTATTAAATCGGAATAATATGGAAACATAAAACTTAAAAATGTTATAAAAAAATTCTTTAAAAAAATTTCAGCAAAAAAATTTACTAATATAATTTTTTCTCAATGAGCTAACACGCAAGGATTTTAGCTACAAAACGATACCAACATAATTTCTCTAAGTTACATATTTAGAAAGTAATTGCTGTTCGAACATGATCCTTATAAAAATTGATAAAATAAAAGAAAACCTCAGTACTGTTCTTTCGATAATTTTTAATGATGAAACATACGAATCAATCATAAAAAATGCTAAAAATGGCCGCCTCTGCTCTGTAAGACAGGCAGTGGCCTTCATGATAACCTGTCTTGTGTCTTTTGCTCGCGTAGTGATCATGTTCGAGCAGCAATAACTCTCAAACTATGTAATTTACAGAAATGATGAAGTGTTGCTTTGTAGCTAATATCCTTGCGTGTTAAATTATTGAAAAAAAATTATTCTTCAATGTGCTAGTTCTTGTACATACTATTGTAGATTTATTAAGAAAATCAGGACATATTTTTACTAAAACTTTATTAAAAAATTTTTATGTCGTTTTCAAGTTGAATGTTTTTATACTGTTATACTTCAATGAAAGGTGGTAGTATCATCTTTCAAAAAACATTCTTTTCGATATTATTTGGAAGGGTCAAAGAAAATAAAAAAGTAAACTTCAAATGTGGGCTACTCCAAAACTAAGGGGGCAAACTTCCAAATTTGGTCGTTTTTGTCGATAATATCAGGTATATTTGATGCCCTTAAATTATCGCTAAGTCATGACCAAACACACTGTATAAGAACTCTCAAAAAAATTCAATTCCATGGTTCTGATGATGCGATCCTCTTGAAATTTTGCAAGAGCATTCAGTATATTGATCTTCATTCATAATTTAATTTCACCCGAATCAGATTTCTTGTTATGGAAATATAAAGATATGAAGGTGAGTGGAAACAGGATAATGATAGAAAATATTAACGGTATTAACGCCCCATATCTCAAATCTCATCGAATATTTCATAGTGAGATAAATTTTCTGCCTTGATGGAAAAAGTGGGTAGTATGCTAGAGAATATCCTTCAATGAATATAAGTAGAATGAGATCTATTCTTGGAAATAGATTTGGACGAATACCCACACCTACTCCGGTTTCAGAAGCAACAGAATAAGCGGAAATCGATGTCTCGGAACTATTATGGAGAAAAATTAAAGAAAAGCCCTGAGCAGGAGCTTTTGAGCGCTCGTTCTTTGGTGGAGCAATGAAACTATTACCTCAAATTTTATATGCGATTTGAGATTGATAGTAAATATATAAATGCAGAATCTCAGCACCATTGGAATTATATTCTAGAAATTATTCAAAGAATGAAATAAGTAAAAATGGATATTTAAAAAAACTAAATCATAAGGTGATGCGATCCTCTTGCAATTTTGCACGAACATTCAGTTAAGATATCAGTCTTGTCTTGATTCACAAAATGAATTTTATTTGAATCGGTCATCCTGTTATGGAAATATAGAGATTTTTCTATGGTTCTGTCAACGCTGTGGTCACAAAATTTTGCATGAGTCTTATTAGGAAAATTTTACATCAGGCTGCAAAATTTCCCTTCACTTGCTTTGGTTTTATTTGAGATATTGAGGAACAAAAATTTTGAATAGCTATATTTTATGGAACGATTTGGCTGGTTAACGAACTTAACCGCGGCATTTGAGAACCGAACTCACCCTGAAAATCTCAAGTGGGAAAAAGGATAGAGCACTCATTTAAGTAGAGAGCTCCAAAACACTACGTAAAAAAAAGAGGTCAGAAAAGCTGAGACGGAAAAAGGAATCATCAAATTTGAATATCCTGAGGACTATAATTGCCTCATTCTACTCATTTACAAATTGAACATTCTAATCAAATCTTGTGAAGCCCATAAGTTGATGAGGTATATCTTCAAAATTAAAATTGTTCAAGGTTCAAAAAGGAAGGAGAGTTGAAATAATGAATGAATAGAATGAGAAATAGTTCTCAAAATTTGAATTATTGTTCTTCGAATATATGTAAGCTCACGAATTCTCTCGACAACACCATATGTTGAGGATAGAAATTTGCTTTAATTTATCGAACTGACAACTGCCAAAAAGTGACAAAAGACATGAAACGGATGTGAATAGATCGAAAACCATTAAAAAAACAGAATGTCCCACGAGGATCTTTACCTATCATACACATAAAAAATGAAAATGTCTCTTATCTTTCCTTGTCAATATACAAGATCAGAATTGAATGGTTTTTTCAAAATTTGCAATATCTTCTTCTTACTTCTAATATTTCTTCAGAATATTTGTATCTATGTATGAATCTTTATCTTACAGTAATTATGCAAGTCGAATATTCCCTTCTTCTAAATGATATGTTTGAATTCAAATCCATATCATTATGAATGAGAAGAATAAAACATTAAATTAGTCCACGCATTTCAAGAAACGCTTTTATGAACTATTCCATAATTCTCATGTAATGTATATATTTATACACTCGAAAGTATTTTTATTTTGTTGAACAGCATTCATCAAAAGTTCTGCAGATTCTTGCATACTGCAGAAAGTTTCTCTGTTCTGAAATGTCATCCATATTCATTTCCACGGAATTAATAATTTCATTATTCACGTTTGACATGAGTTATTACAATCTATTCTCATTGTGAATCGAGGTAGGTAGTTTAAAATAATATTTGTATGGTGGAAACCTGGCTCAACTTCAATCCTGATTTTATCCCATTGTACTTATACAGGGAGTTTTCGAAGCTCCCTTTGTGTACCAGATAAACTAATCAAAATAAATTATTTGCAAGGACGTAGCAAGAAAAAAATTTCGGGGAGGCTCCACGGAATGACAAAATGTCCATTTTTCAAAGGAAAATGTACTAATCCTGTTCTGCTGAAAAATTTCGGGGGGGGGTCCGGACCTCACCGAACCCCCCTCCCACTACGGCCTTGAGTATTTGATCAATTTACACATTGGGGTTCAGGAAATCAGTGATACTATTTATAAGTTTAGTACCGATTTTTGTTCATCAATTGTTAAATTTATTGAAGAGATGATTTGAATCCAACGATTATGAACGATGAACATCGAAAATCGAAGAAAAATTCGAATGAGTTCAGTATGAAAGCCATTTGGTAATATTCATGATTAAAAATGTTTCGTTGGAGCACTTCAGATTGCTTGTGCGTCTTATGAGAATTAGTTGTTTTTTGTGTAAGATCTGTTACTTAAGCCCATTTAAGAAGAGCAGTACGTTTGGCATTTACAGTAGGGTTTTTCATGCGACAGCTTATTTCGGTAAACTCTATTATTTTCATCTAGAAAACCTGACTACAAAACAAGAAACGAATGAGGGTCCATTCTTTATAGATGATTTTTTCTTGAAATAGCTGGAAATATCAATTTAGAAAATATTGAAAAAATCACGGTATTGTTTTTATCAGAAAGAAATATTTTTACATGCAGGATTCGAACAAAAACGGCACCAGTGTTGATTTGAGCGCGTCACACATCAATTTCCAATGAATATTTTTAATACTGGGCAAATAGAACCCCTAGAATATTCTTCAAACAGATTGAAAAATTGTGCTTTTACTCAGCAAATCGCTCCCATCAATCAACCTTTGATACGGCACTCTAACGAGCGATGAGTGGAAACAGGATAAAAAAATACGGTTTCTGCAGATAGGAAATGATTAACGGAATTAACGCCCATATCTCGAATCTCATCGAATATTTCATAGTAGGATGAATTTTCTGCCTTGATGGAAAAGTTGGTAGATGCTAGAAAATATTCTTCAAGTGATATAAATAGAACAAGAGATATTCTTGGAAATGAATCTAGTAAAGAAGGCGCACTTATTTCGGTTTCAGGAGCCACACAATAAGCGGAAAACGGTTTTTGAGGTCTATTATGGGAAAAGGATTATCGACAGGATAATTCTGATTATTGGTTATTGAGTAAGATTGTGAAGTTCATTGTAAGATGTGTGAATTTTCCTAGTAAGAAAACTGGCGAAATATTTTTTCAGAACACACTCTTAAATTGACATCTATTTTTCATGAAATTTCAGCAAAAATTTTTCTTTTGGACGATTTTTCGCAGAACTCGAGAGAAGAAATTCTCTCTCCTACAAAATTTCCAAAATAGACAATAGAAAATATCTTCTTTTCAAGACAATGTCCATTGTGGTGGATGAAAACAGGATAAAAAATCCGGTTTCTGCAGATAGGAAATTATTAACGGAATTTAGGCCCATATCTCGAATTTCATCGAATATTTCATAGAAGGATGAATTTTCTGCCTTGATAGAAAAGTTGGTAGATGCTAGAAAATATCCTTCAATCAATATAAATAGAATAAGAGATATTCTTGAAAATAAATCTAGTAAAATAGGCGCACCTATTTCGTTTTCAGAAGCAACAGAATAAGCGGAAAACGATTTCTTAGGTCTATCTTTTTTTAAGAATTTTTAGCGAACATTTTCCTTTTGGTCTTTTTTCTCTAGAGAAACAACTTTCTCTCCTACATTTTCAAAATAGACAATAAAAAATAGGTACCTTCTTTTCAAGACAATGTCTATTGTGGTGGATGGAAACAGAATAAAAAATACGGTTTCTGCAGATAGGAAATGATTAACGGAATTAACGCCCATATCTCGAATTTCATCGAATATTTCATAGTAGGATAAATTTTCTGCCTTGATGGAAAAGTTGGTAGATGCTAGAAAATATCCTTCAATCAATATAAATAGAATAAGAGATATTCTTGGAAATGAATCTAGTGAAATTGGCGCACATAATTCGGTTTCAGGAGCAACAGAATAAGCGGAAAACAATTTCCAAGGTCTATTATGGGAAAAGGATTACCGGAAGAGGAATTCTGAATATTGGTTATTGGGTGAGATTGTGAACTTAATTGTGAGGTTTGTTCGTGAATTTTCCTAGTAAAAAAACTAGTAATTATAAAGAAAACCAGCAGAATATTTTTCAGGACCCACTCTTAAATTGACATCTTTTTTTTTATGAAATTTAAACGAACAGTTTTCTTTTGGTCGATTTTGAGCAAGACTCGAGAGGAGCAATTCTGTCTCCTTCAAAATTTCCAAAATTGACAATAAAAAATATCTTCTTTTCAAGACAATGTCAATTGTGATGAGTGGAAACAGGATAAAAAAATACGGTTTCTGATAGGAAATGATTAACGGAATTAACGCCCATATCTCGAATCTTATCGAATATTTCATAGTAGGATGAGTTCTGCCCAGAGCCGGACCGTGGGCGTGGCGAAGGAGGCATTTGCCACGGGCGCAAACGACCTAGGGGCGCAAAATGTGAAATAACAATTTTTGTTATCGTTTTCTATTCATTTTGTTGATTGGGATTTTGTTCATTACCTTTCGAAATATGGGAGATAGTACAGTTATAGTAGTATATTTGTGCTTAAGAGAACCCCTAGCGGGAAAAATTTGGGGTAGTCTTGATATCTTCCATTTTTTATGTTTTTTGGGGAGCTGAATCCGAATCTGAGGTTTGCTAACAATATTTCGTGATAGTACATAGAAAAAAATACAAAAAAAGGTGAAAAATCCCATTATTGGTCAGTTTTTTGCTTATTACCCGGAAACTATCATCTTTTCCTGAAAAACGTTTCCATACGAAATGAGAGTATATAAAATCTCCCACAAATTATACTACCACAGCTTGTTTTGCGACAACCCGTTCTGGCTCAAATTATAGTTGAAAATGAGGTATTTTCTACGACTCAATAAATGAAAAAAAAAACATTTTCATAATAAGATATCCGATATTAGTATTTTTTTTGTGAATTGTCAATATACTGAATGTTAATGCAAAAATTTCAAGAGGATCGGAACCATAGAATTTAATTTTTTTCATTTATTGAGTCATAGAAAATACCTCATTTTCAACTATAATTTGAGCCAGAACGGGTTGTCGCAGAACAAGCTGTGGTAGTACAATTTGTAGGAAATTTTCTTTCATTTTGTATGAAAAGGTTTTTCACGAAAAGTTGATAGTTTCCGAGTAATGAGCAAAAAACTGACCAAGAATGAGATTTTTATTCTTGTTTTGGTTTTGGCTATGTTTCGTCAGGAAATTTTGTTAGCAAACCTCAAATTCGGATTCAGCACCCCAAAAACATAAAAAAATAAAGGAATTAAAACTACACCAAAACTTTCCAGCTAAAAGCACAATTCGACTGGATTAAAGATTATTGTGAATGAAAAAGTTCTTCAAAATGTAATCAACAAATATCAATTATGAAAAACATGTATTTATTGAAGAAGGAATTTCATCAAGGGGGCGCATTTTGAAAGTTTGCCACAGGCGCTAGAATCCTAGTTCCGGCTTTGGTTCTGCCTTGATGGAAAAGAAACAGGAAATATTCTTGAAAATGAATCTAGTAAAATAGGCGCACTTATTTCGGTATCAGGAGCAACAGAATAAACAGAAAACAATTTCTAAGGTCTATTATGGGAAAAAGATTATCGGAAGAGGAATTCTGAACATTGGTTATTGAGTGAGAAGAAAACTGGCAAATATAAAAAACCAACATCTATTTTTTATTAAATTTTAGCGAACATTTTTCTTTTGGTCGATTTTGCGCAAAACTCGAGAGAAGCAATTCTCTCCCCTACAAAATGTTCAAAATTGACATCAAAAATACCTTTTTTTCAAGACAATGTCTATTGTGTTGAGTGAATAAAAAATACGGTTTCTGCAGATAAGAAATCATTGACGGAATTAACGCCCATATCTCGCATCTCATCGAATTTTCATTCTGCCTTGATGGAAAAAGTGGGTAGTATGCTAGAGAATATCCTTCAATAGATATAAATAAAACGATATCTATTCTTGGGAAAAGATTTGGAAGAACCCACACCTACACCGGTTTCGGAAGCAACAGAATAAGCGGAAATCGATGTCCATCTATTATGGAAAAATTTTATTTAAGAAAAGTCCTAAGCAGGAGCTTTTTAGCGTTCCTTCTTTGGTGGAGCAATAAGACTATAACTTCAAATTTTATATGCGATTTGAGATTGATACCAAATATATAAGTAAAGAATCTAGCACAATCGGAATAATACTCTGGAAATTATTCAAAAAATGAAATATGTAAAAAATGAATATTAAAAAAAATTTAATTCTATGGTTCTGATCATGCGATCCTCTTCAAATATGTACGAATATTCAGTATAGATATCAGTCTTGATTAAAAAAAAATTCATTTGAATCGGATATACTGGTTACGGAAATATAGAGATTCTTATTTTCAATATTCCAATTGAATTTTCTATTGTTCTGTTCACAATATGGCCACGAAATTTTACATGGAAATTCAGTATAGCAGTCTTCGCAGTCTTCATTCACAAAAAAAAATATTTGAATCGGATATCCTGTTTGGAAATATAGAGATTCTTCTTTTCAATTTTCCAATTGAACTTTTCTAGTTCTGTTGATACTATGGCCACGAAATTTTCAAGTCTCTAGGACAATTTATTACTCCGAAAGGCCCCACGGACAGAATTAAATTTGACCACGAATTCGTCATCAGGGTGTAGAACCTTATCGTTTGAGACCATTTTTGGCTCAAAATTCGAAAATTACAGACATTGGGGCAAAACGATATAGCACTCGTTTAGAGAGAAAAAATTAAAAGCTGTCAACTCGTCATCGCCTTCCAAAGGCTATATCTTGGAAGGGGGGTCGATTCCGAAAAAATTTATTAAAAAAGACTACCCCTGCTTATTTTCATCGAGGTATCATCTTCCAAAGTCCCTCGTATTTGTTTACAGACATCCTGTATATGTATAGCTCGTGTACACACACCCATCTGTTCTTAGTATCTAGTTCTCGGCCGAAATACAAGAACTCCGCTGAACCTGAATACTTGAACTACCTGAACTATCAAAAGAGTTATTTTTTAATAATTTTTTTAGAACATTTTTTCTTTGATATACTACATGAGCAGAATCACAATTAATGAATGCATTGTGTTTTTCAATTCATAATTCTTTTTCGTAATATTTTTTACTATTTCATGTTATTCATCTAATTTATCTTTTTATCTAATTTATTGACTTCATTGTACCTAATAATTAATTTCAAACATTTTAAACTTCTATCGAAGTGGAATTAACAACAAGTATTTAAAGTTTAGAGAAAGATTTAAAATGAATGAAAATGCCGGTAAAGTATCCAGTAACTCATTTCGACATAACAGAATAATTGGCGACTAGAACATTTCATGTCAGGGTAGGTACGAAACTTCAATGCACGAGTAGACTTCATCAACTTCCTAACTTCCTCTTCCCCACGAAAAAACCAATCGACGTTTGCTCAAAAGAGCACATGTGAGGGAATTCTCCGCGAGGAGAGAAATATTTTCATACTTCCGTGAAACCCCTCCATGCGTGAATGACGATAAAAATATTTATGCAAAGATTTACCCGCCGAATCAGGCTTGTTAAGCCCATGTCACTGCCTCTGAACCCGGTAAGCAACTTTCGGAAAATCAGATAACCATTTCCATTTCACAGTAAATTACTATTTGTGGTATTGGAAATTAACCTGCACTTACACGGCATTCACCGGGAAATTGGAAAATCGTCAACAGGATCCGCCGTGCTTTCTCATCTGTGTTAATTAAAATCGCTTTCTGGAGACTTTCAGAAAAAGATCGGGAACGAGAATGGGAAGTTAAATTGATTATCTCATGGCTTCTTATTAGATAATGCCCCTTGGTTGTAATTTGTCGACTAGAGATCGGATTGGAACCAACCGAACCCATGTGGAAACCGAAAATTGAATGGGAAGACGGTGAGGGATCCTTTTCTTTCACAATACGTTCTATTCCATTCATGCTCTTGGATTCTCTGTGGTTTCCTATTGTGGGAAATGGGATTTTAATTATCATAGAGCATGATTCAGGTATTGTAGGTATAATTCGTCTAATGCTTTATATTTCGTCAAGATATTTTGTTTTGTATCATATAGAATGAAAAGATTGGTTAGGGATTCTCATTTGAATTGATACACATCAATAGCTTGATGCCATTATATACAAATCTTTAAAGCTCAAATAGATATTATAGATATTAGATAGAAATTTTGCGGCCTGATGCAAGATACTCATTGAAAGCCTTATACGGTTTTTTCTCGCCATACTGTTAACAGATTCATAAAAAATTCAATCAGAATATCTGTTGTAAAGAAAACTCTTCATATTTTCACAACAAGTTATATAATAATATGTTATAATATGTTTATATTCTTCGAGGGAAATTTATTTGATGGACAGTTCGCAGTGTTTGTCCAATATCAATTCAAAACAGATGCGTTAATACAACCTTAAAAAATCATCGTGATATCGAAAAACCTTCTAAAATCCCCACGAAAAAAAAATTCCGACTGAAATGAAATCAAGTTCGAGGATGTAAATTGGCGAAATAAAAATTTTCAAAAGCATTGTGAAAACAAAACTTTAAATTTTGATATGTTTAGTTAGTGATTTTTTACATATTTCATGTTTTGAATAATTTCCAGAATATAATTTAGATAGTGCTGGATTTTGCATTCATTTATTTAGTATCAATCTCAACCCCTTTACAAAATTTTGAAGTAATAGCCTTATTGCTCAACCAATGAACGAGCGCTCAGAAGCACCTGCTGGGATGTTTTCTTGAATTTTTCGTAAATAAATCGAAATAACTTTATCAGGTTTTCACATGGAGGTGCATAATATGAGATGCCATATTTGAGAATCTGGATTGAAATTATTGGAAAGGCCCTAAATGACGATTAGGGGTGTATTGTGTATAATCTCAGCTGACATTTGAAAAAAAATGGATGACAATCATTGAATCTCAAGAAAAGTGCATTCCTTGAAAAAAGAGGGTTCCATATTTCGTCACCCGCCAAAGAAAATTCTCATAAGGCGTCGAAGTCAAGACAATGCATTTCGACTCTTGGCATACTACAGTGGTGCACAGCTATAGCAGCCGTTTCTGAAGAAGTTAAAATCATTGAAATTTTCAGAAAAGTCATCATGACCCTCATTTTGTCACAACATGAAGGAATTCTGAGCGAATCGAGTGAGTCGTCAAAGTCGATGCAAATCAATTCGACTCCTATCAAAGTGGTGCATAATTTTAGTGACTATTTCTGAAAAAATGGATGAAAATCATTGAAACTTTCTGAAATATCTTCAGAATCTCAACTTTCAAGAGAAATTGGGTCTCATATGTAGGTTAGGACAAAGTTCATATTTTCGCATAAAGGTATAAAACATCAGCTGCTTTCTTCTCTTTGAACGAATACTATATTCCATACAGCAGACATCTCAGCGTTGAAATATACCCTTCTTTCGATCAGTGGGCAGTTTCAGTCATGACGTGTACGATGACTTACCGGGGCTTCATAGAAACTACACCATATCTGACATAGATTTATAATAGACAAACGAATACATTTTCGAAAATAAGATATTGAACGTTAAAATAAAACTATCCTTACTCTAACTTTCATCCCTCCATTAAATCCAGAATTAAAATGCGCAGCCTTATATTAGCATCGATATTCCACAGCGGTACTATCGTTACGAACTATCTGTCCGCCTTTTCTTGTTAACTTCTTCAATTGTATACGATCGCTATTCTATTTTTACACATTAATTCTTCTGCAGCGTTCTAATCTCATAATTTACGATTATCCATTTCCAGGAAGCAGCAATAACGGCTCCTACAACGGATACTTCGGCGGAGCAGTCCTGGAAAACATCCAAGAACCAGAGTACGATGTGGCCGCCGTGTTCAACAGTCCTGCAGCCCAAAGCATCAGAAAAGTGTCGTATACCCCTCTGGAAATCGATGAGTATGCCAGGATCAGGAATAGGGCGACGGTGAAATGTGTGGCGAATGGTGAGAAAAACCCATGCGATCCATCAAGTGAGTATATTTATGCCCCATGGCTTCCTTGTTTTACATAAAAATGATTTCAATAAATTATGGGAAAGACAGTGCATACAAATAGGCTAGATAGTTGCATCTACATCCGGTACAGATGCGGTATTTCTTGGAATATGGATCTTATTCAAGTGGAGTTTTCAGCCATTTTATTTCCAACCGTTGAGCAGAGAACAAGGCTGTAAGAAATTGATAACAGGAAAAGTTTAGCTTGACAAACTGTCAGTTTGTGAGATTATCCTATCCTATTCTTTAGAGAGTGTCTTCTGTTGAAAAAAGAATTCTTCAATAGTTGTGGAGGAAGCTCAGTGGATACAAGTTTCATTCTAGTAGCTGCACCATTCTAGCTTGGTCAACAATAAGAAGACAAGAAGTGCTTCATCTAGGATCCCGAAATGATCAGAGTAAAAAAGCCTAAACGCAAAAGGTTATGTTAATTTATACAAGCTCGATATCTTCTCAGGGGCTCCAGCATACCTTAGGAGTTCTCCCTACATATAGTATACAAATGATTATGATATAGATTTATAACGAAAAAATGTTGTAAAACACTCAGTAGAAATGCTGGTGGTCATCAATATATTCAATATCTCCTGAAATATTCCACTTTTCTCAATAGAATTAATAAAACCTCAGATTGTCATACGGCCTCATCAAATTCAACTTCTATTTGTCTAGTCATTAAGGCTTATTATTGTCTTAACTTTGGGAGCTATAGGTGGTAGACAAAATGAAGAAATCATTATTCTTCCGCTCGAGAATTTCGAAAAATTCCAATTGGAGTTCCACAAGGAACTGTTCAGGGTCCTCTCTCATTCTGGATATTCTGAGTACAACTGGATTGGTGATAAAATATAACATCCAAGAACCAGAGTACGATGTGGCAGCAGTGTTCAACAGTCCTGCAGGCCAGCGCATCAGAAAAGTGTCCTATACCCCTCTGGAAATCGAAGAGTATGTCACGATCGCCTTGAAGTCCTGACTTCAACACATGAAGGAGCGGTTGATCCAGTTGTTTGGATCTTCAGGGAGAATAATTTGAAGAACAGAAAGGGAACTTTTGTTTTTGATCTCGAATATGAAATAAAAAAGGCAACTCTCGGTCATAATAAATTGAAAATTTGTATGATGTATTTTATATCGATGCTGCAAAAGAAAGGAGATTTTTGATTCACCTTGTATATCACACTGTTCCCTTCAGAATAAGCGTTAAATAAAACAGATAACTAGGAAATCCACCAACCCTCAACAACAAAATGGTGGTTTTTGGAATCTTGGGTGGCGAATGAAAACATGTGTTTTTTGTGAATTGGAACATGTGACATATCACATAAATCTGAATAATCAGCAAATTCGTCATCTCTTGAAATCCTTAGCGAAGAAAATATCTTATCTTACGGGTGGCTTATTCTAATTCTCCACAGGTCATCCATTCTGTCTGTACAATATTCCCAGTAACGCATGCAAAAGAAACGAAATAGCTGAATACTTCTTCTATTCTTGATATTCTATACACCAATATAATGAATTCTTAAAATTTCCACAGACATTATTGTAGAATATCTTCTTGTGGAATATTCAGTTATTGATCACTCATTCTTTTTTATTTCGGTTCAATATCGAAACTTTCAAAAGAGTTCATGTTCTCCATAGTTCAAGGATACTATCTACTTGTGGAAGAGTAAAGTACTCTAGAGAGTAGAGACTCTAATTTCTAAAAAACGTTTTAGGTTTTCACTCCCAGTCTTTAGGCTCATATCTAGTTGTTACTTAATTCGTGCAAAACGTAGTTAGAAATATTACGAACAATCAGCTGCCCTTGTTTCCTTCGAACCGTCAAATTGAAAGTTTTTATTCGATTTATATATTTTTCCACGACTATTGCGTAGTCTACCCATTATACTTCTGTTTGCTCGGCCATAATAATACAAATAATTAATCACTAGTGTTTCATGAGCCATTAATCACTGCTATCAGATGCTTCCTTGATTTTGCTTCAATATGATATTGTGAAAACTGATATTTCTTCAGTTCCCCAACTAACAAATATGGCTATATACCTTTTCAATCTAGAGCCAAATCTAATTTATATTACATCAATTAAATCTCTTATTACAAAATATACAACGACAAGTTTTCCAAGAAAATCCTCATTCGTCCACTTGACTTTATCCACACTTGTAATAAAGGGTTTTCCAATAAGAGGTGTTATCTTGATATTCAAAGAAAAATGACATTTTTCAATATAAATGATGTTTATTTCATTATAAAGAAGAAGCTATGAAGTTAATAGTGGAAAACATCAGGCAAATGACCACCACGACCACGCTTACAGGACCATATCCTTTTAATGAAATTTTCCTTTACCAAATCGCAAAGTGGCTGCTCTATGTCCTCGATAGCCTCACGAATTCCATCTTTGAGGTCTTGAATCGACGCTGGGCTATTGGCGTAGACCTTTTCTTTCACGTGCCCCCAAAGGAAGAAGTCGCAAGGTGTTAAATCACAAGAACTCGGTGGCCAATTGTGATCATCTTCGAGAGATAACAGGGTCCGGAAACTTTTCCCGCAAAAGATCAATGGTTTCGTTGCGCGTGTGGCATGTAGCGCCGTCTTGTTGAAAGTGACCGTCGTCCAAATTAAAACTATCCAATTTCAACCATAAAAAATCATTAATCATATCTCGATAGCGCAATCCATTCACTGTAACTGTTGCTCCAGCCTCCTTTTCGAAAAACCCAAATCTTTATACAAAATACGGTGAATGGATTTTTGTGGAATGCCTTATTCTAAAGAACAACGTGGAATGGACAAATCTGGGTTTTCTTCAACACTTTCGGCTACAGTCGCAATATTCTTCGCTGTTATTGAGTGACATGCACGGGTTTTATTCTTCACATCACTAAATTTTCGCAACAGCTCGAATTTGTCCACCACTTTTTTAGTGCGGTTCGACAAGGCGAATGATCCAAAAATGTTCGAGTTTTACGAACCGTTTCACCATTTTTATAGTGAATTTTAATAATTTCAATGCATTCTTGAAGCGTGTATCGTTCCATTTTTAATAATGATGTAGTTTCTACTTGTCAAATGTCAAAAAAAGACATTTTCAACTACCAAAATAGCGGGCTATTCAAAAGGACACCTCTTATTGGAAAACTCTTTAGAAGGGTCCTGTCGCGGTCGCCAAATCTCAAACACTTTAAGAAATGTATTCAGTAGTCGTGCCCGTTTCATAATATACTATCATCTGATTAATTTTTCGGAAAGTAAAAAAATGGTTCACCTGTATATCATGATCTCTTAAAGCAAGTATGATTTAAAGATTCCCCTGAAAACTGAGGAGATAACTAGGAAAACCTTTTGCAGCAACAAAACAGTGGTTTTTGGATGGCGAATGAGAATATGTTTTTTTTGTGAATTAGAACATGTGACATGTCATCTATTAAAATCCTAAGCAAACAAAATATCTCATCTTCCGGATGGCTAATTCTAATTCTCCGCAGGTAATCCAGTCTGTCTGTACGATATTCCCAGTGACCCATGCGAGGAAAATGACCTAGCCAAATACTTTCCCAGCGTGGTGCGGCGAATAAAGCGCTCTCTGGTGGAATATCGCAAGGATCTCCAGCCGCAAATTGAACAGGAATTCGACATTGAAAGGGCAGATCCAAAACTTTTCAAATACACTTGGAATCCTTGGCTTGACTGTGCCGATCTGGAGTGCACTTCTTAATTGCTTTAATTATTCAAATTTACGGATGATTCATTCACTCACTCCTGTAAGATCTCATGAAATTTAGAGGTTATGAATATGTTCTTGGGGGATTACGCCAAGATTGTATGCTGATTGTATTTATTTTGTTCGATTTGTAATTATTAAGTTGAAAAATGTGTTTTATTTTCATCCTCTGCTCTAAATTCCTATGAAACAACTTTTTGCCATATCCGAAAAGACATGTATCGGGTGTCCTGAATTCATTGTCTAGTGAGGGGATTTTAGAAACCCGATGAGCATGAAAAAATGTATAAAAGAAAAAATTATTACTTCAATGAATTCTACTGAAAAAAGTACCTGTATAATATTTTTTGTTTCATGTTTAAAACTTCAGTAACAAAGGAGTTATGAGAACTTTTCATTTGACGCCAATTTAAAATTTTCTCTAATAGCTCGAAAACGAGTTGACTTAGAAGGTTGCGGTTTTCACCATATGAATTCTCCCAAAAATTGAGCCGAAATATGTGCCACTCATTTTGTTCTACCTCATCGGGTTTCCGAGATTCCCTCCACCCGGTACATATACAGGGTGTCCACTTTTGAAGTGGACAAACTTTGAGAGGTGATTATACAAGAGATTTGCAACAAAAAATGTCATATAAGACATGGTGGAAATTGACGGTTATTCTTCAATTTAACATTTTTTGATTGCACGAAAAATTTCAAGTTTTTCCTCTGAAAAGATCATTATTCAGTTTTCCTTGTAGTCTCATAAAATTTGACCATATAATCAGAAAAGGCAATAAATTTGCTACAGGATGAGAGAGTCTGTGTGCAGGCGTCGAAGGAGAAGAATATCGCGATTTTGAAGTTAACAAAATCAGTCCTATTTTTCCAATGGTTTTTTCAATGAAATATTAATAATTATGCACACGCTTTCTCTTAAGTAAAAATACCTCATTTAGTGTACTTTCGAATGACATATTAACTTTTGTGCTAGCTGCTCTATAATCCGGAACCTAAATTTGCTCTATTTCGAAGCTCTTCGTTATTCAATTTTAATGTAGTTCTATGAAAATCATCAATTTATCTTGAATCGAAATAATAACGAAGATTATCCAATATATTTGACACAGTACGAGTCCGTATTGAATCGATAACTCTATAAAGTTCATAGCATTTTGACGCATTTCTCCACAACACAATTTTATTCTGTTGATGAGATACTTCAGAATCTGAAAACGAATTAGATATACTTCCTCTTTCAAAGTATTCTAGACAGAAAATCCAAAGGCGTAAGATCGGGGCTCTTCGGTGGCCATCCGACCGTATCTTCCAAACCATTATATCGCAATATATTCATTAAATAAATCTTGAAATTACGACTATTATGTGCTGGGCAGCCATTCATTTGAAACTAGACATTTTATCTGTTAGATAGGTGCATTTCACCGAATATATCTGTCTAGTTGCTCGGGATTAATCTGATGAATTCTTCAGCATCAAAGTGATCAGTAAGTATAATTTCTTCTCTCATTACTGCCAACCTCATGTTGGAAAAGAAAAACAATAGTCGCATGAGGGTTTTTTCTCTGCCATACATGGTTGTTTCATAAATTAATCACACCTGATTTTGTGAAAGTGACCACATCAGTCCCTGATGAATTATTCTGGTTTCAACTGCAAAATGTAAGTCTGGTCTCAGACAACAGATGAAGCTTCAAAATAGAGCAGGTTCGGAATTTTTAGAATCTTTCGTTGTTATCATGTTAGCCGTGATATTATAGCGGTGAATGAACAGCAAGCACAAAAGTTGATATGTCAATTGAAAGTACACTAAAAGAGTTATTTTTTACTGAAGAGTAAGCGTGTGTAGAACTATTAATATTTCATTGAAAAAACCATTGGAAAAATAGGGCTGATATTGTTAACTTCAGAAACTTGATATTATTTTCCCTACCACGTCTGCAATAAGTTATTTCTGCACACAGACTCTTACATCTTGTAGCAAATTTATTGCCCTTTCCGAATATATGGTCAAATTCGATGAGACTACAAGGAAAACTGAATAAAGATCTTTTTAGAGGAAAAACTTGAAATTTTTCGTGAAATAAAAAATGTTAAATTGAAGAATAACCGTCAGCATTTCGACCATGTATTATATGACATTTTTGTTGCAAATTAGTTGTATAATCACCTCTCGAAGTTTGTCCACTTTAAAAGTAGACACCCTATATAGAGAAAATTTGCCATAAACAAATAATCTTGCTGACGAGAACAATTTTAACCATGAAAAAATTTGCTAGGTTCACTCATGAATACTAGGATTATGGAAAAAAAAATCCGAACTTACTTCTTTATGACACGAAAGGAATGCTGAAAATTATCATAATATTTTTGTAATGACAGGAGTAATAATACTTAAAGCTTAACAAATAAACCCTTATGTGAGGAATAATCGAACTTTTTCCATGGTAACATTTTTTCATTAGAAACACGTCATCACGAGTATGTTTTTGAAACATTATTCAGCAGTATCAACGACAAAAACAACTGTGATTTGTTTCAATGTATGTAAATATCGAAATAACCAATCGCACTCCATGTTCGAAATACTATTGCGTATCAAATCCTATTTAACTGACATCCTCGGAATCTGATGAAAAAACAACATCGACCCCTTTTTTGATATAATGAAACCTTTCATTTCATCCAATGAAAGAGAACACAGGTTTAAATACGTGCTGAATAACCAATTTGTCAGCCAAATTATAAAGTCTATTCATTATGCTGGATTCATCGAAGTTATCGCGCCTAAAAATCATTAATATTTCCCGGATAGTAGGGGTCGTTATGAGTGATTAGTGACTCTTCAACGTCCAATGAATAATTCAAGAGATATTTATTGATGCTTGGATCCAAAATGTGCGGTTCAACCGATCCCACTAAACACATCATCTGCCATGATTCACTGTAGAGATTGATGTATCAGGAATATGAATATAGGAAGATTTCTAGGTTTCAAATTAATTGGTTTATTATTCATCGGGTATCTGGGGTTTATCTTATCTGATATTATCTCTACAGGTAGCAGCATTTGAGAAGTCTATTCACTTAGAAATGAACCTGAAACGAAAAGCAAACGAATAATCACTATGATTTTTTGATGGGCTATTACTTCGAGAATGATTCTCCTGGAAATCTTTGAAAATGCCCATTAAACTTATTTTGAGTGAAATAGAATTTTGAAGTAACGCCATTCGACTATTTTCCGAAGGAACTTTATTTCAGTCCTCTCGTTTTGTTCGTATATGTAAAACAGCAAAAAAGTGCAAGCAAAACAATTCTAGTAAAGCCCTGACGCTTTAACAGATACCCAAGGGATATCGACCGACTGATCCGCCATTTTTAACTTCTACTAAGGATCATAGTTTTCAGGATTTAAAGAGTAGAGGCGAATTATAAAGTCTATTCATTATGCTGGATCCATCAAAGTTATCGCGCCTAAAAATCATTAATATTTCCTGGATAGTAGGGGTTGCTATGAGTGATTAGTGACTCTTCAACGTCCAATGAATAATTCAAGAGATATTTATTGATGCTTGGATCCAAAATAAGCGGTTCAACCGATCCCACTAAACAGATCTGCCATGATTCACTGTAGAGATTGATGTATCAGGAATATGAATATAGGAAGATTTCTAGGTTTCAAATTAATTGCTTTATTATTCATCGGGTATCTGGTGTTTATCTTCTCTCATTTAATCTTTATAGGTAGCAGAATTTGAGAAGTCTATTCACTTAGAAGTGAACCTAAAACGAACAGCAAACGGATTATCGCTATGATTTTTTGAGGAGCTATTACTTCGAAAATGATTTTCCTGGAAATCATTGAAAATGCCCATTAAACTTATTATGAGTGAAATAAAATTCGAAGTATCTTTACTCGACTATTTTCCGAAGAAACTTTGTTTCAGTCCTTTCGTTTTGTTCGCATATGTAAAACTGCAAAAAAGTGCAAGCAAAAAAATTCTAGTAAAAGCCCTGACGCTTCAACAGATACCGAAGGGATATCGACCGACTTATCCGCTATTTCAACTTCTACTAAGATCATTGTTTTCAGAATTTAAAGTGTAGAGGCGAATTTTGGAGCTGTAATCACTATAACCGTATAGTGAGTAGTTACATCAACATCGTAGTAGTAACCTGTGACGTCATACGTATTTGGTTCTGTCATTTGTTGGTTCTGTCAATCACATCACACAATAGACGCGTGACGTCTATCAGTCAGTATACGGCTGAAGAGGACTATCAGGGGATAGGGACAGGCGCATTCACCATTTTGCAACTTTTATTGATGAGCATATTTGATATGATGAAACCTTCATCTAGTGAAAGAGAACACAGGTTTAAATTCGTGCTGAATAACCAATTGGTCAGCCAATTATAAAGTCTATTCATTATGCTGGATTCATCGAGTTATCGCGCCTAAAAATCATAATATTTCCTGGATAGTAGGGGTCGTTATGAGTGATTAGTGACTCTTCAACGTCCAATGAATAATTCAAGAGATATTTATTGATGCTTGGATCCAAAATGTGCGGTTCAACCGATCCCACTAAACACATCATCTGCCATGATTCACTGTAGAGATTGATGTATCAGGAATATGAATATAGGAAGATTTCTAGGTTTCAAATTAATTGGTTTATTATTCATCGGGTATCTGGGGTTTATCTTATCTTATTTAATCTCTATAGGTAGCATAATTTGAGAAGTCTATTCACTTAGAAGTGAACCTAAAACGAACAGCAAACGGATTATCGCTATGATTTTTTGAGGAGCTATTACTTCGAAAATGATTTTCCTGGAAATCATTGAAAATGCCCATTAAACTTATTATGAGTGAAATAAAATTTCGAAGTATCTTTACTCGACTATTTTCCGAAGAAACTTTGTTTCAGTCCTTTCGTTTTGTTCGCATATGTAAAACTGCAAAAAAGTGCAAGCAAAAAAATTCTAGTAAAGCCCTGACGCTTCAACAGATACCGAAGGGATATCGACCGACTTATCCGCTATTTCAACTTCTACTAAGGATCATTGTTTTCAGAATTTAAAGTGTAGAGGCGAATTTTGGAGCTGTAATCACTATTAACCGTATAGTGAGTAGTTACATCAACATCGTTAGTAGTAACCTGTGACGTCATACGTATTTGGTTCTGTCATTTGTTGGTTCCTGTCAATCACATCACACAATAGACGCGTGACGTCTATCAGTCAGTATACGGCTGAAGAGACTATCAGGGGATAGGGACAGGCGCATTCACCATTTTGCAACTTTTATTGATGAGCATATTTGATATGATGAAACCTTTCATCTAGTGAAAGAGAACACAGGTTTAAATTCGTGCTGAATAACCAATTTGTCAGCCAAATTATAAAGTCTATTCATTATGCTGGATTCATCGAAGTTATCGCGCCTAAAAATCATTAATATTTCCTGGATAGTAGGGGTCGTTATGAGTGATTAGTGACTCTTCAACGTCCAATGAATAATTCAAGAGATATTTATTGATGCTTGGATCCAAAATGTGCGGTTCAACCGATCCCACTAAACACATCATCTGCCATGATTCACTGTAGAGATTGATGTATCAGGAATATGAATATAGGAAGATTTCTAGGTTTCAAATTAATTGGTTTATTATTCATCGGGTATCTGGGGTTTATCTTATCTTATTTAATCTCTATAGGTAGCATAATTTGAGAAGTCTATTCACTTAGAAGTGAACCTAAAACGAACAGCAAACGGATTATCGCTATGATTTTTTGAGGAGCTATTACTTCGAAAATGATTTTCCTGGAAATCATTGAAAATGCCCATTAAACTTATTATGAGTGAAATAGAATTTCGAAGTAACGCCACTCGACTATTTTCCGAAGGAACTTTATTTCAGTCCTCTCGTTTTGTTCGTATATGTAAAACAGCAAAAAAGTGCAAGCAAAAATTTCTAGTAAAGCCCTGACCCTTTAACATATACCCAAGGAATATCGACCGACTGATCCGCCATTTTTAACTTCTACTAAGGACCATAGTTTTCAGGATTTAAAGAGTAGAGGCGAATTATAAAGTCTATTCATTATGCTAGATTCATCAAAGATATCGAGCCTAAAAATCATTAATATTTCCTGGATAGTAAGGGCAGTTATGAGTCATTAGTGACTCTTCAACGTCCAATGAACAATTCAAGAGATATTTATTGATGCTTGGATCCAAAATGTGCGGTTCAACCGATCCTACTAAACACATCATCTGCCATGATTCACTGTAGAGATTGATGTATCAGGAATATGAATATAGGAAGATTTCTAGGTTTCAAATTAATTGCTTTATTATTCATCGGGTATCTGGGATTTATCTTATCTAATATTATCTCTATAGGTAGCAGAATTTGAGAAGTCTATTCACTTATTCTAAGTGAAATAGAATTCCGGAGTAACTCTACTGGACCGTTTTCCGAAAGAATTTTATTTCAGACCATTCGTTTTGTTCAGATATGTAAAACAGAAAAAAAGTGCAAGTAGAAAAACTCTAGTAAAGCCCTGACGCTTCAACAGATACCCAAGTGATATCCATCGACTCATTCGCCATTTTTTCAGGATTTAAAGAGTAGAGGCAAATTTTGGAGGAATAACCACATCTAACCATATAGTTTTCAAAAGAATATATATATACCATATAGTGAGTAGTTACATCAACATCGGGCGTAGTTACCTGTGACGTCATAGTTACGTAGTTAGTCCTGTCATTTGTTGCTACCTGTCAATCACGTCACACGATAGACGTGTGACATCAATTAGTCAGTATACGCCTTAAGAGAATATCAAGGGATTGGAACCGACGCATTCGCCATTTTGCAACGTATGCTGTTGAGCATATTTGATCTGATGAAACCTAGTGTGATCTAGTGAAAGAGAATACAGATTGAAATTTGAGCTAAATAACCAATTTGTCTATTTCTGCCATTGGTTAGACCTGGTAATCGTCCATGGGGACTATAAACATGGCTGTAACTGCAGTAAAACATAGTCAGTAGTCACTTCTGTCATTTGTTGGGGCCTGACAATCGTTCATGGTAACGATAGACTTGCGGCGTATATCGGGCAGTAGCCTTCCTTATGAGTAGTTAAGGGATAGCCACCGATTCATCCGCCATTTTGCAACTGAAACAACAGCATATCTGTCAAGATTAAAAGAGTAGAGCTTAATTTTGGCAATGTAACACAGATTTCTTTGGTAAGTCGTTACTCGTGACACACAGGTACTTATGTATGCCATGTGTTGGGACCTGTCAATCATCCATGGTAACGTAAACAACTCCAAAACTTCTTTTGATTGAAATTTCGTTTCTACATTGAAATCGTTCATTATCCGTGAATGAATTTCATGCAGAAACTTGAAAACACTATTTAATTGGACTATGCTCTTTCTTTTTGAAAATACATCGTGTTGATCGGCCGCTGGGCAGGCGTAAACACGAATACTCTCGAAAGAAAAAAAGATTTTGGAAATTACAGGGTAGGTTCAAGATATGAATAGACAAGTTGAATTCATGAATTGAAAGAAAGAGTCAATAGCTCGTAGAATATTCAAATTTGAATTATCCTTTCACTTGATGTCTTGACGACCTACTTCACCATTGTTATAATAGTGAAGATGTTAGTCAATCTATAAATAAAGTGACGAAATCGAACACAATAATAAAATCTGTTTAATACAGCAGACTTTAATTGCTCAATTATTCCGAATCGAAAGGATTGGCAACATAGCTCGTAAAAATCTCCCCATCTAGCGATTTATGTGTTTTTAGGTCTAGGTTAGCTGGAAGATTGTTCCCCTTGAAAGGAAAGACTCAGTTAAGCGAAGGGCTCTCGAAATGTCGTACATCAGCGTTATTCTGTTCTGAATTATTCATTTCACCATTGAACTTTCATTGTGTGCTATCGATTAATTATAAACACCAGCAAACTGGCGGTTTTGGCATGGTATGTTTCTGTGTCACCCGAGTATTAAGAGTACACGAGATCATTAGAGATGTTCCCATTAGTTTCGATGATGGAGTTATGAATAATTAACAGTGAAGGGTATTTTGGTTTTTCTGGTAGAATAAAACCGTAACAGGATTCATAACTGACGAAAAACTATTCAATAACGTAAATTAGGGAATTCTCGAATTTTATTAGCGATATTCTATTGTACATCGCCGTTTTGTCCTTCAGTCTTATATTAACATGCATTAATTATTTTTTGTGTTTCAGATGCTTTTGTATTCTCTTTGATGAGTTATACAGGGTGACTGGTGACGTAAGGGACAACGGCTAACTGGAGATAGAGGACCTCAAACTGAATGAGGATTAGGGGTTTAAATGTCCCATAAGGCTTTAGTTTCAGAGATACAGGGTGTTTTTTGCAAAGTGCTAAAACTATAAAAACCCATATCTTCGTTAATATGGCAAATTTTTCGCTGATATTTGGCAAGCTTGTTACTATAAATATTCTCCATCAGATCGAGAAGAAAAAATTCCCAAAAATTGCAGGTCCGTATTCAAAAATTTCAATTTCCGTGTCAGGTTAGAAATATCACTCGGTATATGAGATAAAAAAAATGGAATTGGAAAATTGGAATCTTCAAGGAACACTGAGTAAAAATCTGTTTTTAGTTTGAATGGCACAAAATTTTTTATAGTTTTTATGACATGTTGAAAGTCGAATATTACAATTTATTCATATTGAATTCGCGAAACATACTATTCCTCATAGAAAAAAAACACTGAATTTGAGATGCTTAAATAATCCTGACGCATTTTGAATATTCATTCACATCTTGAAATACTTTTTTATTATTAATCTATCATATATTATAAGAAAAATTAAAAAAACAAAAAAAATACAAAAAGAGGAACAGTAGTACATATGATTCATAAAAAAAATCAAATTAACAAATGTCCGATATGCGAGAGCCATTTCCCTCACACACTTATTGGCTCTTTTGAACAAGTGAAGTACTTTTCATATCCACAAGATGAAAAATTATACTCTTGATAGAACAGAAACACTGGATTTCAGATCTAGAAAAGTTTGACTTTCTTCTCAGAACCCCTGAACAATAATCCATCTGGTACTTATGTTTTTCAAAAAAAATTTATTTTTCAATGAAAAATGTATAAATTTCGAGGACTTATTTTCCTCCAATATGTACTTAGGTGGAGCAACTTCACCTTCTTTTGAGAAGCATATGAATTTCTTTAATGCAAACAGAATAGTAGGGAAACAAGTGATTTTTCAGAATAAGAGTTTTATTATTCATTATAAATAAAATACATCCTACTACACAGAGTAGGCTTATTTCAAAAAATTACGTTTATATTCATACATTCATCGATTGTGAATTATGGGAATTGTGTCGTTTGTTCATCTGATGAAAATGCCCTCAGTATTCACGAATGAAGAATATGTAGATGATACTTGTTTTTGGATTGCGCAAAATGAACGGATATAATATTTGGTCTCAGAATAATCCTCATCTCAAAGAGAAAGAAATCATTAGAGTTCAAGAGAGCCAATAAATGCGTTGAAGCAAATTGCTCTCATTTCGAGCATTTGCTTAGTTGTTTTTTTTCATGAATCATTGCATTATTTAATTGAAAATAAAATTAAAAAAAAATAAGTACCAGACGGATTATTGTTGGGGTTCTGAGAAGGAAGTCAAACTTTTCTCGAGAGACTGAAATCTAGTGTTACTGTTCTATCAAGAGTAATTTTTCATCTTGTGGATATGAAAAGTACTTCAATTGTTCAAAAGAGCCAATAAGTATGTGAGGGAAATGGCTCTCGCATATCGAGCATTTGTTTATTTGATTTTTTTATGAACCATATGTGCTACTGTTAATCTTTTTGTGTTTTTATTGTTTTTTGAGTTTTTATTATAATATTGATAGATTAATTAATAAAAAAGTATTTCAAGATGTGAATGAATATTCAAAATGCGTCAGGATTATTTAAGCATCTCAAATTCAGTGTTTTTTTCTATGAGGAATAGTATGTTTCTTGAATTCAATATGAATAAATTGTAATATTCGACTTTCAACATGTCAAAAAACTATAAAAAATTTGTGCCATTCAAACTAAAAACAGATTTTACTCAGTGTTCCTTGAAGATTCCAATTTTCCATTTCATTTTTTTTCTCATTATACCGAGTGATATTTCTCACCTGACACGGAAATTGAAATTTTTGAATACGGACCTGCAATTTTTGGGAATTTTTTCTTCTCGATCTGATGGAGAATATGTATATTAACAAGCTTGCCAAATATCAGCGAAAAAACAATTACCATATCACGAAGATATGAGAGTTTATAGTTTTAGCACTTTTGCAAAAAACACCCTGTATCTCTGAAACTAATAGCCTTATGGGACGTTTAAACCCCTAATCCTCATTCAGTTTGAGGTCCTCTATCTCCAGTTAGCCGTTGTCCCTTACGTCACCAGTCACCCTGTATATATATATTACAAAATCGTTTTATATGTTTAGGAAAGTCAGATTTATAGGGGCATAAACATTTGGTGACAAGAACTGTTAAGGGAATATCTTTCAATCAACTCTCGTACTCTATAGCACGGTATGTTTCTGTATCATCTGAGTATTTAGAGTTTGGTATTTTGGTTTTTCCGATAGAATGAAACTGTAACATGATTCACAACCGAGGAAAAACTATTCAATAACGCTTATTAGGAAATGCTCGAATGATTTTATCATTGTGCATCTCCGTTCTGCTTATTTTATCTTATATCAATTCGAATCACTCATTTTATTTTTTTTTGAGAATATTATAAGAATTGTTTGATATATTTCTTAATATAAAATCGTCTTATACTTAATAAGAAGTCAGCTTCATCGGGACATTAAAATTAGGTGACTAGAAATGTTTGAGGAATTTTATCTTTCAATGAATTCGTGTGTTTGTTACTTTGTCATTTTCGATTCAAACGAGTGCTATATCGTTTTACCCAAATGTCTGTTATTTTCAAATTTTGAACCAAAAATGGTCTCAAATGATAGGGTTCGCCTCCCTAATGACGAATCCGTGGTCAAATTGAATTCTGTCCGCGTGGCCGGCCGTCTGCCCTGCCGTTACCAACATAACTTTCGAAGGGATTGTCCCAGAGACATGAAATTTTCAGGTTGAGTTTGGTCCCAAATGGCTCAGTTGATCGTACAAGTGTTCTATAAATTATGGCCAGTTTAAATGCCTCAATAGTCAATATCCGAGACAAATCGAAACCAATCGAAATAGAATGTTGCGGCTACATGCAAGATGCTCATAATAAGCCTCATGCAGAATATTGTGGCCATAGTGTACACAGAACCACAGAAAACTCAATTGAAATATTGAAAAGAAGAAACTTCATATTTCCATAAAAAAGTATCCGATTCGAATGAAATTTATTTTGTGAATAAATATTCATATACTGAATGTTCTTGAAGAATTTTGTAGCCACAGTGTTAACAGAACCATAGAAAATTCAATTGGATTAGGTATGGAAAAGAAGAATTTTTATACTTCCATAACAGGAAATCCAATTCGAGTGAAATTCCTTTTGTGAATGAAGACTGATATACTGAATTTTGATGCAAAATTTTGTGGCTATAGAGTTAGCAGAATCATGGAAAATTCAATTGGAATATTGAAAAGAAAAATCCGTATACATATTTCCATAACAGGATATTGGGTGAAATCTATTCTGTGAATCAAGACTGATATACAGAACCATAGAATTTAATCTTTTAATAATTTATTTTTCACATATTTAATTTTTGGAATAACTTGCAGAATATTATTCCGATTCTGCTAGATTCTGCATCATTTAATATTGGTATCAATCTATAGTGCTATATAAAATTTTGTGGGTAATAATCTTATATTGCTCCACCAATGAACGAGAGCTCAAAAACTCCTGCTTAGGGCTTTTCTTAAATTTTTATAGACATCATTTGTACTCAGATGTGAGAAATGATTTCAAATGTGTGATTAAACTCATTGATGAAGAAAACAAGATCAGGGTGAAACATTTTTAGAAAAAAATCATTCTTGAGATGATGAACTCTCCGAAAATCTAGAGCGATCACCCTTTTTTCGTTTCGTAGTCGGGTCTTCGACTTAAAATTTATTTTTACCAAATATCATATCAAGTTTCATAATAATAAGAAACTTGTGACAAACTTATGTCAAGATGATTCAAAACAAAAACGAATAGGTATCATTCGAATGAATGACAATGTCTTCAGCAAAACACATATGAACCAAGAAAATAGCAATTTATATCGATATCCTTTCTACACAAATATCTAGTATAATGTCGTTGGCATCAATTCCTATAACGTTTGGGAATTTACGAATTATTGTATTGTTAAATAAGCTCATTCTTTTCTGTCGTTTCGCTCTTTAACTGCAACTAGTTTAAATTCATTGAGCATTTTTCTCTCAATGCCGAAACTCGGAATCAGACTTACGAATGTGCCCTGCACAGCTATACTTTTCGCGACAACTTTGGAATAACGGAGAACTAGTTGAATAAATATGCAATCAATGAAGTTTGTCTTTCTAGTAAAGGAGGGTTGTCTGCATTATTCGTTCACAGTCTCGATGGCGCATTTTGCAAATCTAGATTCTTCTGAATCATTATATAGCAAGGAAACAGTTGTTTGTTCGGGCCAATCTCAAGAACTACTGCACTAATTTTTGCATTTTTTTTGTATTAGCGGAACATCGGTCTAGAAAATAGTTCATGTTCAGTTCTTAAAACAATGAAAAACTTTGGTAATACGAAATAAAAATTCATACGATTGAGGGTAATGCAGGTATAATATAAAAAATGAAAGCAGAGATTAATATTGATTGATTAAATCAATCAATATTAATCTCATACGTCGGAACCTATCCCGCCAACGCACAAAGGACATGCATGGTGGTAATATACGACGAAACATCCCATAGATAGCTATTTAGCCTTATTTGGGGTTCTTCAGTATGGACAAGCTCTGCCTGAAAGGCATTCTAGGTTCCCTTATTTGAAGAAATGTCGCTTATTTCTGAGTATAAACCGAAGCAAAACGCCACCTAATGGGATCTTTACGAATACCTACCTCCGATGCATGAACCGAGAACGAAGTTGCGAGATGTTTATCCGTTTTTCATACAAACTGGTGGTAGTCCAACTATGTAGATTTAACCATCAGTCGATGAACGTGGTGAAAATAGTATCTACGAAATGAAAATTCATGCTTTTAAGAGTAACTCAGGTATAATATAAACAATGAAAGTAGAGAAAAATATTAATTGATTAAAATCGGTTAAACTCATAATTCCGAACTGATTTCGTCAACGCACAAAGAAGACTGAAGGTTAAATCCACATTGTTGAACTACCACCAGTTTATATGAAAACGGTTAAACATCTAGCTACTTCGTTCAAGGTTCATTCATCGGAGGTAATTGTTCGTAAGTATCCCAAGAGGTGGCGTTTTGTTTCTGTTTATAATCAGAAATAAGCGACATTTCTTCAAATAGGGGAACCTAGAATGCCTTTCAGACGAGCTTCTCCATAGTGAAGAGTCCCAAATAAGGCGAAATAGCTATCTATGGATTCTCTGTTTGAGATTACCACCACGCATGTTCTTTGTGCGTTGACGGGATTAGCTCCGAAGTATGAATTTAATATTGGTTGATTTAAATCAAAAAATATTATTCTCTGCTTTCATTGTTTAATTTTGGTAATTTTTCAAAACTTTGTCGAAAAATATTTACAGGTAGCATATAAGACTGGCAAAATATCATTTATCAACTTATATTAACTTCTCGTTCAATTTTGGAAATTCTTTCAATTTTAGGTAGGTCCGCATTGTGTCCAGATTATTATTTCTTGCTGAATCAAGAACTCTTCCTTGAATAATGAGAGAGATGATTTTTAAAAGGTAACAGTGAGCATTTCGAGTGAAATATGGGGTTTTATTCATGTGACAGAATGAAGAGTAAGGATAAATATATACCTATCCGATGATTACGTAAAATTAGTAATTAATTTTTAATTAAATGATAAGAATGCAAATGCGATTTCTATACTTGTTAGTTCAAAAGTCCGGCCATTATGACTTATAAGCAAGCATAATTAGTGCGGGTGACGATTCACAACAGAATGGCCTATTTTCATCGTTTTAAACTGTTATTCAAGAATCAATCAATGGAATAAATTCCGACGAGTACGTAACACAGTACCATTTTTTAATTTTTTTTTCTAAAACCAGACTACAAAAAATAATTTGCATAATCGCTTTGGTTTTTTGAGGGCCAAATATTTCTAAAATGATTTCTTCTAGAAATCTAGAAATAACTGAAATAACCCAATCAGAAAGTTTCAGTTCTTTCGAAGTGATTAGAATGCCGATCATATTTTATTGTAATATTGTTCAATGAAAACATCAGTTCTGAAAATTAAAAAATTCTAATGAAAATTCATCGGGGTGACAGTACCGACAAAGAGGCGCCTATTGGCTTCTTTAATTTTTTTTTAGTGGACTTTGAAGGTAATGCACCCATTCATTGAATGATGAGTTTGCTATCTGGGAAGACGAGAAGCAATATTTGATTCTGAAAAATGGTATTAGAAATGAAGATAATTAGGATACAATTAAAGTGAAGGTATTACCCTTTACGAATATTATATTTTCCTGCAATCTGCTCAGCCTTTGTATTTTTTGAATGCTCCGGCCAATATTTATAGATTAACTCAATTACGTTCATTTCTTTCGTATTCTTCGAAAGTTTCACTGATATAAATCGATTCATAGCAGGCTTGTTCGAAAATACAATGACGACTTATTTCTCACTAAATCCGGATAAATGGTGAGAAAATTTTACTTGAATTCTATTGAATACGTCTTTGAGTTTCATCACTCAATTCTATTTTATTGAGTGTAACTCGCCCACGTTACTGAAGGAAACACTGCTTCTGGTTTATGTTGATATGGGAAGATATTCAATACGGATTGATTTAGGATTCAGGTAAATTAATGATAAGTTCTGACTTCAGCATTGATTAAGACGAAGTTTCGAGGTGATGTTCAGTTCTGTTAGATGGATTTCGATGATAAATACTCTATGGAACATCGTGTCTCTTTGTCCAAAAAGGATAATTCCAACCAATATTCATTGATGGTTTGAGCGAATTCGATGCATATGGAAATCCTAAAGTTAACGTAACTAAATTTGGCCATTGATTCTCTACAATGTATAAGGGGACCACCGTTTTGAATTTTTTCCAGGAGGCATTTCTTTTTTTTTCTGAGCAGAAAAACGAATCACTGATTTCGGCAGATATGAAGTATATAAGTCAAGGTTTATTTGTTAGGTATAGAAAAAATCATAGATGAAGGAATCTTGAACAAAAATTATGTATTTTCAAATAAAACACTTTCTTCTTTATGTGAAAAATATACAAACATATCTAAACACTTAAATACCTATTTAGGGTCTTTATTTTCCGAGCAAACAATTCTATATTTGATCACAAATTCTTCAACAGTAGAACACAAATAATCATCTGAGAATATTTTTGCCGAATATCGATTCAGCGATTGGTAACAATTCCAGAACTACATCTTTACGAACAAAAAAACAAGCCCGAAAAATAGAGATAAATATTGCTATTCACGATTCTGAACATAACGAAGAACTATAATATTTTTCGATATAATGAATCACCATACAAATCGCAAAAAATTCTTTCAATAGAATGGAATATTCCTTAAAAAAAATTCTTGATGAATAATGTTTTGGTGAATAAATTCTCAGAAAATTTTGCAAAATCTCAATGTCGTTATTATAGGAATGAAAGAAATTCTGTCGTCTTATAATAGTTGATAGTTGATAGTTCACTGAGGGGTTACAGTCCACTGCAACCTTAAGGTCTATTGTGCCCCCTTACAGAGCTGTTCTGGCCAAAAACCTTCACAGCTCGCCTTCCAGTTCCAGAGATCTAATGAAATCTAGTAACTGTGAAGGCTTCAACGAGGCTAGTTCCTCACTCTTACAAGTTTCTTGTCCAAGGCATTTTCTCCTCAGGCTCGTAATGCCAAGACATTCCGTGACTAGGTGAATGGGGGTTTCTTCCTCCTCCCCACAGAACCTATACTCGTCAGATTCCGACAATCCCATCCTCAACAGGTGCTTCCTAAGGCGACAATGTCGTCTTATAATGAAATATTATTGATTTTTTTCCTATAAATTATTTGGCGTTGAAGTTAAAATTTTCCGGAATAATGAAGCTCTGTATTGTCATTCTAATATCTAGATCTTTAGTTATAAAGGAAAAAAATATAGCTCCCTACAAATTCTTCTACAGTAGTAAATCGTAACTGGTCCTCAGAGATTATTTTTGGTCCAATTTCTGAAAATTTTGCGATTCGTAACAATTAAAACTACGTTCCAAAAAAAAAGAAACAAGTCCGCAGAAATAGAAAAAATGAATATTCATATTGAAATATGAATAGATGGAGAACTTTAATATTGATGACGCAAATCAGAAAAATATTTCCAATAGAGTGAAATTTTCCATTGAAAAACTCCAGCTATTAAATCTGTATCCCATACTTTGAAAAGACGTTACAACAAATGAAACTCCCTATGAAATCTGAATCATTTTAAAGGAACAGAACACCTAAATAATCTACCGTATATGTATAATAAGAAGTTGCCACAACGACTTCACTTAAATAAATAATGTATGGGAAAGTTCTATTGTTGCCGAATTCGTCAGACAACATAATTCGATGGGGATTTGCATAGGTACCTATCTGGACTCTTACGTAGGCATCTGTTTTTATCAAAACTCTTGATGAACAGCTCAAATTTCAACGTAATATATTCCAAATTTTCAGGAAAAAAAATTTTGATAAGTAATGTTCTGGTAAATAAATTCTCAGAGAATTTTGCAAAAGTTTCAGTGTCGTTATTATAGAAGGGGAAGAAATGTTGTCGTTTTAAAATTAAATATATTGATTTTATTTCCTATGAATCATTTGGCGTTGAAGTTAAAATTTTCTGAAATATTCAAGCTCTGTATTGTCATTCTATACTATCTAGATCTTTAGTTTTATAGGAAAGAAAATTATACCTTTCCACAAATTCTTCTACAGTAGTAAATCGTAACTAATTATCTGAGATTATTTTTGTTCCAATTTCTAAAAATTTGGCGATTGGTAACAATAAACTACATTCTCAAAAGGAAGAAAAAAGTCCTCAGAAATGAGAAAATGAATATTGATATCGCAATACGAATAAATGAAGAACTTTAATATTGATGACGCAAATCAGAAAAATATTTCCTAAAGAGTGAAATTTTCCATTGAAAAACTCCAGCTATTAAATCTGTATCCCTTACTTTGAAAAGACGTTACAACAAATGAAACTCCCTATGAAATCTGAACCATCTCAAAGGAATAGAATACCTAAATAATTCTACCGTATACGTATAATGAGAAGTTGCCACAACGACTGCACTCAAATAAATAATGTATGGGAAAGATGTATTATTACCGAATTCGCCGAACAACATAATTCGATGGGAATTTGTATTTCAGCTTCTATTTCACTTCTTCTACCTTCACTTCCTATCTAAATGAGGAGCTGAAGAAAGAGAGTTTACACCCTCACGAAAAATTCACGAAACAATCAGGGAAAAAGTTACCACCAATTAGGATACAACTCGAGTTGGTTTAATTCGATTTGTGGAGCATTCGTTGAGGTTTGTTCAATCTTATCCAATAAGGGAAAACAGTCAATTATCTTTATATTACCTCGTGGTCTTTCAAGCAAAAATCGATAAGTAAAAATATACTTTCGAGACATACAATAGAACCCAAGATTTTCCGTACTGCCAATATCTCAATTGTCAAACAAGGTAAAAAATTCTAACAAAAATTTAAGAAAAGCGCTGAACAGCCTTTAAGCGCTCGTTCATTGGGGAAGGCAATAAGACTATTATCTCAAATTTTTATATGGGATTTAGTATTGATTGATTATATTCTGGAAATGATTGAAAAAAATGATATATGTACAAAATAGAAATTAGAAAAAATTAAATTCAATGATTCTGATGAGGCGATCCTCTTGAAATTTTGAATTTTTTTTTGTTGAAACGATGACCACAAAATTTTGCAGTATATCAGTATATCTTCACAAAGAGTAGGTATTTCACTCGAATCGGATATCTTGTTATGGAAATATGAGGATTCTTCTTTTCAATATTCCAATTGAATTTTTTATGGTTCTGTTAACACTATGGCCATGAAATTATGGATGAACATTCAGTATATTGACCTCAATTCACAAAATAAATTTCATTCGAATCGGATATTTTTTAATGGAAATATGAAGTTTCTTCTTTTCAACATTCCAATTCAATTTTCTATGGTTCTGTTCACATTATGGCCAAACAATTTTGCATGAGGCTGATTATAAGCATTTGGCCGCAACATTTCATTTAGATTTGTTTCGTTTCGTCTGAGATATTGAGGAACAAAAATTTTGAATGGCCATTTTTATGGAACACCCTGTACGATTTGGCTGGTTAACGAAATTAACCGCTGCATTTGGGAACCGAACTCACCCTTCGAAAGTTATCGTGCTCATGGCCGGTCTGCACACAGACACAATTGAATTTGACCACGGGTTAGTCATCAGGGAGTCGAACCCTATCGTTTGAGAACATTTTCGGCTCAAAATTCGAAAATCACAGGCATTTTGGCAAAAAGATATAGCTCTCGTTTAAGTAGAAGAAGCGCTCAAGAAGTATGTTGATGGCATCAAAAATTTCATTAGAATCTGTCGTTAATTTTTGTTCCTGAGTAACATCCCTAAAAATTCCCCAAGTTACTTTTTTCAAATAGCACTTTTGCAGATATTTCTCCCTCAAACAATTCCCCAGAAAATAAAAATATGTCAAAACAATTTTTCAAACCCTCGAAAAAAACAACACTAATTGTGGCTCATTCGCCATTTTGCGCTTCGAGTTGAAATATTCTTGGCTTCTGTTGTGATTATGTTTCGATATATTTTATCTCGAAACATAATAAATAACTTAATATTGAGAAAAATCAAATTGGATAAGGTGTCAAAATAAAACAAAGTGGATATGCCACAATTTATAATTATTATTTTTAAGGCTAAAATAATTTTTTTCATTTCGCAAATATGGAAATATATTTTTCTGCTCATTAATTATTTTTTTCAATCGTTATATACGATTTCCAAGAAATCAGTGCATCATCAATTCTTACGGAATTTCAGAATTACCGGATGAGTAATTTGAAATGATTGAAAAAACATTAGGAAATTATTCCAGTGACCATTATTTCGAATCTGACCAGTCAGTTGTCCTGCTACGAACTCAAATGGGATATTCGGGAACAAACCAGAACAACAGCTTAAGCCAGAATTTTCATTTTTTTGCAAATTTTACACCTGTAATGTTAACCAATCAATACATGCATTTCTGACAGAAAATGTTTATATCTAATGAAATATAACAGCACATCAATTAATGAGTCTGGTTCCAGATAGTTGATGTGGAAAGACATAAAACTTCACATAATTCTGTCTTGGAGTTCTATGATTTTAACATCGAACAAATTTTGTATCAGGGTGGGTCATTGGTGAAGAGTAAATTTTAAACAAACTCTGAAACTACTGGGCCGATTTGGTCCATGAACAAACTCAACCACGGCATTCGGAACCCAAATCTACTATGTATCAGATTTCCAAATCCCTGACTTCATCCATCTTTGTTTTCTTTACCAGTGAGTATCGTTTTAGACAATTTTCGGCTTCAAATTGGAAAATTACGGACAAATGGACATAACGATAGCACGCTGTTTCCCTAGAAAAAAGCGAAAAAAAAAAGTTTGTGGCAATCGCATGCTCCACACTCCCATCTTTCCCCATAAAACATCCTGAACATTTTTCCCACAAAGGCACGAAAAATCTGAATATTGGCCTAGATGGGGTTTTCCCAGAACTGCGGTTTTCCTTTTTGTGAGGTAAATATGTACGTAGTTACTGTGTATGCAATCGCCAGGATTCTGAATGTGCACGAAATACGAAATTGGCCAGGAATTATGCAGCGGAACATCGTCATTCATGACCGGTTTTCAATTCATCGGCTCTCCGCCGAATCTGGATTTCATGTTCAAGGAATCGTCAAGAATATTCCCGATTTTTGAGGCTAGAAGGCAACACAATTTTCCGAAGCATAGATATGACGGAATTGATTTAATTCAATTCTGTGATATCTGCTAAGTGGTTCCCCGATTCGAACATGTTTTCCTCGACAGGCTCTTCGGATTTATGTTATAAAATACTGGAGGACTCTATATGCCATATTTTATCACGTCTTTCTCGTCGTATATGGAATAAAGTGCGAGTAATAAAACTGGTTTCTGCGCTTGCTTTCGGTCATGCTTATCACTGTTTTATGGTCGCTGTATAAACGGTTTGATCTCTGGTCAATTTTTCAATTATTTTAAACTTATTTCAAACAAATAGTGTATTCGAGTGGTGTTTTGAACGAATTTTTATATTTTGTACGTTAAAAATTGAAAACAATTTAGAAAAACACTGCCGTCACATTCAGAATCACTTTTTGTTTATCATCGATCATTTAACTCTGGATTTCATTTGAATGCAGCTACATACCCTGAAAATTCTCAGTAAGATTCGGGATTGAATGAAAAAATCATGTTGAAGAAATTGTAAAGGAATATTTAAAATTTTTGAGGGCAACACAATTTTCCGAAGCTAGATATGACGGAATTCAATTATGTATATATGTATATATTCTTTTGAAATCAAGAGCTAACATAATACAATATATAAAACAAAAATAAAAATCCCTAACTGAGGTTGGTGCAAAACTGGGTACCATATTATTTTTTCGTATGATACCAGAGCTCAGGGAAAATCCCCAGTAGAAAAAACCCTGTCTCGCCGTTAAAAATAACACTTAAAAACTATAAGAATATTGAAGGATTTCTTCTTTATTTAGTCCAAACAATTATGTGATATCTGCTAAGTGGTTTCCAGGTTCTTCGGATTTATCTGAAGAACGTCATATTCCATATTTTATCACTTCCATATACTCGTCGTATATAGAATAAAGTACCGGAGTACGAATAATAGAACTGGCTTCCGCATTTCGAAAAAGGTTATTGCGCTTGCTTTCGATCATTCTTATCACTGTCTAATGTTCTCTGTATCAACGGTTTGTTTTTAGGTCTATAAACAATTATTTGGGAATTCAAAATGTCGAATTTACGTATTATATTAGACAAATGACCACCACGACCACGCTTACAGGACCATCATCCTTCAATAAAATTTTCCTCTATAGCCTCACGAATTCCATCTTTGAGGTCTTGAATCGAAGCTGGGCCATTGGCGTAGACCTTCTCTTTCACGTGGCCCCAAAGGAAGAAGTCGCAAGGTGTTAAATCACAAGATCTCGGTGGCCAATTGTGATCACCTCTTCGAGAGATAACATGGTCCGGAAACTTTTCCCGCAAAAGATCAATGGTTTCGTTGTTTGTTTGACACGTAGGCTTGAGTTCTTGTGTTAGCTACACTTTATAAGCCTTAAGACCCAAATCTTTATGCCAAATAGGGTGTACGTTTGTGGAATTCCTAATTCCAAAGAACAACGGGGAATGGACAAACCTGGGTTTTTTCAACACTTTCGGCTACAGCAGCAATATTCTCGGCTGTTCTTGACCGACATGTACGGGTTTTATTCTTCACATCACTGTCCCAACAACTCGAATTTTCACACCAATTTCTTTATTGCTGTCCGACAAGGTGCTTCATGACGACCTAAAAATGTTCCAGTTTTACGAACCGTCTCTGCCAAATTTTCACCATTTCTATAGTGAATTTCAATAATTTCAATGCGTTCTTGAAGCGTGTATCGTTCCATTTTTATTAATGGCGTAGTTTCTACTTGTCAAATATCAAAAAATGACAGCTTCAAACGTGACATCTACCGAAATAGCGGGATATTCAAATTAACACCTCTTATTGGAAAACCCTTTACAAATTCACAAAACTTGTATCTTCACCCTTCAAAGCAGAACTCATCATTAGGTGTCCTAATTCAAAATTCATATTATATGGTCAATACTACCCTTTCGTATTCGATACAAATATAGACAAGATATCAACACAGCTTTGTTCCCCAAATCAACATCCAACAATAATTTGTCAAACCATGAATCGTGTATGCGCAATTTTAATCAATCTAATAATGGTAAAATCGGTGGCACATCTCTCATTAACGTAGTGGACGAGACACGAAATCGTTAAGCACTTGACCATCAGAACAAACTCGGGGGAAGCAATAGTCGGTTTGAATTAAAGGACAGCGGAGGAAATGTTTGAAAACTATAATGACTTTTCAACTAGGTACATATTCAGACAATAGTTTGTATTTATACGGAAGATGTTAATGTTTATGTTGATTGCGTAATTTCAATTGTTTGTGAGATGGGCCAATCTACATGGTGTAAATTAATAATAGAATCCTGTCATAATTATACTCGTAATTCATTATACTGATTTGAGTGCACGCGGTGTCATTCACATTGATTACCTCGAGGAAGGTAAAACAATCACCGGCGAATATTATTCAAAGCTTTTGGAAAGATTCGACGTTGACTTGAAGCAAAAACAGCCGCATTTGGCTAAGAAGAAAGTGCTGTTTCATCAAGACAATGCACGTGTGCTTACTTGTTTAGTCACGATGGCCAAAATTCACGAATTGAGATACGAACTGCTACCACATCCAGCATATTCTCCAGACTTAGACCCCTGCGACTATTATCTGTTTCCAGACCTAAAGAAATGGCTGGGTGGTAAGAGATTTGAGTCTAATGAAGAAGTCATTACAGAAACAAACGCGTATTTTGAGAGTCTTGAGAAAACCTATTATTTGGAGGGAATAAAAAATTAGAAAAACGCTGGACTAAATGTATCGAGCTAAAAGGTGATTATGTAGAAAAATAAAATGTTTATTTGCCGCAAAAAAAATGTTTTATTCAAAAAGTCACGGACTTATCAAACCGCTCTCGTAATTCATTATACTGAGTTGAGGTCGATCGTTCTGAGTAAGGATATCATATCTTATTGAGCAATATTTGAAGAATAACCGTCATCCAAAGTTTGCCTCGAGAGATTAACAAAAAAAGCTTCCACTAAAAAAAGTTTCGCGTTCTAAAGCTACAAATATCTACTGGTCATCTATATGCAACATTCATCAACAATTTTCTTAAGGAGTTTACAACATATTGCTTTTGAATGTAAGCTCATTCAAGAATTCTCAGCAAATTTTTTTGTGAATGAATATACAATGCTCTTAAACACCTGACACAATATCGCCAATATAAAACTTGCTCGATTACTGTAAAGTTTAGGTAGGTTAGTTCGAATGAAATATCGATTTTTTCTCGGTTAGCCAAAAACACATTACATGTGCTTTTACGATAATTTTGATTTTCATTTTGATGAACTTTATGTTGAATTTTAGATGAAATTCTAACAAACTTTGGAATGAGTCTTAGCTGCATTTTTCATATAATTCGTAATTTCCAGAGAGTGAGGGGTCATTATTTCATTTTATTAGCTAATTGAAAAACTTGAATTCACTCAGTGGATTAACGCTAACCTAACCCTATTGACATGGGTTGAATATTGTCGTAAGTAATATCATAAGGGCAACATTAATTCGAATGTAAGAGATGTTTTTTTTACATTATTTGTGAAATAAAATAATTTTCTTTTTCAATGTTAATTTTATTAATACATCTGAAAACACTCAATCTTTCCGAAACAGTTGAAGATACGTATGGGTACATGAAATATGTCTAGAATTTTCTGAAGAATCCAAAAATCTAATAATATACAGGGGCTTGTATTTAAAATAAGAAAGTTGGTAACGGCCTCTGTCATATGACACACCCTATATAGTATTTTTTTTTAAAATTAGAATCTAAAAATACGAATCGACGTGTCTAAGCGTTTTTTCTAACACGCTCTCATTTATTCGTTTTCGAATTTATTAATAATAATAATAATAACAATCTTTATTTCACTCAGAATGCATTTACATCTTGAGAAATAGTGTCAACAATATTCCATTTGGCTGTTCCCCACTGTATAGTTTTTTTTAACTAGAAACGAATTGTAATTCGAAATTGTGCGTTCCTGATTGGTGGAAATTAAGACGAGGGAGAAAGTCACCATTAAACGTTGAAATGGGATAATATATGATAATATCAATTGAACTGTAACAAACTGTTAAAAAAACAAATGTCCCCGCTTTCTCGAGGAACAGACGGGTGTTGATAGCTACTGATTATCATCAGCCAAACTACCCCTAAACTCTTCAAATCAGTTCCGCGCGTTTTTCTCAATGTACGCTCGTGGCGTTTGCGCTTCTCCTTCAATAAATTTCGTCTGGTCTTCCCAACTCTTCAGTTTCGCGCTGCCGAAGTAGCAATTTAATATAAACCAACTACCCCCGTGACGCTGCCGCGTGTGCACCCTGTGTCAGAGATCGCTCGCGTGATGTTCCGCTGAGTTTCGATGTCCTTTTGACGCCCCTTTTTTCTGTTTTATGAGTTTGGAACAAATAGCCGAAAGGTCGCCTATCAACTTTTCAGGAGTTCAAAGTCAAGGTGAGTTCGGATCAGCGAGTTGGAAACTTTTTTATTATTAATGATTTTCCTGGATGATGCGATTAGCTGTTTTGTATTTTATTCTCTGAAAACGAAGTCGGAGACAGGGTAGAATTTTTTTCCGAAAATTTTTATGGAGATGAACGAAAGAAAAAAAGTTGAATTATAGCCATTGGTACTTCCTTTTGTCTTTCTAAATACAAAAGAAGAGGCAGTTTATATAAATTAACAATCTTAATAAGCTTGAATTGAGAAATAAGATCATATAATGATATTTTTGACATTTCTTGAATGATTTAAATTCCAACAAAAGTTTTCTTCCGAAATAAGTAAAGTGTATATAATTTCTATGACCAGTAGTTATTGCGTAAACCCAGAAAAACCTACGAAAAATAGCGAAAAAATTCAAAACTTTAAATTCTGAACTCGTTTTATATTTCATTGAATATAATATTCAAATAGAATAGTTCATCTAAACTTCTGTATGACATCTGCGAAATTGCTCATGATATTGAGGAAAACAAGAGATAAAAAAATCGATAAAATGAAATCATTTAGAAATACATGTGAAAAAATTTTCATAGTTAATCAATCATTTTTTCAAAACATATAATCAAGAAGCAACTAAATTGAAATAAAAATATTGTAGATTGGAATGCCAATGATCCAGAATCAGATGAAACTATTTCTTTAACAGACTAATGAAATTTCTCACTACACTAAATTTTACTTATTTTCAAAAAAAGCTGATTTCAAAGTGAGTGGTACATCCATCACGGCAGTATTCGATGAACAAAATGATAACTTATAATCGATTCTCATTATGAAAAACGTCAATTGAATTGTTCTTAAATCAATATAGGTACATTCACATATTTGTGAAATTATCATTTTTGTTTTGTTGAAAATAAAAGATATTTCTATGGAAAAAAAACAATTTTTGAACATGATATATCATATTTTCTTACGTTTTCCCTTCACTTTTTTTTTTTAATTTCTCCCTACTGACAATCGTGAGTGATGAAATTTCAAGAACACGTTAAGTTTTAATTCACACAGAGACAATGTAAAATTTTCACCTTTGATCTATTCTTTCTGAATCAAACTTCTCAAGAATTGATAGCAGGTTTCACAATTATTTTTGCATGCTATATTAGTGCTCGTCCCATTATATTTGAAAATTTGAATGCATCAAAAATTGCAAGTAATACGGAATAAATGTACTTAAATTTCTTCTTTTCTTCCAACAATATAAAAATTTAAAATCTTAAAAAATAATAATTATTTCCTTAGATTTCATATGGATGAGTGTTCTCATTCCGAGATATCTCAAAAATATAACATATGGGATACAGAAATGAAATTATTTAACATTATTGAAAAATGCTAAACTAGAAACATTAATTCACAATTTGATAAATTATTTCTCAAATATGAAAGAAATTCAATGAGTGCTCAAAAATTAAATCAATACTAGGTATTTAGTAAGATCATGAGCTCAAATATCAAAACATTAATTTCAATGAGTAAATTTATTTCAAGATTTCGCATAAAATATGATATCGTTTGTAAATTCTCTAAAACTTTAAGGGAGGATAAAAATATATCATTGAAATAATACTCCCATAAAAATAATGATTATTTCCTATTTCTGTATGAAAGAACGAGTCACAAAATGTGTATATGAAGTACAGTGAAATCCGTTTATAATGACATTGAAGGGAAATTGTAAAGACGTCATATTAACCGGACGTCATATAAAGCAGAGTTTCGGCAAAATAGATGGTATTTTTTCTAGGAGGTTTGAATCGACTAATCCAGCTAGCAGAGCAATTTAAGTTTGGGTTGCCAAAACCAGAGGCGAAAACATTGGCCTTTTCTTGTATAGCATAGGGCCGCTGATAGGTATTCCTTTGTTTCTTGTGATTTTGAACCATTGCAATAACGTTTGATCAATGTTATAAGGTTGTGATTTCCGAAGCTGTTTTGGTTTTAAAACATTTGAATTGAATGATTTCTTAATTCGGTCCTTGTTTTTTAAAATCATTGAAATTGTCGAGTGAACGTGACCAAATTCTTTTGCGAGAGCTGAGTTGGATTCTCCATTTTCTAGTTTGGCTAAAATTGCACCTTTCTCCTCAATAGTGAATGCTTTACGACGTTGCGATGTCATTCCGGCAACACTATCAACGGTATCAACAAGACTGAAAAATAAAAACGAACATGTCGGTACGCGTACCTAGATCGTATCCAACGTCCTATGGAAAGGGATGGATTGGTTAGCGAAAACGATCGAGCCGTCACTATAACCGAAAAAAAATTCTTCGAATTAGGTCATAAAAACCGACATGTCATTATAGGCGAAGTCATTAAATCCGAACAATGTTACAAGGAGTTTAGATTAGATTAGAGGAGGGGCGACAGATCAAAACCGACCTTGCGAGCACCTTGACCTTAAGATCTATTGTGCATCCCGCGCTGTTTACCAGTCCGGCAGCAAAGTCTCAATCAATGAACTTCACCACCTTTTCGGGGCCACATCCATTACTTGTTCAGGCTTTAGGAACCTGGAGCCAAGATGCCGTAACCGTTTCTGGTGAACAGCTTCACACTCACATAGCAGGTGTCTAGCTGTCTCGGTGGCTTCTTGACAGAAGCGACATGTACTATCGGGCGCCTTTCCCATGTTTTTTAAGTGATACCTCACAGGACAGTGCCCAGTGAGAGCGCCCGTCAGTTTCCTCAGTTCCAATTTGCTGAGTGAGAGGACTTTCTTGGTCCAGGAGTTTTATATGGAAACTAAACTTAACACTGCAATTGCGTCATATTAAGCGGTTGGTCACTATAGCCGGCGTCATAATAAACGGATTCTACTGTATTCAATTTTAAATGACAAAAATATTTTCAGTAGTACTTTGGTTCGAAAAATATGAACGGTTTATTGGATTCATAATTTTTTTCCATCAAAATGATATGTTGGATTTCAGTTTATTTATCCAGTTTTATACAACCCGCTATTAGAGTAAAAATATGGTTAAAAACCCATTCCTATCATTAACCAACAGTACACTCACAGAATCAACACAATCCTGTAACCCTAAATTGAATGGAACCGGGTTGAATAGAAATGTACTTATATCACAACACATTTCTATTCGACGAGCGACCATTCGATTAATAGTGGATTCGCGAAATTTGATCGACCAGTTAACCCAGTGCTTTGAGGTTTCAGTAGATGGATTTAGTCAAAATCAAACTGAAATTGATTCAATTAATTTCGTCAATGATATTTAAGTTTGAAAAAACAATTCCTATTATACTTAATAGTTTATTTTTGATATATTTCGAAACGAGATTGAAAAAATTCATCGCTTTGAAGATTTGAATTTTTATCACCTAAGAAAAAAAACGGAGTATTTCCTCAGAATAAGGTTATATTGAAGGAGGTTATTCTTGGAGCAAACATGAGAAGCAGTGGGGCTAAGTTTCCGAAAAAAAATTCTCTACGAACATAATGATGTTCTCATGGGAAAACATTGTTTCTGCATCAAAGTACATTTTCTGATGAGCAGATAATTTTATCATGTTTTTGTATCAAATTACATGTTCTGAAGTATAAAATTTGTTTTTTGTTCATGCCACTGTCATTTTTATCATCACTTTTACGATATAGTGAGATCATTTTTTTCTAAGCTGAAACCATGAGATGCACGAAGTAGAAGAAATTTATCAAACTTGTTAATAAATGAATATCAATTCGAAAAATCATTCGCAATTTGAAAAAAGGTAGGGTCTTACCAACTTTTTCTTGGAAAATATTCAATGCCAAATTCATACAAACGCCACTGGAAAAAAATGAAATTGTTTCCTAATGAATATTTTGAATATACGAGTATATCCAGATAAACTTGGTTGCATACTATTTATTCGCAAATACTATATAATCATTTTTAAAATTTTCATTAATTTCGTAAAAAATTCGATCAATCAATTAAATTTTTTTTTACTCATGGTTTTCGTTCAAAAAATTAAAATACAGTAATTTTAATGCTGAACTGGTAGGAATGATTAAAATTGTTTTCACTCCAGAAAATGTTTCTTCACACAGTGAAAACGTGTATAAAATTTTTTAGACTCATTTGCAATAGCATCATTGAGGTTATCACCCTTTAGGTCAAAAGTCAGCATATATTCATATATTTTTTTTCTTGAAGAGTTTTAAATCAACGCATACATACAAATGAAGGAACTTTTATTGATGAGTTTATATCAACTAGTAACAAACTGATGAAGGAAATTATCCTACAGACTTTTTCAAAATTATGAATTGAACAGAAAATTTTGAACCTGAAAAAGAGCACCATATCAAAAAACCATTGGGTATATGGTTTTTCATATGTAGTATAACATGCATGAAATAACATTTCTTACTGCTGTGTGTTCTTTATATCAACGCATACATACAAATGAAGGAACTTTTATTGATGAGTTTATATCAACTAGTAACAAACTGATGAAGGAAATTATCCTACAGACTTTTTCAAAATCATGAATTGAACAGAAAATTTTGAACCTGAAAAAGAGCACCATATCAAAAAACCATTAGGTATATGGTTTTTCATATGTAGTATAACATGCATGAAATTACATTTCTTACTGCTGGGTGTTCTTTATATAACCAAAATCATACCATAATTTTAATGCGAATTTCAGTTCATTTTTGAAATGAATCATCGATTGATATACACCAATCAGCGATGTGATCGGCCGATGACGTATGAGCAGGCTGACATATTCAGCTTCGCCTCCTGATGGGCTCATGACTTTTTGAATAATAAATTAAATCATTCACGTATATAATGTAAGACGATTCCTGAATTGTTTATTAACACAGTCACAGATTGCAGGCCCATCAAGAGCTGTAACCGGAAGCATATGGCACTGTGTTAACAATTCGTGACACGTCTCGTCTTGCTTTAGTGTCTGGTATGATTAATAATCAATTATACTTCTTGAAGAGTTTAGTAAAATATCCATCTGAAATACCAGTATAGACCTACCTCAAATTCACAAGAGCAGACAGCTCGTAAGGGAGTGTGAGAGAGAACTCAATAGCATTATATTTTAAATGGAATTTTTATTAAATTTATTCAATTGGATGAAAGTAAACGAAAACGTACATGCCATACAGTCGTTTCTAATATTTTGCTCTTTTTTGCCCACTACCTACTCTTTATTCGAAATTTCCGAACAATAATTCATACTATAATAAATTCAGTACGAAGAAATATATACATTCTGAAGTATATTGAGTAGCAAAACTTTGATTAGCAGACATCAAAAGAACTAGTTTACATGTACCTAATAATTTTCAGAAAAATGTGCCTTCAGATGTTTTCAATATACTTGGAAATGTATGGTGATCGATTTACAACCTGAAAGTTTTCTCTGTTAATACCATATATGGCTTCGCAAAGTTTCTCGTATACATCAAAAGAACAAGAATGTGTATTTCACAGTACTATCAGAGAACACAGTACATAGTACAGTAAAAATCCAAGTCTCTCCGTACGAGTTTACTACTCGCAGAATTCGGTTTGTTTAAGAAATATGCTGAAATAATCATAATACCTACAGTATCTACCCATTATACCTTTGTTTGCTCGGCCATAATAATATCCAAGTGAATAATGAGTTTTAATTCACAACTGTTGAATGCTTCATTGAATTATTTTTATATTATATTCTTTAAATTGATATTTATTCAGTACTTATACGTACTCCAACTAACAAATATGGGTATATTTTGTCAAACGAGGGCCAAATCTACTTTTATTTAATCGAGTAAAGTAATTATCATTACAAAATATACAATGACGAGTTCTCCAAAAATTTCTCACGTATCCACTTGAGTTTTTTTACTCTTGTAATGAAAGGGTCTTGTCACGGTCGCAAAATGTTAAAATCTTCAATAAATAAATGCAGTTGTCGTGGATAAAGAATAGTACGCTACTTCCGTATACTTAGTGGCTATTATTCGCTTGGTGATATGAATTTAAAGTACGTTATTATAATTTGGATTTCAAATCGTTTAATTTATGGATTTATCATAGTTCGATTGATTTGATTCAAATATAGATTGGTTTTTTCCCACGAATCATAAGAAAACCAGAGTTCCTCAATATAACGAACAGTTTGTTAGTAATAATTCGCCTACTCGAAAAAACAACTTCACACTAATTGTATCAAAGATAAAAAATTTTGATTTAAAATCAAATCAAATGTCAGGAAAATGACATTTCTTACAATTATAAAGACCTCTATCTAATCAACTACTAATTGGCACCTTGAATAACATCACTTAAGGTTCCGTAAACTCAGTAAATACAGTTTCTTCAAATTACTTCACTCCACTTCATATTTTTCCTTTTCTCCTCCAGCATAGGACATTGAATATTTTCTTCTGTTGCTGAGTAAATTTTCACAGAAGTACATAAATTGAAGGTTCGGTATTGTAACGTAAATTAATCGTTTAATTTATGGACTATCCTATTTTGATTCGATTATAGATTGATTTTTTACGAAGCAATCATAAAAAACTACTCGAAAAGGAATAACTTCACACCAATTGAATCAAAGATAAAAAATTTAAATTAAAATCCAATCAAATGCCAGGAAAATGACGATCCTTACAATTATAAAGGCCTTTGAGGTCACTTCCGTGATTCTTGGAAAAGTCGTTTTATGAATCGAGGTGCAGGTCTTTGACTATATTCAGTCCGATAACTAAGCAACTACTAATTGGCACCTTGGGTAACATCACTTAAGGTTCCGGTAAGGTAACTCAATTAATAGTTTCCTCAAATTAAATCGTTCTTCATCGATGAATTTCATAATTGAATCAGGAAATCTGCTTGGGGCAAATTCCAATTACCCTTTTCTGGAAAGGTGTAGTTCATACTGGACTGATGTAATTGTTTTCTTGGATTAATACAGGTGTCCTCTAGGAGGAAGATAATGATGATGATGAGTGAGTTATGTCCATGTAGAAATATTATAGTTGATTAACTAATAATCTAAGGTTTGAATAATATCCCATAATCAATTTGTACCAGTAACGAAATTGTCAGAAATCCGAACTCCTATATATAGTCCGTTCACGAAAGTTTGAGCGCATAGTAAGCTTTCTTTTATTTATCTGAAGTTGGCAGTATTTCCTGTAATAACGTAAAATAAAGTCAATGTTGCCGAATGTACACGGCCAAGTCCGAAGAGCTTGCGAGTTATCAAAGAACTCTATGCAATATTGACAACATTGCGTATCAACCTGACAGGGAAAAAACATAACCTAAAACTTTAATATACACAGTGGAATATGCCAAATTTTCATGGCCAACCGACGGCTCAAACTTTCGTGAATGGACTATACTGTTAAGATTTCAAGTCTCCTTGTCATTCTGTGATATTTATTATTTATTTATGGTATATCAGAGGTTAGTTAGTACGAAACAAGAATTACTGAGTAAAATGGAAATTCATAAACAAACACTAAGTTTACGAATATATTCTATTGACCCTGTTGTCGCAATCAGAAAATCGGTTGGGTTGCCCCTAAGTATAGGAATAGATAGGACAGTCCTCTACCAGGTATTTGATAGTCTGTCTTTCAGCATCGAGGTCACAATTTGGGAAAAATATTTTTTCCGAACTGAATAGCGTGTCGGAGCATCTGCCACAGTTCGTCCAGATTCTTCTTGGTTGATCCAAACCCTCTGGTTTGCTCGCAATGCATAGCATATCCCGGTTGATAGGTGACAAAGGTCATGTTTTGAGGTTTTTTATTTGATATACCGAATGAAACTGCACACTTTTATATAATTGTTTCTTCAAATGATTTTCCTTATAAAAGAATTTTCCATTTATAAATTAATCAGTTATTATATTTCAACGGGGATGTCATTTTGGAGATTCATAATAATTATGAGGATTTTAATTCTAGTTTTTGGTGATCTATTTTCTTGTGTCATGATTTACTTAATTTTCCAAGAAAAGAACGAACCCTACCCTTTCAGTTGAGTGTCCATTTAAATGCTTAAATGAATTATTATAACTCAGGAGAAGGTTACCTGGCACTGATTCAAGACACTAATTCAAATAAAATGGTCTGGATTCGTAGTCGAAGTTTTCATAATATATCCATAAAATGTGGGTATAACGGAAGTTTTGGGTTATGCAGAAATTGTCTGGAATCTTTAATGTTATTGCAATTTTAATGCCTTTCAAACTGCCAGCTCTTTTTGCGCGACGATGAATTTAAGATGACCAGATAATCTTTGTGTATTTCAATAATTTATTTCCGGATCCCTTGCTCTGACGAGACTAATTAACTGAAGCCAATTATTCAATTTGGCTGAAACCTATTTCAGAGTATAAAAGTTTAAAACAGTGGTATAAATAGAATATATTCAAAGACTTTTTTTCATTTCTACTTAGATTCAATCCTTTTTAAACACTTTATTCAATTCAATTGTTTCAATAATAGAGTTGTTTCATTAAGTTCAACGGTGTTTTCTGTGTTGATAGTTTTGAGTATTTTGGGATAAAAACATATTCAACCATATATTACAAAATGGTGCCACAATTGGTAGCTATTATTCTTAAGGGTTGAATTTACAGAAAATTATGAGAAATTGTTTGAACAAATTTTCTTTTTACTGAAGAATCGTTTCAAGAAAAAAATATAAGGATGCAATTAAAAAAGATATCCAGGGGTAGTTTTTTTGGGTGATAACCAGGAACAAAATTTAAAAAATATATTTTGATAGATTTTCTGAAGATATTCAAAATTCGTTCTTGTCTAGGAGTCGAGATTTTGGCTATATAGAACATCTTCTGATATCCTGTATATACTAAGGAGGAGAGTTCAATCTCTGTAAATTTGTACCATACTATTACGAGAAAACAAACAAATTTTATTGTTTACTAATTCAAAAGTAAAATAATCGTAGGTTTTCTAATGCATGCTATTTTTTTCACGATGAACATGCCGATATCTTTTCTGTGCGGTTTTTTATGGCAACGCAGAAGTTTTGTCAGAAGTACAACAGATTTCCAAATACCAATTTCTCAGGGTATTGCGATGCAACTTCTTATTTGGTCCATAAGTTTCTTTAATTCATATATACATTAAGTTTCACGTCTGATAACCTGGAAACGAAGCTTCGTCGGCAAAAAATTCCTTGTTTTTTATCAAAAAGAGCAGCCGTTATATTATATATTTTGATTTTTTGATTTGAATTACGAACCACCCCATATAACATAAAACGCCTTTAACTACAGGGTGGGGCAGAAAAACCTATCCGATTTCAAAACGTTATAAAATTAAAACCACTCAGCTTGTCAAAAATTTTTTTTTATTAACATATCGCAAATTTTATGCCATTTTTAAATTTAAGTTTTGAAAAGCACATCACTCAAATGTCGTCCTTGGGAGCGGATACACTTATTTAGGTGCTCGCGGTAGCTTTCCATGACTTTCACCGTCATTTCCACAGGAATTTCTTCAATTGCCCGAGCAATTTGCCTTCGTAAAGCAAGAAGGGTCCTTGGTCGATGCTGGTAAACCTTCGATTTGAGGTAACCCCAAAGGAAGAAGTCACATGAAGTGAGATCCGGTGAGCGCGGCGGCCAGCCAAGATCACCTCTCAGAGAAATGAGGCGACCGGGAAACAGTTCCCTGAGAATGTCCATTGATCGTCGCGATGTGTGGGCGGTTGCACCATCCTGTTGAAACCACACATTTTCCACGCCATTTTCTTCCATTTTGGCACTAAGAAAATTTTCCAGCATGAAACAATAGCGCTCGCTGTTGACCGTTACGGTTTGCCCATTTTCTTCAAAAAAGTGCTGTCCTGGGATGTCCAGGCGACTTCTTTTTCAATGCTGAACTCGTCTGTCTAAAATTTGACACCCACACTTTAATCGTAGCGTGATGTGGAACAGGATCATGACGCCTAAGTCCGAAATGAATTCGAAAAGCACGTTGTGTAGCAATTATCGAACCGCCGCATTCGATAAACCGCTCAATAACAAAAGCACGATGTTCACCAGACCAGGCATGTTGACTACTGACAAATGGCATAAAACCAGCTTTCTAACGGTTTTTACCCCCTACTACTCCCTGCTCTCTCTTCTGAGAAAAAGGGATTTGAAATCGGATAGGTTTTTCTGCCCCACCCTGTACCATATCTGAGGTAGAATTCTCAAAGTATTTTTAATATATTTTTTTGCATGAATATAAATTTCGATGTAAGAAATCGACTGAATATAAATAATTTATATAATTTTCCACTATGTTAACATGGAATATTCCACCATAATTATGCGATACGTCTCGAATAAAGGAAATAACAAAATCTCTTACAAAGAATATGAAACGTAAATGAATTTAAGGACCATTCGTATGATAAAGTATGAAGTTAAAAAGAATCGATGAATTAAACCCGTTGACTCATAAGGACTGCCATTACACCGAAGTGATTTTTCTATTCACCTGAGACCTTCTGATCTTTGAGTGAAAAGATTTTGTTATGACGAAACATCTGAAACATCGACGCGATTTCGAATAAAGGTTAGTTACAAACTTTGAAACAACTTTCTTTAATCCTCTTGATGAACTCCGGCTATATAAACTACACAACTCTCAAGAAATAAGGAGCTTCATTTGGTTTACTTTTTGATGAAAAACCAGGGAATTATCACATTATTTCCTCCTGAATGGTACACTGCGATTGAAGTGGAAACCTCATTTCTCGACGTGAAATTAATTGTAGAAATCTGTAGCGAACTTTCGAAGTGAAGCTATATCAATTTTTCATCTGAAGGTGCAACTTATACGAGGTGGATGCATCTTTTGTCAGTTTTCTATTCTCAGATGTATCAATTTCTGTATCGCTCAAATTAATGACATTTTGCCGTTCATCTACGAGGTATGGGAAGGGAAATTTTAAAGGCGCATTCGCCATTTTACAGCAATGCTTCAAGATAGGAAAAATATGTTTTCAATTTCGTTTCATTACCTTGAGAACCCTGTATGTTATGATTCAAGAATAGGGATAGCCTCTACGACTCACACTATCAGGATATAAAATAACTAATTCTTAAAAATCGTTAATTCAAGTTAGAAACTTAAAGGAAAATTACCCCATTAAATGAAAAAATGTTTTATTTTTTTATTCCTAATGATGCAGATTTGATGGAATCGCAACATCCATTCCTCTCAATAAATTTCAAATGTTTTCCAAATGAATTCATTCTCCGAAAATTATTAAGAATTTGTAGTGGTGATAGAGACCTCTCTCTCAAGATTCAAGAATTTGAATAGCCTCTATGACTCAAACTATCAAAATATGGAATAACTAATGCTCAAAAACTGTGAATTAAAGCAAAAAATTACAAAATACCTTATTTGTGAAGAATTTGCTTGATATTTTATATTTGGTTTTCATTTTTCATGGATCAAGGCATCCAAAATCAATTTGACTATTGTGAATTATGAATATGGAAAAAGTTTCTCAATCAACAGGTTTTAGAGGTAGCTCTGTCTACCCGTCGTTATCATAGATGGACACAACCAAATTTTCTTAATGCATTCTTGCTCTCAAAGAATTTAATTATCGTAAGTTTTTAGTTTTCAGTAAAAAATGAAAACTGATTTTCAGAAGATACCTCAAGGGAGCTATTACTGAGCAAGGATGCCAAAATAAAAGTTGACATGAAAAACCCAGCTCATTTTTGACAAGGAATAACTAACAAATTATGTCGCCATTCAAATAAAACCAGGCGCATTCGCCATTTCGTAGACGCCTCTGTTAATTTTGAAACTGGTCGAGTACGATAGAAATCGTTTATAGTTCCAAAATTAAAATGATTTTTCCGAATACTTTTATTACTTGAACTCTGTTTGACTCGAAATTTCATACAAACTTACTGAAAATATTACAAAAACTATATATACAATATACATTTAACAACGGGTGATATTCATAATAATTGTAAGATAATTCGTGGAATTTACGATAAAACAATCCTTGAAATTTTCATGATATTATAAAATTCTTCCCCAAAAAAACTCACTCAAGTTTTATATTTATCTACTGTCCAATTTTTTCTCTGATTTTTTTTTTGGTAGTTTCATTTTAATATTGTTAAGCTTTATATTTTTCCGTTGTTTTGTCACATTTGTTACCGATTTAAAAAAATCGAACAATCTAAATTATGAAAAATTTCAAAATTTCCCAAAAATCCAGTAAGTAAGATGAAATGATTAAATTCAGTATAAATTTCCATTGTTATTATATCATCGATAATCTGGAATGTTTATAAAAAAAACCGTTACTGAAGGAAAAGTTGAACTCTGAAATTGATAACTGTAGCTTATTACCTGGATTCTCAAGATAATTGGGCATTTCAATAATGATTTTCAGAAAAAATCATTATTGAAATCATCAACCCTCAAATCATGTTCATCATCCGTTTTCTGTTTCTTGGTTAGGTTTTCGAGAGAAAAATTATTGAAATCACAGAAAAAAGCGAATTTAAACGTTCAAAATTGGCAGTTGAGTGTGACGTACGCGTGAGCAATCATTTCATTGATTTAATATTGAAACACATTGTACAATGATGCCAACTGTTGTGAATCGTCATTTATGCTTGCTCCTACTTACGACTATAAAAATCGCATTTTCATTATTCAACTAAAAATTAAATACTTCAAAATTTAAGCCAATAACTGCAAAGGAATGCATTCAATATATATTTTAAAGCACTGGAAATGCTCATTTCGATTTTTCTGAGGATGCGGTTACATTTTTATGAGGCCTCCTAAAATATTTCATTTTCGAAAATATTCCTGGGAAATGATTGAATGCATATACAGGGTCTCTATAAATGATTATAACATCGCAGTTGGCGTTGGGCTATTATAAATATTTATATCCTGATGTAAACATTAATTTAAACAGACGATACACTGTGAGTTTAGGCTGGTAATTCCAGAAGCAATTGAATAATGTGACTGGAATTAGTAATTTGTAGAGAATTTGTATGAAAAAATGAGATAAAAATTTCCAAAGTAACCTACGATGTTACAATCATTTATAAAGACCCCGTTTAATAAACTGTAGATAACTTCAGGGTAGTAAAAAAGTATCAGATCTTTTCACCTTCCTAATGCCTGTCTTTTCACGTTCATGACACTTACCCAAAAAAGATGTCAATTAAAACATCAAAAATTACTAAACGGAATGTTGTTGAAACTTCGGCTCTTTGTGCGGTGAAAATGAATTCGGCCTCACCTTTGACACCCAATTTACGCATTCCTTTTTGTTCTCCGCTGAAAGTAGGAACGTCCAAAGTGGTTAAGGGCCCAGAAAAGTGTGATGTCGTTTTATATCTATCCTTTCTGGAGATTTATTGTCTCTTCCTGCAGAACATCACGTGCCAGTAAAAATGGGACTGTGTGGAAGGATTTATTAGATCTATCACTACTCTGGCCGTAATCGTATTGGAAACGTTTTGGGGAAAAAAAGTTTTCCAATCTATGATACTGTCGTTATGTTACTGAATTTGCATGTTAAGTAGTTTATACATGTAGGTATACAGGGTGGGCAAAATTCGTTGTCTATTGAAGGGATCTCGAGAGCGATAGCAGCTAGAAGAAACCTGATGACACATTTTCGGGCTCTTTTTTCCGACTAACTCAAATCTGAAAACGTGTTATGGCCTTGACATTGTCACGGTAGATTTGGGACATGTCTGTATGGTCAAGGTCGGATCAACTTCAAAACTTTTCAGGGTAGGTTCACTATTCTGAAGGAAAGATGAATTCACCTTTTTCCAATGAGAACAAGCGCCCAAAAGCTTAAACGTCACTTCACTGCTCCCTAGATTTTTTGAAAGTTTTCATGATTCTGCTTAGTAATAATTATTCAGCTATTAAAATCAAAATGTCAAAAATATTTAGTTCTTCTCAATGAAATTGACATGTTTTATCAACGAATACGATCTTTGAAATTCATTAGTAAGAATTTTTGGATTCAATAAAATGTATATGGAGTCTAGGTATAATACCTGCAATTATAAAATAATCACATTTTGATTGAACTATTTTGAAATAAGATGCATTTAAGATATTTTCAATATAATCATTGTTAATGCGATATCAGAAAAATTCTTCTTAGATGATTAAATGAATTGAATGAAAATAAAGTGCTAGTTTAATTCTTTATCGATTTTAGTTTGATAAAATATATTGCTTGAAAAGA
>CM024245.1:34885949-34925650 GCA_013421045.1 Propylea japonica | reverse complement strand
AACTGCCCCGTTTCTGTACCAGGTCGAATTAGTAACGCTGGATGCAAACATCGTTATATTTTTGTTTCAATCGGTAATAACGGATACTTTATAAATGTAGCATTGAAAAATAAAGGGTTTTCCAATAAGAGGGTTATTTTAATATTCGAGAAAAATGCCATTTTTCAATATAAATGATCGGAATTTATTTCAAACAAAGAAGAAGCTAAGCCGTTAATAGTGTAAAATAACATCAGGCAAATGACCACCACGACCACGCTTACATGACCATATCCTTTCAATGAAATTTTCCATAACCAAATCGTAAAGTGGCTGCCCTATGTCCTCGATAGCCTCACAAATTCCATCTTTGAGGTCTTGAATCGACGCTGGGCTATTGGCGTAGACCTTCTCTTTCACGTGGCCGCAAAGGAAGAGGTCGCAAGCTGTTAAATCACAGATCTCGGTGGGCCAATTAATCACCTCTTCAAGAGATAACACGGTCCGGAAACTTCTCCCGCAAATGATCAATGGTTTCGTTGCTTGTGTGCCGCATAGCGCCGTCTTGTTGAAAGTAAACGTTGTCTAGATCAAAACACGGTGTAATGATGTTGGTAGAATGCCTAATTCCAAAGAACGGCGAGGAATGGACAAGCCAGGGTTTTCTTCAACACTTTCGGCTACAAGAGCAATATTCTCGGCTGATCTTGAGCGACGTGCAAGGGTTTTATTTTTCACATCACTAACTTGTCCCAACAGCTCGAATTTTTTCACTAATTTTTTATTGCGGTCCGAGAAGGTGCTTCACGAAGACAAAAAATTGTTCGAGTTTTACCAACCGTCTCTGCCAAATTTGCACCATTTTTATAGTGAATTTTAATATTTCAATGCGATCTCGAAGCGTGTATCGTTCCATTTTTTTAATGTTTAAAGTTTCTACTTGTGAAATGTCAAAAAACGACAGCTTCAAACGTGACATTCTACCGAAATAGCGGGCTATTCAAAATAACACCTCTTTGGGAAAAACCCTTCACTTCATATAAGTAGCATTGAAATTTTCCTATAATTTATTCGGGGTTAAAGAAAAATATTTCATTATATTGGCAAATATACGGTTAATTAGAAAAAGCTCAAAACATAACTTTATTCTGATTGCTGTCCATCCCTCAGGCCAATTCAGTTCCAAGAATTCTAATAAATGAAATACATTTTCTGGATCGAAAGAAGCAATATCTACGTCAGTTCAAAGTATGAACAAATTCTCGAGGATTAGAAAAATTATTTCAAAGCATTGCTTCAATTCAGATAATGAAAACCCATTTGCTTCAACTCGATAGAAATATCAGAAATTAATTTGATTGCTGGTCATCTCTAATGTCAAGGGAGGAAAGTTTATAATATTAATTTGACTGAACCAAATACGTATGTAGTGAAAAGTTCGAGAGTATTAAAATTAATTATTCATAAATAAACTTAAAACTTTCCTCATTTTTTTAATATCAACAGTTTTGACACGCGAGCCAAAGAAAACAACCCTTATGATTATTCGACGTCTTCAAGATAGCATCTTAACTTCGCCCATATGTTGGTTTTACGCATTGCGTCCTACTGGTACGTTATCAGAATTTCGTATACAAATTAGACAACGGAAATCAACATCTTGACACTTTTGGAGGGTGGTTAGGCACACGCCACCATCAAACGCCGCCCTAAGAACAAAAGGGACAAAACGGACATCGCCTTCTACCACGGTCCGTTGGACATCCTTAGGACGGCAGATCGGCTTACGGTTTACCGAAAAAAAACACTTAAGGAGGGTACGCATGATTTCAAAGAAAACGGGGACAACAGTTGGCGAGACTGTTAGGTCTAAGTGAAATTAGGTATGCGATACAGGTCATTATTTCAATGCGAAGTGGTGTAAACGCGAAGAAGAAAATAATAACAAGGACCGTTTCCTTCCCGAAGATGTTCAAAACTAACAAGGACATAATTACTGTCTATTGGGGGCGATGATAGGAAAAAAGGAAGCGGAAAGGAGGTCCTAGGTAATTTTTAGCGATTTCACGGTTACTTTTGGGGCATAGTGTGACAAACATCGAAACAGTCAAAGTTTACGAAAAATTAAATTTAACGACAAAAATTAACGCTTTCTGAGCGATAAGTTTACCATAGATCCTCCCTTCAACAGCTATTTACCTGGATTTCGGTTTTTTTTATCAAATTTTACCAGAAACTTTTATAACTTATTCTATATGTATTTTATTTATTCACCTATTTGTTACTTTTTTCCTAATTTGTTGTATTATTGGTTGAAATTTCCTTACACACACGTATATTCATATTTTATTCACTAAGTTCGATATTGTGCATTCATGTATATTTCAAAGTGTATAAATTTTTTATGAGAATTAAAAGTAGAAATCAAAGCCTAAGATTTCACCCTTAAAAAAATAATCGCTAGAATCATAACGAGATTTGTCCGTCGACTGCATTATGAATTGAGTGTGAGTATATTTTATATCAAATTCCTTTCATTTACATGTAAAGAGATAATTTTGACATTGTTGTAACATCACTGGTATTGCTTCTGAATACTTTATGTTTGATTGCTTATGGCAATTCACATCAAAATAGAAGAAATCACCCAATAATAGTTATTTAATGAACTAGTTATTAAAGACAGCGACTAATGGTCGAGAGATTTGGAGGCGTGAGCGGAGCGAAGGCGTTAACAGTTCGAGACCATTAGTCGCTCGATTAATAACCGATTTATTACAAATTTTTCCGACGATCTCAACATGAATAGGGTATAAATTTTTGATTAAATACATTCTCAATTCGCACAAGACATACATTTGACGTAATGGAATTTCTATGTTTTAGTACAGTCTTGACATTTCTCGTAGTGCTTCTGAATACTTTGTGTACGGTTGCCATGAGGATTGCACATTAAAATGGCTAAAAAATTGAGCATTAAAATGGGTCATTAATGCTCAATTTCGTACACATTAAGCACCTTTTATTTCGAGGTCGGCGGAAAAATGTGCCATTATTGATCGATTTCATATGAGTTAAATTCAGTTTTTATTTTGGGCGATATCGAAGGGGGCAAACAGTATGAAAATACAACAAAAAGAAAAATTCAAAACAAAGGTACTTGATTAAATTAAAAGAAATATTGGAGATTTAAGAATCCGCAGTTTTGATGATGGAAATCTGTATCATTCCAAGTGACATTCAATTACAGTGGAACTTCCCTATAACGAACATCTATATAACGAATTTCGTACAAGACATTGCAGCTGATTCCAAATTCCATGATAAAACACCATCTAAAACGAAGTAAATCCTTTTTATACCAAAATATTCAAAGAACTCACTCTTTGAATGGGTGTTGGTAAGAAGTGTATAAGGGTGGGTTTTTCCCGAATTTTTTCCGGAAGTACGTAATAATCACGACCTTAAACTAAACCATAACGGCGGGCAGAGAAATCTTTCAGAAACAGTTTCAAATACACCCCAGGCTGTTAGGTTTCAATCTAACCATTACGCTAGTATGAAAATTTGTTCGAAAATGTCTGAAAGTAAGTGTTTAAGTTTGAATGATAAACTTTATCAGTGAAGTCGACCGCGAAATTGCAGACTATAGAAACAAATTTCTGTATAACGAGATTTCTTTATAAAGATTTTGTGCGGATTTAGCGTTTTCGTCATAGGGAAGTTCCACTGTATTTCCATCCTAAACTTAAAGCAGAAAATTGTCACTCCAGAATGAACTGAAATGTCTAAGCCTCACTGACATTATGAGCCAAACAGTGTTTCAATAATAATGAAACCATCTTCAGAGACTCATTTTGGAATGAAAACGGTGTCATCGCATCCACCATTTTGTGAAAACATTCTCTCCATTCTCAAAAGATCTTTCAATTCAATACGATCAACTTAAACACAAGGCATCCTTCTTCCCCATAACCAAACCAGAACAACGAAAACGAAAAAAAATCAGTTCCATAAAAATCTGTATACCCTCACCGACCCCTATTCGTCTAGAATAATAACGTGCCTAGTCCAGATTAAATCTATAACAATTTATCTTTGCCTGTTCCTCGTATTTTCCCATATTAGATATGGCAAGCTGTTCCTCGTAAAGCCTGTGGGTACCTCGGGGTCATCATATTCCACACTGACCATCAGAGTCCTGGAGTCAACCACCGCTTAGGGTCAACAACGCAGGCAAAAGAAAAATAGCGCATCATTGTCGACGAAAGAAAGAGGGTAATGGAAGAGGAGTAGCAACAGGTTTGAATAGGTAAGAATCGACATAAAAAAGAGAAAATAGTTAAGGCACCACCTGCCCTAAGAAGCACGCGCATATGTTCCCAGTTCTTCTACCCTCACGATGGCACCGGTGGCACAGTTGAGGCAGATGAAGGGATATGTTGTATCTTCTAATTTAGATCGTCTCAATCTTCGGAATATATTACGTTCCACTATGGACTATGGAGTTATCGGTAAGAACGATCATGCTAGGGTTGTTCCTTCGAAACGGTACGCAAGTTCTTCATTCTACGAAAACGTACATAATTTTATTAATTTTTCATGACATACTAAAATAAATATGATTCAGTCCACTTTTGAGGAAGCGCAATTTTCTTCTAGATTTTCACTTGAATCGGATATCTTCTAAATTATGGGGGTATTCTGCTTTTCATCTGTAAGTTACGATACTGTAGCGTACGATTGATCTGTAACTGGCCGACTTACAGATTCGTAATAATGCAATTCTGGAATAGTTCCTGTAACTTTCTTATTTATAAGTGTCACTTTTGAACTACTTATCGGTAAACATAACCTTCAATCGTAAGATTTGATCATGGAACTTATGTATTATGAGTAAATGGTTTTGATTTGAATTTGAAAATACATATATCTAATGTAGTTTGCGTTCGTTTCTTTTATCTAATTGAAAACAGGAAAGAACAAAATTTCTGGTTAAAATTGCTGTAGAGCATTTATTATGTTTATAGTACACTGGTTCTTCAATCTAAAACAAACTGGACATTCGGCATTTCTTCAATCTGAACATTTCTAGGCATTCGGGCATTTCAAATGGATTCATTTGATCACGCATCCTTTTCCTTTTAATTCTCATAAAGTTACTACTTTAAAAACGAATGATTTTCAGGTCATGTATATTATTGAACAAAGTGTTATCTTTATGATTCTCTTCTTCGATAACAATCCATAAACAAAGTTATATTATTTTGTTCATCATAAATTTCTTACATTAAAACGTTGGTGATCGTCCTAAAATAAACAAACCATCCAACGTAACCTCACAATAATATGTCATTCGATAATGCTTCCGATCACCCGTCGAGTACTCGTAAATATTTAACGATTTCTGTAAGCTACAGATCCCTTGAAGAGGTCCAGAATTACAATTTCCATGTAAGCTTATGAAAAGTTACAGACTGACATACAATGAATGCAGAATACCACCATTAAATATAAAGTTTCTTCTTTTCAATATTCCAATTTGATTTTCTATGGTTCTATTTACACTATGGCCCAAATTTTACATGTGGCCGCAAATTTCATTTCGGTTGGTTTCGTTTGTCTGACATATCGAGAAACCGAAATTTGAGTGGCCAAATGTTTGTGGAGAATCCTGTACGATTTCGCTGGTTAACGATTTTAACCGCGGCATTTGGAACCGAACTCACCCTGAAAACCTCAAGTCTCTAGGACAGTTATCGTGCTAACGTCATCAAGGAGTCGAACCCTATCGTTTAAGTCCATTTTCGTCTTAAAGGTCAAATTACAGACATTTGTGCCAAGCGATATAGCACTTGTTCAAGTAAAACGAGCGTTCAAAAATGTCTATTTTGAAAGTTGCAAGTTAATAAACAATTTTACAAACGACATCGAATATAAACATCCTTCGCCAATCTTAACAACGCCACTGTGCGTAACTTTCTGAAGCCCAAGAAGTTAAACAAAATAAAAGAGGGCAATAGGGGCACGTCCGAATTGGTGCACCTGGCAAAGTTAAGGAACTCTGATATCGCGACCAAGGATCGGCCATGAAGAGACAATAATTTACAACAGATGCACGAGCATATAAGATTAACAAAGCAGCTTCGACCCCTAATTTTAATTCATGGAATTTCGAAAATGGTTTTTTGACCCATTTCCTATTTAATTGAGAACAAAATATCGAAAATTTTAAAATGAGTTGGTAATTGTGTGTGGGTTTCATAAAGCTTGATCGGGCAATCAAATCATGATTTTGAATTAAGTCGATGGTTTACGTCAAAAGGGAAACTGAAAATTGCCACAGAAATGATGACATTTCAATAATCAAGGTGATCGGAGTTTTATGAAACCCGGCTATAGTCCGTTCACGAAACGTTGAGTTGTCGGTTGGTCATGACAATTGGCATATTCAACTGTGTATATTAAAATTTCAGGTTATGTTGTTTATTTTCTTGTCAACTTGATGCGCAATTTGTCAATATAACATAGAGTTCTCTCATACTCGGAAGCTCGTCGGACGAGACCGGTACATTCGGCATCGTTGACTTTGTTTACCGTTATGACAGCAAATACTGCCAATCTCAGATAAATAAACAAATTCCTACTTTGCGCTCAATAATATGTGAACGAGGTACCCATATATGTATATTTCATCATGTTTTTGAATTTTTTAATAACGAATTTATTGTCGTCGGAAGTTACTGGTAAAGCTTATTAAGAGCTATTCGATTTCGATGATTTTGTTGCGAATTCAAGTAATATTTGTGTAATATACTGTTAAAAATCCTTATCTCCCTGTTGTAGACATTTAAACTGATTGTTTCTTCCCAAACTCGAGATAAGGGTTGATATTTATATTCAACTAATCATTTAAAAATTTGTTGACTTCAAGGAACAGTAATAGTATTTATTATACAAGGGCAAAAGGAATGAGATTTTAAGCTCGAGGTTATGTTATATGTCTCGCGACGCGAAGCGGATGGAGACAAAAAGCCGAAAGCTAAAATCTAAGATTTTTTCCCGTGTAATAATACACTATTTTTTTTCTGTGACAGGAAAAACGACCATTTAATAGTGAAAGAAATATAACTCTTCACGAATTAATTTTTTCCCAGGAAAAAAGTGAATACTTTTTTCCACTTTTTTTTCCATAGAAAAAATTAAATTATGTAGAGATTAATTTCCTGCAGTTATGGTGCGATGTGCAGAAATCTCTGACAGCAGAATTTTAATAATATTCTTTTAGTGTCGAAACATTGTTTCTGATTCAAACTAAATCATCTAAATCATCTTCATCTCTTCGTTGGTCTCGCTAATACTCGAGAGCGGCTGAACGGATTTATCTTATCTTGGTCTTGAAATGTTCGTGGAGGTATGGGAAAGATTTAAAAAGGTGAGAATAGATCATTCTCAGCCACAAAAAAACCACAAAGTGGGCCATAATAGAGTGCGCAACGATGAATGTCACTTGAATAATTTTGACGGTTTGAATAACTATTGCCAAATTTGAAATTCAGAATTCTCCTGAATCAACTGTAGACAAAGTGTCAGTTGCAGGAACGTCCATTAAAATTTAAAGGTCCATTAAACTCTTAATCCTCCATTATTACAAGGAACTAATGGAGGATTAAGGGTTTAATGGACCTTTAATTTTAATGGACGTTCCTGCAACTGAGCAAAAGTAAAGTACAGAAGCAATAGTAGATGAAGTTTAGTATTTATTTATTGGTACAGTCAAAATGCCAGCACGACACAGAGGGGAAAATTTCAGTCGTAGAAAGAACCTTTCTAGAATCTTGCGAGATAGAAGAGCACTAAGATCAGGCAAACATTCAACAGGAAAATTGAACAAATGAAAGAAATCAACAAAGATGACTTGAATCCGTAGTCGGCAGACGCAGAACATTAAACCAGAAAAGTAGAAAAGTATTTACCACATACAAAAAATGTAGATTAATGTTCAAACAACTCAGCCAAGCCCGTTCGTTTGTCATAAGGACCATGTGAGCGGCGATGAAATGAACTTTTCCGAATCGCATTCAAATTAGGCGATATCTCAGTTGGCTTATTGAATCATTTATCTTACAGTTTTTCACCTATAAGTGACCTGACCATAACTTTCGAAATAATAGTACCGAAAGTCGTGTCCAAATCGTGTTGATAACGAACAACTTTCCGATTCTGACAAACTAACCAAATACTTGGACAAACCCACAAAATCCAGCAACAAATCACCTGTTTATTGTTTAGATTACGATCCCGTAAAATATGAAATTATTCAATCGAACGCGTACGCGTCGTAGTAGGCCGGTGGTGACGCCGGAATAAGCTCAGCTGCCTCCGTTTAGCTCGGACATCTGGATCCGGACGCTTTTTGGGGTGTTTTCGTCCACTCCCGGACTCACACCTGACTCGGATAACTTTGCACTGAAAAATTACGATAAACCACCCCGATTTCCGTGATGCCGCCGACTGACCGTGACCGTCCCGATGACTTGTGTTAAGGTTATGGTGTCAATTTTTGTACGAACGCGTCGGTATTCGACTACCAAGTGAGTCACCCTGGGGTCGGACTAATGTTGGGTCAATAGGACGAAAAAAGTATTTCCTCTGTTCGGTATCAATAATTTTTTTTCCACTTTGTAATTTCCGTAGTTTGGGAACATTCCACTCTTCGAATCGTATTAGTTTTTCTGTAGTTCAGAGAAGAATGTATCTATTATAAAAAAAAATCAAGAAAGCCCTGAGTATGTGCTTTGAGCGCTCGTTCATTGGTGGAGCAATTATGCTCGTACTCCAAAATTTTGTATAAGACTTGATATTCATGCTAGATATATGAATGCAAATCTCAGTACGATCGGAATTAAATTGTATGAATTATTCGAAAAATGAAATGTGTAAAAATCATTAAATAATAGTTATTTATTCTCTGGGTTATTAAAGAGAACACTAATGGTCAAGATATTTTAACGCGTGAGCGGAGCGAACGTGTTAATAGTTCGAGACCAGTAGTCGCTCGATTAATAACCGAGTTGATTAGAAGATTTTTCCGACGATCTCAATATGAATTGTGTATGATTCTTGATTGAAATACATTATCATTTTGCACAAGATTTACATTTGACATAATAAAATTTCTGTGTGTCTATGTTCCAGTAGAGTTTTGACATTTCTCGTAGTGCTTCTGAATACTTTGTGAACTGAACGGTTGCCATGAGGATTTGCACTGAAATAGCAGAAATTGAGTATTGAAATGGGTCATTAATGATCAATTTCGTACACATTAAATCATTTGTTATTTTGAGATCGACGGAAAAAATATTAACTATAGTTCATATGATGCGATCTCAGAATTTTGCATGAATCTTTATTCACGAATAAATCGCATATCTGTTATGAGAAAATAAAGATTTTCATTTCAATATCCAATTGAATGTTTTAATGACCACAACATTTGCATGAGGCTTATTATGAGCATCTTGCAAGTCGTCGCGAATTTCATTTCGATTGGTTTCGTTTTTCTAAGATATCCGTACGGACGGTCCTATGGGCAAATTGAATTTGACCACAAATTCGTCATCAAGGAGTCGGGCCTTATCGTTTGAGACCATTTTTTGGCTCAAAATTCGAAAATCACAGACATTTAAGCAAAACGCGATATAGCACTTGTTTGAGTAGAACTGAAGCTTAAAATGGGGTATAAATAGTGCGTTTACGAAAGTTTGAGCGCATAGTAGGCGTTTGTTTATTTATCTGAAGTTGACAGTATCTGCTGTCATAACATAAAATAAAGTCCGACGAGCTTGCGAGTTATCAGAAAACTCTGTGCAATAGTGACAACATTGCGTATCAATCTGACAAGAAATAAACAACATAACCTAAAATTTCAATATACACAATGGAATATGCCAAATTTCCATGGCCAACCGACGGCTCAACCTTTCGTGAACGGACTATATTTCTTTATACTTCATAAATTGAAAGTTCGCTCTATATACCCTCCCTGTGTTGCTTACCATTGGTATTATTTCTACAGAAACCTGTGTACTCCTGGAAACCCAAGCGAACAATGGTTCCTTCGTACAACAAAGCACATCGAAAGTACAATAGCCAGCCGGGCAATTCTTGTGAATTGAATTCTTACCTAAATTCAGACCTTACATAAAAAGGGGCAAGTTTAGGGAATACCGCAACCCGCACCGAGTTCAACCGATTTCGATCAAGAGATGACACGCTTTCTTATGTTGGTCCGATGGAATTTCGACGAAGTAACATCTGCTGCTATGAAATTTCTTGTCCCTTCGAGGTTTTCGCTATTATCACTTGAAGATATAAAACCAGTCTTGCGAGGAAATTTCGAATAGTGATTTATTTGACTTGGGGCAACGGGCGTCTTAAAGACATTTCCGAATAATGGCAAAAAGTTAAGCTGGCAGATGGTTCTATTATTTTGGCTCGGATCTTGCGAACAGGAAAGGTGGATGACTTATTGTGCATGTTTTGTACAACAATTCTTGAAGGAAACATCACAACTAACAATAATACCGGTTTCTTCTTGAAGACATTGAGATACAATGGGACACTGAAAAATAGAATTAATTTGGTGTTTTCTGAGGGGGGGTTATGGTGAGATGTCCAGTTGTTTGACACCCTGATAGTGTTGACACTGTGCACATATGATACCGATGTAATGAACTATTGGTGCTATCTAAGGTTTTTTCATCTGTCTACCTATTCAGAATGTTTTATTTCTATTTGGGTCAAGTCAATTCCTCAAGTTATCATCCTGAAAGGACATCATTAGATATTTCGCGTGAGATTCTGCAGTAGTGTAAACCAGTGCATATGTTAGAGTTTATATATTTTAAACTTAATATTATTAACATTGAACAGTTTACTTACATTAATTAAATATTCCTTGGAACCTTCAACCAATAGAAAACTTCTAAAAAATATGAAACAGAACAAGTCGGAAAATATACGGAATTAGTGTGCAATCGCTGTCCTTAAGTAAACATATACACTGTTTGACACTACTGGAAAATCTCGAGACAAATATCTAATGATGCCGTTTTTACAATGATACCTGAGCACTCAAATAAAATATAAAACATTCTGAAATATGGGAACACAGATGAAAAACCAACACCAATAGTGTATAACTGTCGCGCTATGGTCGGGTGTCCCAAGGTAAGTGGCCTATTAGATTATTATTTTCCATTATTATGATAATTTTTTTGTCCATCCTGTATAACTGACAACTATAATTCAAAAGCAGTGCATAGATCAGGTCCATATCTAATAACTTGCTAAATTTCTGACTCATCTCAAATATTGAGCAAACTCGACAAATTTTTGTAACACGACCGCCAATTTGATATAATAGGCCACTCACCTTGGGACACTGATGAATGTGTGAAGATCACTAATACTTTTTGTTATTTCTTTGTTTATATGGAATAAAACTGCCTAAACCTCCTTTTTTCCCTAATATTTAGTATGAATTTATCAATGGCCCATATAATGAGAAGGTATAAATGAGAGAAAACAGGATGATATCATAATCATGTGTTATGTAGATCATACAACTTTTGGTGATTCTTTTAGTGCTTCAGAAGATTGAAGAGAATCAAATTAATGCCCATGTTTATTTGAAACATTTAACTTAATGTAGTCTTAATGTAGCTCCCAATACATTAAAACGTTGTGTTTCCAACGAGAGGACAATGAAGAAGCCAGCCAAAAAATTGAAAATACTTTTAAGACTAACTGCTTCAAATCTCGAATTATTCATCAGAGAATACAACCCAGCCAGTTGATATCACTTCCGGTTCAACATTCGAAATATAATTTGAGCAAAACGACAGTACGCTGTTTCTATAGGAACAAGCTCTCAAAAACCCTCGCGATAAAATTGCCCTTGAACTCGTCCATCCTTTTATCGGGGAGGAATTCCGGTCCAAGTTCCCTGAAGATGACGACATGACGATTCTCGAGTCGACGTCTTGTCTCCCAGGCCTACCCAGATGATCGGTAGCCTCCAGCTTTGTTCTTGGCCTTCCACAAATTGTAACACACCAAATTTTAAACTGTATCATTTCGTAACATCGATATGACTTACCCGCGATGTGCGTTGAGGACCTTTTCTCTTTGTTTACAATCTTTCCTTTTTTTCCCCCACCAAATGCAAATTTATCCATTTTTCGGAAAATTAGTGTGAAGAAAGGAGTTCATCCACAACTATTGTGTAATCCACATAATAAACGTCTATTTGCTCGGCTATAATAATACCCATTAATCACAAGTGAATGGGGTGTGTATTATTTATTGCTGTGAGATTATTCATATAGTTCGTTCACGAAATTTTGAGTGCATAGTGGACCTTTATTTTTTTAAGTTGGCACTATTTGCGGTCATAACGCAAAATAAAGTCAACATTGCCGAATGTACCCGGTCACGTCCGACGAGCTTCCGAGTTATCAGAGAGCTCTATGTTATATTGACAACATTGCGTATCGATCTGACAGAAAATAAACAACATAACCTAAAATTTCAATATACACAGTGGAATATGCCAAATTGTCATGGCCAACCGAAGGCTAAAACTTTCGTGAACGGACTATAGATTTAGCTCTAAAATCATATTCTTTAAATTGATATTTCTTCAGTATTCTAAAGTACTCCAACTAACAAATATGGGTATACCTTGTCAATCGAGGGCCAAATCTACTTTTATTACATCAATTGAAGCAATTTTTATTACAAAATATACAATGACAAGTTTTTCAAAAATTTCTTATGTGTCAACTTGACTTTTTCCACACTTGTAATAGAAGAGTCTTGTGACGGTCGCCAAATATTAAAATCTTCAAGAAATATATTCAGTAGTCGTGGATAAAGTATAGTATGCTACTCGCGTATAATGGCTATTATTCTACGCTCGTTGCATAATATACTATTATCCTATGCTGAACTAGTCTGATCTTAAATCAATTAAGAACATATATAGGCTCTGTCAGATGTAAACAGAGTAAAATGAGAAAAAGATATCTATATAGTCCGTTCACGAAAGTTTGAGCGCATAGTAGGCGTTTGTTTATTATCTGAAGTTGGCAGTATTTGCTGTCATAACGTAAATTAAAGTTAACGATGCCGACTGTACCCGGCCTCGTCCGACAAGCTTGCGAGTTATCAGAGAACTCCATGCAATATTGACAACATTGCGTATCAATCTGACAAGAAAATGAGCAACATAACCTAAAATTTTAACATACACAGTGGAATATGCCAAATTTAATGGCCAACCGTTGGCTCAACCTTTCGTGAACGGACTATATCTATGTATATTCCCCCAAGCTGTTTATAAACATATTAACCAAATTTGGTTATTCTTATGCAGTGATTAAATGTTCATTTACTCCAGAAAAATACCGAAACACAAAATTTCTCCCAACATTCAATTTCTGAGGAGTACATAGAGATCTCGTCCTCATTTTTGCCTCTGTTTACATCTCACAGAGCCTATCTAAGTTTTTTATCGATTTTACGTGATACCTGGGACCTATTGCACCAAATACTTTGCAACTTTTCACTTCGCACTTTGCATTCTGACAAATTTCAAAAGTGAAAATTAGTAATGTTGTACAAAATTTCTCCCAACATTCAATTTCTGAGGAGTACATAGAGAGTCCTCATTTTTGCCTGTGTTTACATCTCACAGAGCCTATCTGATTTTTTTAATCGATTTTACGTGATACCTGGGGCCTATTGCACCAAAATACTTCGCAACTTTTCACTTCGTACTTTGCATTCTGACAAATTTCAAAAGTGAAAATTAGTTATGTTGTACAAAATTTCTCCCAACATTCAATTTCCGAGGAGTACTTTTCACTATGCACTTGACTTTTCACATTGTATTTTTCAATCATGAATGCGTTTCGTACAACTTAATTCATTTGAAAAGTGAAAAGTGCAAAGTGAAAAAGTATTTTGGTGCAATAGCCCGAAATGTAACACAAATGTTACAATTGTAACACCTGGACCATCACTCAAGACGAGTCTCAAGTCGACGTCTTGTCTCCCAGGTCGACCCAGATGATCGGGTAGCCTCCTTGTCTGGCCGAACAAATCAAGGGCACGCGTTAGGAAGGATCAGTACCCGACAAAGTCAACGTCTGGTGAAACAATAGGGCACAGCCATCTCGGCGATCCTTGCAGACTGTATTGTGCTCGGTCCTTAAGACGACGCGGCACGAGATCCAGGGGGACCAGGTGTTTTTCAAAGAAAACGACGGAGCTGTCGTCCACTGGGGGGTTACTTGCATCTTGCGATCCCCCGGTTCAATCGCCAGACAGGGCATGAGTCTGGGATGCATTATGTAAAAGAGTATGCATCCAGCCGAGGGGTTGATATCCTTAAACGAAGGTTACGGCTGTCAGGTAATAATCTGAATACCTGTGATGCAACGTTGATTTGTTGCTGGCCGTGATAGACATATACTGAATGTTTAAGATGAGGATGAATTTCAATTGTAACTTTTCTCTCACAGAAAAATAAAAAAAAACTCGAAGCAGGAACTTTCTTTCGTTCATTGGTGGCGATCAACTCAAAGACTCGGGATTGATGCTGAATATATGAATGCCAAATCTCAGCACGCTCTGAATTCTATTCCAAACATTAAAAAGATGAAATATACATGTGAAAAGTCGATAACTAAAAATATCCAAATTCTTAGGTTATGATTTCACAATCTTTTTGATAATCTGCATGATCAATCACTTCGCCAATTCATCTTTGATTTCATTTCAATCGGAAGACATTTCATGGCAGTATGATTTTTATATAACGAAAGACTTTTCTATGGTTGTATTAACGCAACTCCCAACAATTTTTGCTAACTGCTTTGAATTGGCATTCACTGCAAACTCTCAGCTTGATCGGATCGACAAACTGAATTATTCGTAAAAAGTTCATAATTTAGCGAAAAAATTTATTCTATGGTTCTGATGATGTGTCCCTTTCGAAATTTTGCAAGAACATTCGGTATATCAATCTCCATACACAAAATATATTTCACTCGAATCGGATATCTTGCTTTGGAAAAAAAGATTCTCCTTTTCAATATTCCAATTGAAATTTCTATGGTTTCGTTAACACTATGTCCACAATACCTTGCATGAGGCTTATTATGAGCATCTCGCATGTGACCGCAAAACTCATTTCGATTGGTGGCATTTTATCTGAGATATTGAGGAACAAACATTTTGAATGGCAATATTTTATGAAGCACCCTGTACCATTTGGCTGGTTAAGGAACTTAACAGCAGCATTTGAGAACCGAACTCACCCTGAAAATCTCAATTCTCTAGGACAATCCCTTTCGAAAGTTATCGTGCTCAGGGCCAGACGGACGGCCTTACGAACAGAATTAAATTTGGTCGTTCGAGACCATTTCGGCTCAAAATTCGAAAATAACAGTTTTTTGGGCAAAACGATATAGCACTCGTTTAGTAGAACGAGCACTCAAAAAAGGGATATTTATTCATAATCAACAAAAGATGAATTGCAAAAGTTATGGTGGTATATTGTGTATATATGTATATTATGTCCATAATATCATTTTAAATGAGTTTATGGCTTCTCACATAAGTTTTTTGAACCTGCTGGGCGTATATGTTCTCTTTGATATTATCGTTATGCTTGGAAATGAAATGAATATACATTTCAATAAAATGCTGAAATTTTATATCAGAAAAATTGTTTTTCATTAAATTTTGTCTTTGACTACAAACAAAATACAATGAAATTCATCTAGGGTAAGAACCAGTCAATTAAATAACATCGGACATAATTGAACATTAAAAATACCCAAAGAACACGCCACGTACATCCAAACTGCATCGATGTAACGAAGAATTCCTGAACATGCATCGCAGGTGCATTAAACAAAAATGGCTGCCCCTAACGACATTCGAGTCGTCGCGAACAAACCAAGTAAGGGATGGCTTCAACGGTGACCAGAGAAGTCTTCGAGGGGTTGTACCGGTAAAACAGCTTGAACGTCTGCTGCACAAGAAAGCACCCTAACCAGAGGGTGCAAGAGAAGTCTTGGGTCCACAATACAATAAAGCCGGGCACAATAAATACACAATCACAATCGAAGGTAGCAAGAAAATGAGGGACCCTGAGTTTTTTACAATGAAGTTATAAGGCCTCTGCCACCCTGAGATTAGCTCCTGCTATGGCAGGCTATGAGACGCAATATTATAAAGTACGCGAGGGCAGCTGAAACTTACTGAATAACCCTCATGTCTTCGTTAAGAAAACTTTCTATTTCAGAATAGGATGAAAGAAAATTTATTGGTCCAGGAATATAATACCTGCAATCTTGCATATAAAGATTGAGAAGCCAATTCAATCGAAAAAAATCGTTAGATGTGGCTAGAATCAGAGCATTGTGATAGATATTCATAGAAATGTACAACGGTTCAATGCTGAAAACCAGTAAGAATACAATATCGGTTTTTTTCGAAGTTTTCTTGGACTATGAAAGAATTTATTTGAAAATTTAAAACTATCAGTTCATTGATTCATGATAATTTGCCAGACAATGGCAATATATCAGTCATTCGTGTTTTTGGAGAGAAACAATTGACATTAGACATTGTTGAATATTCGCTGGCTGCGCACATTCGATTATCGAAATTTTTTCTTGTTATCTTGGTACTCATAAGTTTTGGATGTTGATGACGATGAGCGCCCTGGAGTTGCCACCATGTCAAGAAGAAAAAAAAGATCGAGATATGAAATTTGCGCTATAAAATGAGACATAGTGGAAGCATTTACTCAAACCGATAGAAAACATAGATCCCAAGCGCGATATCAATAAAATTATATATTATTATTATTATAATAATTATTATATAAAATGATACTGAAACGAAATAGATAAATGGTTGTCGAATAAGAGGTGTTTTTTAAATAGCCAGCTATTTCGGTATGTTACGTTTGAAGCTGTCATCTTTCGACATTTGACAAGTAGAAACTACGCCATTATTAAAAATGGAACGATACATGCTTCAAGAACGCATTCAAATTATTAAAATTCAATATTAAAATGGTGAAAATTTGGTAGTGACGGCTCGAAAAACTCGAACATTTTTGGGTCGTCATGAAGCACATTGTCGGACCGCATTAAAAAAAATTGGTGGAAAAATTTGAGCTATTGGGACAAGTTAGTCATGTGAAGAATAAAACCCGTGCACGGCGCTCGAGAACAGCCGAGAATATTGCTGGTGTAGCCAAAAGTGTTGACGAAAACCCAGGTTTGTCCATTCCTCGTCGTTCTTTGGAATTAGGCATTCCACAAACGTCATTACTTCGTAGTTTGCATAAAGATTTGGGTCTTAATGTTATAAAGTTCAATTAACACGGGAACTCATGTCGGCCGACCATCAACAACGTCGTGTCATTGATCGTTTGCGGGAAAAGTTTCCCTGTGATCTCTCGAAGAGGTGATCACAATTGGCCACCGAGATCTTGTAATTTAACACCTTGCCACTTCTTCCTTTGGGACAACGTGAAAGAGAAGGTCTACGCCAATAGACCAAAGTCGATTCAAGACCTCAAAGATGGAATTTGTGAGGCTATCGAGGACATAGGGCAGCCACTTTGCGATTTGGTTATGGAAAATTTCATTAAAAGGATATGGTCCTGTAAGCGTGGTCGTGGTGGTCATTTGCCTGATGTTATTTTCCACTATTAACGGCATAGGTTCTTCTTTATAATAAAATAAACATCCGATCATTTATATTGAAAAATGGCATTTTTCTTTGAATATCAAAATAACACCTCTTATTGGAAAACCCTTCATAACTTCTCTATAAACTGACATCAAAAGGAGTTTATCAACAAATAAGTCGCATTCACCTCACGATTATTAGCCATGATACATCGTCTAACTAATTTTAGGTTTACAGAATAAGAGAAACAAAATTATGTATGAATAGCAGAGGGGAAAATATAAACATAAAGATATTTTTTTCTCATTTTTGTGTTTGTTTACATCAGACAGGGCCTATTAATGTTCTTTATTGATCTCAAAGTAACATGCAAAATAATCGGGTCCCCTGTTTTTTATGAATACTTGCAGCTTGTCTTGTTCAAAGCATCAAAACAAACAAGATAAACCTGCACGCTCAAAATATTCATAAATTCATCCTTCGTCATACTGTACTAACAACCCTGACAGAATCCTGCTGCAATTTTCCTCCTATTCTCGACCTGCAAATCAACACTTTCCGGTTCGTAAAACTAGTCAGCAGCACCCTCGTTAGCATTTTTAAGAATCTGACATCTGCGTTCAAGATTGCGTTGGTGAAATAGCACGTGGCACACCTAACGGGGTCCGGTCCACCTCCAGTTCACCCCCTTTAATGATTCCTATTGGAATTCAAAGTGGACGGTGTTGGAACGGCCGATAACCCGACTATAACAATGTATGTGCGCCAGGTGATCCAATAAAGCACGCCCTGCACCAATGCGCGACAAGCTAATGGATAGGTGTACTCTAGGTGCATTATCGCCAAAGTCGATCATCTGTGCCTGCTGGGGCCGTAAAACAAATAAAAAGTTGTTGCAGGCCTGGACGAATGGGCGATTGAAATATTTTCATGAGGGTGCTGTCCCTTTGAATGTGTTCATATTGGTTTATTGGAGCATGTTTTCCTCGTGGTAGAATTTCTAATATTGTCTTTTTGATTTGAAATTTTACCACACACTCACTTCCTCTGATGTGTTGAATTTCTTCGTTATGCCATACTTTGCAGAACAAAATAGCGAAATATCACAGTTTGACACAGTTTTAATCATCATATTTTATTGTTATAGCATTATCCTAGTATAATATACTGTATCGTGGATTCTATATCCTCAATTATAAATTAATAATATTTATTTATTCTTTTGGATTGAGAGCTAACAAAATACAATACATGAAACAAAAAGTCCCTAGCTGAGGTTGGTGAAAAACGGGGTACCATATAATTCTGGCGTATGATACCAGAGCACAGGGAAAAACCTTAGTAGAAAAAACCATGTTTCGCCGTTTTTACAGAATTGAAACTTAAAAACTATTCGAACAGATACCTTCAATATTTAGATACAAAATACTTAATTCATGCTCTTGGGCCAGGAGGGTGTTTCAAACCAGGTCTGGCATTCCAAGTGATGATTTTTCGAATGTTCTGTTCTTTTAAGACCGCTACAGGACCCTATTGAAAGGTTATCATCTCCCATAGATTTAAATAGTGGTATTTCATCCTAAATATCGAATTCGATTTCGGAATAATTATAAAGAACGTGTGACAAACTTATGTCAAAATGGCATAATAATATGGAAAGTAAGAAATATTATTTATCCACGACTATTCTATAATCTTCCCATTATACGTTTGTATGCTCGGCCAAAATAATACTCATAAATCGCTAGTGAAGATTGAGTCATTATTGACTGCTGTCAGATGCTTTCTTGATTTAGCTTAAATATTGTTAAAATCGATGTCTTCAGTATTTTAAAGTTACCCAACCAACAAATATGGGTATACCTTTTCAATCGAGGGCCAAATCTATTCTTATAACATCAATTAATGAAATTTTCCCCACAAAATATACAATGACAAGTTCTCCATAAATTTCTCATGTACCAACTTGACATTTTCCACACTTCTAACAGAAGGTTCTTGTCACGGTCGCCAAATGTTAAAATTTTCATAAAATATATTCAGTAGTAGTGTATATTGGTATAGTATAATACTGGCGTATAATGGCTGTTTTTCCCTCGGTGATTTGGACCACTTCGTGAATAATAGCTAGCATTATACGCTCGTTGCATAATAAACTGATAATTATCATTTATGGTATAATAGAGGTACGAAGTCAAAAGTAGAGTAGCCTTTTAAGCGATTATGCTAGCACATACAAGTGTTACATATCTAGGTGCTTCAGTAAATGGACTGGATTAATCTGTATGTACTGTTGATTTCATGTTTTCCATTTGTAATCATAAATAAATAAATGAAAGTGTATACGTATAGGCACACTTATGCAATTCGATCCAAACTATTTAAATTACAAAAACCCTGTTTCTACGAAATTATTCTCCCTAAACGAGTTTCTTCTATTACGCAGTAATATTAATGCCCCGGAGGCACCTGGTTCATTGTAATTCCTACCAAATTCGTTATCAATTCCATCCTGCTGCACCCAGAACAAACCACGTGTCGCGTAATGCACACATTGCATTGCAGTCAATCCTGCAGATCGACTATGCAAGCCGGTGGTGGTAGTCCAACACCCATTTCAAATCGTGCCCGAAGGTTACACCCCATCTTTTATTAAGTCTCCGAATAGAACAGGATTTCGAATGGGTTCGTTCGAATATCGACGTCGCCAAAACCGGCCTTCGAACAGATGCTCAGACTTTCGCGATCGAAGGATGATCATTATGACGAGGTCCAGGTGCCGCAGGAATCAGCCAACACATGTCGCGGACCTTTAAATTTCAAGAGCAACGTGGTCTCTTTGTTTATACGCGAAATCCTGCAGAGATTGCACGTGCGTTTGGCAACCTAGATTGCTTAATTGGCGTGTGTGCGTTTGATACACCTGCCTTTCGTACTATTGAAGTTTTCAATGAGCCAATTTCGAGGTACTAATCTGGATGGTTTCAATTTGTTATTAATAATTGGTGGTTATGTAAAGAAGGTCGACGTCTCTAATTTAGGCAAGATGTCGGTAATAATAGTTGTATAATTTCATGCTAAAAATTGAGAAATACAAATGCAAATTACTCTCACATTTTCTATTTGGGATGTAAATTCCCTAAGGAATATATCAACATTCATAAAAAAAACTGAGGGCGGTTTCAACCACTCGTTAATAGTTATTAAATCAGCTAGGTTATTAAAGGCAGCGACTAATAGTCAAGGTATAGTTCGATTCGAGACCATTAGACGCTAGATTAATAACCGAAAATTTGAAGGGTCGATTTCTACAGTTCTGGGGGTGGACAAAAAATGAAAATATTGGTTGGGCAAACGTGGGCCTACGATGGACAAACGATCTAAGCCATAAAATATTCATTTTGCAATTTGGGATGCTGCTAAAAAAAGTGACGTAAAATTTATCTTTCCCAATATCTCTCGAACTTTGCCTGGACAAATGAAAAAAAAAGGGTGGGCAAACGTGGGCCTACGATGGACAAACGATCCTGAAATTTTGGCATCAAAATCGAATTTGGGGGTGCCAACTTCACATAGCTCGTGCCGAATGTACTCGGCCTCGTCTGACGAGCTTGAGAGTTATCAGAGAACTCTATGCAATATTGACAACATTGCGTATCAATCTGACAAGAAAATAAACAACATAACCTAAAATTTTAATATACACAGTGGAATATGACAAATTTCCATGGTCAACCGACGGCTCAACCTTACGTGAACGGAGTAGGTATATGTTTCAGTAGAGTTTTGACATTTCTCATAGTGCTTCTGAATACTAAATAGTAATTTTCGTACGAGCACGGAAAATAGGGTTTTTCTGGACGAATAGACGAAATTCTAAGACGGAAAATCCTGGAAGTCTGAATCAAAAAAAAACAATTCTCGAGCGTGTTGCGTACAATATGTTTTTCTGCAACCGTGTTGAAAAACACCATGCCTGCTACTTGGCATATGCTCAGACTTTCGCGATCGAATTATGATCATTAAGATGAGGTCCAGGTGCCGCAGGAATCAGCCAACACATGTCGCGGACCTTTAAATTCTGCCGCAACGTGGTCTCTTTGTTTATACGCGAAATCCTGCAGAGATTGCACGTGCGTATGGCGTCCTAGATTGTTTAATTGAGCAAGGGTTGGAACTTGAACGTGGTGTCTGAGCATTTGATACACCTGCCTTTCGGTTTCGAGCGATAGAAGTTTTCAATGTGCCAATTTCGAGGTACTGATCCGGATGATTTTAATTTGTTGTTAATAATTGGTTGCTATTAAAAGAAGGTCGACTGCTCTAATTCAGGCAAGATGTCGGTAATTATTGTTGTATAATTTCATGCTGAAAATTTGCGGACATTTAGAATGAGCATAGGGTTACCTATTACAATTTTGATCGACAAGTTACTCTCAATTTTGATACAATGGAACTTCTCTACAACGAAAACGCTATATTAGCAAAAAAATTCGTTATAAAGAAATTTTGTTATACAGAAAATTTGTTTCTATAGTCCGCAATTTCGCGGTTGACTTAACTGATAAATTTAAGTTTATCATTCAAGCTTAAGCATTTCCTTTTAGACATTTTCGCACCACTGTCACACTAGCGTAAGGGTTAGATTGAAACAAAACAGCCAGGGTGTATTTGAAACTGTTTCAGAATGATCTCGGGATTTATCACTTACCTTCTTACCAATACCCATTCAAAGTGATGTTCTTTGAATATTTCGTAATAGAAAAAATTTACTTCGTTGAAGAGGGTGTTTTTAACATTGAATTTGGATTCAAGGTTCAATGTCTTGTACGAAATTCGTTATACAGACGTTCGTTATAGGGAAGTTCCCCTGTAATAGAAATCTAAATAAGGCAGTTTCAACCATTTCTATATATAAAAATCAATTGCTGGTCGAGAACGACTGAACCGATTCATATTATCTTGGTCTTGAGATTTTCGTAGAAGTCTAGGTAAAGTTTAAAAAATGAGAAAAGTCTGAATGTCCAATAATTGCATACGTGATTTCATTCTCAGCCTACGATGCGCTACGAATAACTTGAATAATTTGGACGGTTTGAATAACTATTGTCAACTTTTAAATTTAGAATTCTCCTTAATAAACCGTAAATGAAGTAAAGTATAGGAGCAATCGTACATAAAGTTTAGTATTGATTTATTAGTAACTAGCGACCCGCCCCGGCTTCGCACGGTACGACATCACATTAGAAACCTCAAAAAAACAGTACTTCTCCACTATTTAATGGATGTTATTATACATATAAACCTTCCTCTTGAATCACTCTATCTATTAAAAAAAACGCATCAAAATCCGTTGCGTAGTTTCAAAGATTTAAGCATACAAAGGGACATAGGGACAGAGAAAGCGACTTTGTTTTATACTATGTAGTGATAGTGATGTCAAAATGCCAGCAAAACGCAGAGGGGCAAACTTGAGTTGTATAACAAACCATTCTAGAGTCTTGCTAGGTAGAAGAGTACAAGGCAAGAAATGGAAGGAATCAACGAAGAAGATTAGAACGAAAGAGATAATTCGTAGTACACAGAGGCAGAACGTCAAACCAGAAAAGTAGAGAAGTATTTTCTACAAATAATGGAACTTAATGGAAAAACAACGTGAAACAACATGAAAAATGATTGATTGTTAATCATAACAATGATTTCATTCGATCTTTCGACTAACCCATAAGAATGTTTTTTCTAACGGCCTTTCGAATGTATTTGAATAAGAGCAACATGAAATCAATTCAATTTGCATATAGGTAACCTATACGACATTTTATGAATATCGCCATTAGCTCATGCTTACCCTCTCTCTGAATAACTGAATGCAAAAAATTCACTCCTTGACATTAACTAATGAGACGTTTCAACGCGCCAAGATCCATAAAAAATAATAAAAGGAATGCAAATTCGAATGCCGAAAAAAACGACGCAAGCTTTCTGATAAGCAGTTCCATCAACGGCCGAGAAGCCAGGGGTAAGGACGTCTTAAGAAAAACATTTCTACACTGGCACCCCTGGTGTAATTGCCAAAATATCATAGCTTACGCTATTTCCTATATCCCCTTATCTGCGACTGATAAGCCCGTAATAATAGTTTGCTTATAGAGCACTTCCTCATGTTGGATTATCGACTAAAGTGATCTCCAGCTGTCGCAGGGGAGCTGAACGCGTCCGAATAGTTTCACAGCTGTCAAACATACACCGTGTATTTGTCCACTTCTCATACGCAATGTCACACAATAAGCGATCATTATTTATAGATTGGTCAGTGCAATTACCTCGGTTGCGTCGATCAAAAGGGGTTTGTATCTACCCCTACGGATTTTTGCTATATAATTATTTTACGGAAATTATAGGTGTTACATACCTGTATACGAGATGGACACCAGGGTGCGAGCATGTCGATGCAGAAGATTACTTTCGGATCCCCATGGGAACATCTCGGTTATTTGGTCGATGTAATCGAAACCTGTCACTGATGCTACGTTCCACTTCAGTTTCGATAACACCAAAAGCTCCCAAGCCTGAAAAAATAAAAAAAAATTGTTTGATTTCACCTTTCAAACTAGAATAGCTTTTTGAGCGCTCGTTCTCCTTAAACGAGTGCTATATCGTTTTGCCCAAATGTCTGTAATTTTCGAATTTTGAGCCGAAAATGGTTTCAAACGATAGGGTTAGACTTCCTGATGACGAATTCGTGGTCAAATTCAATTCTGTCCGTGGGGCCGTCCGATAGCACAATAACTTTCGAAGGGATTGTCCTAGAGACATGATATTTTCAGGATGAGTTCGGTTCCCAAATGGCTCGGTTAGGTTGGTTAACCAGCCAAATCGTACAGGGTGTTCCATAAAATATGGCCATTCAAAATTTTTGTTCCTCAATATCTCAGACAAAACGAAACCCATCGAAATGAAATGTTGCGGCCATATGCAAAATGCTCATAATAAGCTTCATGCAAAATTTTGTGGCCATAGTGTAAACAGAACCATAGAAAATTCAATTGGAATATTGAAAAGAAGAATCTTTATATTTCCATAACAGGATATCCGATTCAAGTGAAATATTTTTTGTGAATGAAGACTGTTATACTGAATTTTCATGCGAAATTTTCTGGCCATAGTGTCAACAGAACCATAGAAAATCTAATTGGAATATAGAAAAGAAGAATCTCTGTATTTCCATAACAGAATAACCGATTCGAGTGAAATATATTTTGCGAATCAAGACTGATATACTGAATGTTCATGCGAAATATCAAGAGGATCTCATCGTCAGAACCAAAGAATTTAATTTTTGTGATTATTTAATTTTTACATATTTCATTCATAATTTCCAGGAAATGATTCGGATTGTGCTGAGATTTATATATTTGGTATCAATCTCAAATCCCTTATAAAATTTTTAGATATTAGTCCTATTGCTCTACCAAAGAACGAGCGCTCAAAAGCTCCTGCTCAGGGCTTTTCTTAAATTTTTATCTTTCTTCTCTATATACAAAAATTAATTGCTGATCGTTAGTCTCGCTAAAACTCGAGAACGGCTGAACGGACACATTCTCGCCCACAGAAACCACAACGTTGATCATAATAGAGTGCACTACGATGAATGTCAATTCAATAATTTAGACGGTTTGGATAACAATTGTCAAATTTGAAATTTAGAATTCTCCTGCTGAAACCGTAGATAAAGTAACGTATAAAAGCTATCGCAGAGAGAGAGAGAGAACCACTCGAGGAAAATGCAGATGTGCGTGTTAACATGACGCAATTAATTGCAGCACAATCGCAAGAGGCAAGAAATGAGAGGAATCAACAAAAAAGATTCGAAGGCCTCAGATTCGTAGTCGATAGACACAAAACATCAAACCAGAAAAAAATTTTCTACAAATAATGTAGATTGAAGGCTAAACAACGTTAGCCGGCCAGCTAGTGGGAGTAGGTAATAAATCATTCTTGCACCTCTCCGCATAGAATTAAAACCTATTGTGTTTCATAGAAAATCCTTCCGATGACAGGTTCCGAAAGTTGCGAAAACAAAAATTACAATAACCCATTCTTGCAGGAGGTTTCAGGTCTGGGTCTTGCGTTAATTCCAATAAGCTGCAGGTCTAGAAATTCGTGGGAACTAGGAATATCATACCTTCCTTACCCACTTCCTAACTACCTGCATAGAAGGCTTTTTATTCCCCTACCTCAATACCTAGTTCTTTTTCGTGTCATCAATGTGTGCATTCAATACTGACAGGTTTCAATGCCTAATTTAATTTCTATGAGGCACATCCAAAGGTTAAAAACAAGCGTGGGGGTACGCTTTACACTTAAGTCGAAATGGAGGTGAATGGGAATGTTCTATGACGACTGTCAGTTTCATATACATGAAAAAGTATGTTCAAATACAAGAGCTAACATTCTACGAAACCTGGCTTAGGAAAGGACCAACGCAGTGAGTGAGGAGAATCAAATTTCGCATTATTTTTTCACATTAGGAAGTAAAGGGTTTTCCAATAAGAGGTCTTATTTTGATATTCAAAGAAAAATGCCATTTTTCACTATAAATGATCGGATGTTCATTTCATTATAAAGATGAAGCTATACCATTAATAGGGGAAAATAACATCAGTCAAGTGACCACCACGACCACGCTTACAGGACCATATCCTTTTAATGAATTTTTCCATAACCAAATCGCAAAGTGCTGCCCATGTCCTCGATAGCCTCACGAATTACATCTTTGAAGTCTTTATCTCTTTAATCGACGCTGGGCTATTGGCGTAGACTTTCTCTTTCACGTGGCCTCAAAGGAAGAAGTCGCAAAGTGTTAAATCACAAGATCTCGGTGGCCAATTGTGATCACCTCTCCGAGAGATAACACGGTCCGGAAACCCTATCAGCAAAGACACGACGTTGTTGATGATCGACCGGCTTGAGTTCTTGTGTTAACTGAACTTTATAAGTCTTAACACCCAAATCTTTATGCAAAAAAAGGTGTAATGACGTTCATGGAATGTCTAATTCCAAAGAACGACGAGGAATGGACAAACCTGGGTTTTCTTCAACACATCCGGTTACAGCAGCAATATTCTCGGCTGTTCTTGAGTGACTTGCACGGGTTTTATTCTCCACATCAGTAACTTGTCCCAACAGCTGGTATTTTCCACCAATTTCTTTATTGCGGTCCGCCAAGGTGCTTCACGTCGATCCAAAAATGTTCGACTTTTACAAACCGTCTCTGCCAAATGTTCACCATTTTTATAGTGAATTTTAATAATTTCAATTCGTTCTTGAAGCGTGTATCGTTCCATTTTTATTAATGGCGTAGTTTCTACTTGTCAAATGTCAAAAAATGACAGCTTCAAACGTGACATCTACCGAAATGTCCGAAATAGCGAGCTATTCAAAATAACTCCTCTTATAGGAAAACCCTTCATAACGCCCTTCGAAGGATCACGTCGAATTACCAAAAACCCTGTATAATCTTGGATTCATAAATATACTTCAATTAAAATATTGAATTCTTTGATTTGACATTGAATGATGCATACAATGAAGAATGTAAAGGATGGAGGTAAAAGGTTTAGAAAGAAATTGGCCATTTTGAAGTACCAATTTAAGTTAAATTTTAATAATTTAATTTAACAACACATGTCAAATCTGATTTCATGATTTGGTTTTGAACCATTTGTGTTATGTTATAATCATGTTCGGTACATATTACTTATTACGATACTGATTTATGCGACTGCCATTTGCAAGAACCAATCCTGTCAGCAAATTTAAAATGCTCCTTCATATTCTATGAATATGGTGAGAGTTAAAACAAAAAACGAATTCACTTAGCAATTCGAACGAAGCATTTTAATCTTCATTCGAAATATCATGGATGATGTAATATGATTACATATCGAGAACATGAAAAAAGAACTCACTTACTGAGGGTTCCTAACACGTGTACAACAGGATGGTCTATATCTCGAATTTTTCTCGAACCAGTCTAGTCCAGGTCTAAAATCGGGTAAGTAGGCCATATATTCCAAACATGCAGACGTTATTATCGAAAGGTCTAATGAAGGCTATAATTTGGTGTTTATTTATTCATATTGAGTAGCTGCGACGTTTGTTAGAGTTTGTTTCTTCCCTTCGGGGGTTCACAATTGCACAATACAATTTTGTACAATTATGGAAGCGCCGAAACCTTTCCGGTTCCTTTCTGGGACCCTCCTGGGTACGGTTACGTCAACCCCACTTGCTGTCTTCCCTCAAAAAGGGTCCCGTATAGGAATTTCAGACAACAATGAAGGTAGCGTTTCTCACACGTCTATCTGGAGCAACTTTATAATAACCTAGGATATTCGTTTCGGGTAGGTGCACACCTTCCGATTTTGTTTGTTTTGCCCTGTGGGAACCGTTGAACTGGGCGAATCCTTCTTCCGATCCTTTTGTCTATCAGGACTTGTGTTGAACGATTACCGTTAAAAATTTGCATTCTTTCACACTTCCCCGTTTAGGACGGAGTCTGGGTGTAGGTATGAGGAAGTCCGGTTTGGACCATTATGGAAAAATCCCCTCAACTAATACGGAAGTAGATCAGGGAAGAAAATTCCCTAGTTTTCTCATCCTATATTCTACTGAGAACGATAAACCGTTGAAAATTGATTCAATTTTACGACCTGACGTATGCTGGCAGCAGCATTTGATTTTCATTCAATTTATTTTTGAGCGCTCGTTCTACTACGTCTAAACTATAACGTTTTGCCCTGTGATTTTCGAATTTTGAGCCGGTCTCAAACGATAGGGTTAGACTCTCTGATGACGAATTCGTGGTCAAATTTTATTCTGTCCGTGGAGCACAAATAACTTTCGAAGGGATTGTCCTAGAGACTTGAAATTTTCAGTATAAGTTCGGGTCCCAAATGCCTCGGTTAAGTTCGTTAACCAGCCAAATCGTACAGGGTGTTCCATTCAATATGACGATTCAAAATTTCTGTTCCCCAATATCTCAGAAAAAACGAAACATATCGAAATGAAATGTTACTGCCAAATGCAAGATGCTCATAACAAGCCTCATGAAAAATTCTGTGGCTATAGTGTGAACAGAACCATAGAAAATGCAATTGGAATATTGTGAAGAAGTAACTTCATATTTCTAAAAGAAGATATTCTATTCGAGTGAAATTTATTTCGTGAATGGAGATCGATATACTGAATGTTCATTCGAAATTTCGTGGACATAGTGTTAACAGAACCATAGAAAATCAAATTGGAATATTGAAAAGAAGAATCTTTATATTTCCATAATAGGATTTATCCGATTCGACTGAAATTTCTTTTGTGAATGTAAACTGATATAATGAATTCTGAATAGAATTAACAGAACTATGGAAAATTCAATTAGAATACTGAGTGATGTATCTTTATATTTCCATAACAGGATATCCGATTCGAGTGAAATTTATTTTGTGAACGTAGATTGATATACTGAATGTTCATCCGAAGTTTCGTGGCTATAGTGTTAACAGAACCATAGAAAAGTAAATTGGAATATTGAGAAGAAGAATCTTTATATTTCCATAACACGATTCGAGAGAAATTTCTTTTGTGAATGTAAAATGTATTTTCAGGCAAAATTTTGTGGCCATAATGTTAACAGAACTATAAAAAAATCAATTGGAATATTGAAAGAAGAATCTTTATATTTCCATAACAGAATATTCGTTTCAGGTGTAACTCATTTTGTGAATGAAAACTGAAATAAGTACTGAATGTTTATGCAAATTTCAAGGGGATCGCATCATTAGGATTAGAACCATAGAACCTCCAAGTGATATCACCATTACTTTTTAACATCTCAGAGATAGTAAAACCAGTTGACGCTTAAATCTCGAAGGAAAGATTGACAGTTCAATAACTGTCAGAGGATACGTTTGTAATTGAAATTCAAGTACTCGCAATAACTGACAGATCAATCGCTATCCATTTATACCCTGGACCTTTCTGAACCTACTCGATCACTAAATAGGCTTACGAATTGACAGAAATTGAATTTTATCTTCCAATTGGTAAACCTAGTTAGTTATTGAGGTAATTTCCAGGACCAGTTGCAAATTTATACACAAGCAGAAAAAAGTGACAACCAAGTGTCAAGTACGCCAATTCAACAAGGAAAGATAAGCTCATAAATCTCTTAAGATAATTTTCCGAATCAACGACTCGAAAAATTCGCTCTAACTTGGCCGTTCGTCTATTCGACCATCATCAAGTTACGCGCTGGACTTAACCATAGAAAACACGTTCAGATAGATAAAAAACGAAGGCATGATGTATGTTAATGTTCAGAATGTAATTATTGAAAGGCTTGTGGCACCCTTGATGCAGAAATTTCGCATTGTCGCATCTCCGTAAAGAGGGAGGTAGGACAATACAAATTAGAAACACAACTTGTACAATGTCCGAAGCTGTGGGAAATAAGGAGGAGCAAAGGTGGTCCTGACAATTTCCAATCGACCCTCTTGACACTGCTAAAGACTTATTGCCGAGGATATCTATTCGAGTACCCCAGCGGCAAATAGAATAGCGCTAGACTCGAACTAGACAAGGGTGCCCCGGTAAGCAAACAATATGAATAATGAAGAAACCGCACATGTTACATGAAATACGTTAATATTTGCCTTCGAGCCATCCTCCCGTCTTTGGGGTTTATTTCACAATGGTTCATCTCCTCTTGTACAAACGAGTTTTTAATTAAATTTACTTTGCAGACCACCATGTTTCAATTTATAATAGAGGAATTTTCTATGCGGTGGAATTATATGTAACTATTTTTGGATCGTTGGACAAGAGGGCGAAATGAGCAAGTCACTTCAGTTAACGTTAAGCAAACATCATTGTTTAATATGGGGCTACTTGTTACTTCTCCTGCCCAGGTTAGCGCCAAAACATAAAATGGTCAAACCCGTTTTTTCGCTATACTAATATGTAATTTAATAAATTATGTACTAATAATTCAATAAATGATCAAATAATAAAGATACAAAGATACAAAGAATAAATACAAATAATAAAGATACAAAGATGCAGAGGGCTTATTATGAGCATCTTACATGTGGCCGCAAAATTGCATTCCGATTGGTTTCGTTTCGTCCGAGATATTGAGGAGCAAAAATTTTGAATGGCCATACGATTTGGCTAGTTAACGAGCTTAAAAGCGTCATTTGGGAGCCGAATTCACCCTGTCTCAGGACAATCTCTTCAAAAGTTATCGTTCTTACGCCCCATGGACAGAATTGAATTTGACCACGTCAACCCTATCGTTTGATATCATTTTCGGCTCCAAATTCGAAAATAACAGACATTTGGGCAAAACGATATAGAAATTGATCAGTGAAACGAACGCTCGAAAAATTGAGAAAGACTGGAAAATTGAGAAAGAAAATAGAAATACCAAGACAGGAGCGTAGAATTTGATGGTGTAAAGTTATTCAATTAAAAAAAATAAAATAAACATGTCATGTACTTTTTTCATGTATGTGTATTCATTGGAAATGCTTAAATATATCAAATTGAGCACGGCGTAAAATTTGTTAAAAATTTAAAAGATTTTTCATTTATGCTATATGATGAACAAAATAGCTACCTCCGAAAGGGATGAAAACCCTCTAAGACAACCCAAATTCAACGCTTCTGAGTTGAATTTTTTAATTTCATCTCAATTTTACAGAGCATTTCAAATATGTTCAGCCTATACCAAATTCAAACTCAATAGCTATAGTCAATTTTGAATTTTAAAAAAAATTAAATTTTTAATTGAATTTTGTCATCCCGTATCTCAGTATCGAATCCGTTGCAGACTCGTGTTTTCATGAACTTTTCTTCTTAAAATAGACAGGGAAAACTGACTTTGGTGTTTGGTGACTTTATTCTGAAACACCAAGTATGATTTAAAAACATATACATACTAACATGAAAAAGTCAGAATGGTTCGACGAATTATATAAACTATTAAACAAAATTAATCTCAGAGTAAGAAGTAGACATGGAGATGCCCCTACACGTGAATACTACTGCATTGGAATCAACCAAGCTTTACTTTAGGTTAGATGATCATTTCTACAATTTCTGAATGAAATACAAAATTTTCGTAATTTTGCCATAGCTATAATTACCGAAATACCCTCAAGAAACAATAAACTGCCCCCAAATCAGTAGAATAATTCAATTTACGAACGTATCGAAACGAAAATGTTAACATCGAACAACTATACAGTACCAGAGATGACGTGCCGTAGACCAATCATCCCAATACGGAATAAAGATACGGCAAAAGTTCGCAACGCCGAAATGTTGTTCGCGTTCATAAACAGATTGTTGTGGAGAACCCTAGTATTCTAGGATCCGAGATACCGATGACAGCCATTTAATTTCAGAGAGAATATCGAATTATAGTCCGTTCACGAAAGTTTGAGCGCAAAGTAGGCGTTTGTTTATTTATCTGAAGTTGGCAGTAATTTGCTGTCATTACGTAAAGAATGTACCCGGTCTCGTCCAACGAGCTTGTGAGTTATCAGAGAATCCTTTGCAATATTGACAACATTGCGTATCAATCTGATAAGAAAACAAACAACATAACCTGAAATTTTAATATACACAGTGGAATATGCCAAATTCCATGGCCAACTGACGGCTCAAACTTTCGTGAACGGACTATGTCATGATTGTGTCTAGAGTTGAATAGTTTTGTCAAATAGAAAAGAATATATCTAATTCTAATCTAATTTGGAAAACTTATTTTTATTGACTTGTTCTTGACGACAGAACACATGTTCTAATGGCCGCGTCAACAAATTCGTGAAGGCATCTCTAACTTTACTTTTTACTCTGAGAAATTAATCGTGTTCAAACAGGAACATTATGATCTTCCGCCCAGGTACCAACCTGTTCGACCACGAACACCGTCACATTTGCGGTAATGTCGCCTCATAACTGCGGAAATCACCAATCACAACTTAATGGACGAAATCCGTGAAGAAGCGTGCCGGTGACAGGTCAAGACATCGAGATCGTCAGATAATTTTCTTCTTACCGGAAACGGAGGTCACTTTTGTCCACAAACATCTCGGAGGCAATCACAGCGATAGTATCGTGACCGAATATAAAGAAAGGACTCGATTGGGGAGATGCCATATCGAACATTTCCTCCGGATTTTTCTTTTTATGGGGTGTAGATAATTAGGCTCATTTTGAAGAAAGGAAACGATTCTTCAAATTAGTCGAAAATGTAGAAAGGAAGTAGCCATATCATTTTTAATTGCAGTTCATGAGGTCACCTCGGAAATAATCGTTTTGGGGCACGAGAATCACTCAAATTACACTCTCTTATTTCTAAATGACTTGAATTCTTGTTACATTGAAATTCTAATTTTTTTATTTCAAGGAAATCATATTAAGTGAAAACTTATTATTTCGTTCATCTTTTCAACAATAACTTTCGAAGGGATTGTCCTAGAGACTTGATATATTCAGGGTGAGTTCGGCTCCCAAATGCAGCGGTTAAATTCGTTTACCAGCTTAATCGTACGGAGTGTTCCATACAATATGGCAATTTAAAATTTTTGTTCCTCAATATCTTAGACAAAATGAAACCACTCGAAATGAAATTTTGCAGCCACATGTAAGATGCTCATAACAAGCCTCATGCAAAATATCTACGAGACAATTCTGGGTAGCGATTCTGATTCTGAGAATTTTTGAAGCCATTTAGAATACTGTTCGTTTGAACTTTCTCCCTTGTCTGAGAGCCGAAATATTGACTGTATGTAACATCTTTGAACACCCTGTATATGCAATTAATTTAAGCTTGCCAAGGGGCAGAACCGTATACTAAATCTCTCGCTATATACGAAGTGATTTCTAATAGTTTATAAAGATAAAGAAAATCTTTAAAAAACCGGGGGTCTATAAAATAACAAAAACACGTATTTCAGAACTATGCTTCTAATGAATTTTGTACTATTTTAGGAACTTTTATCATTAAATCACTTGTCGAGTCATATTTGATTAATATGACGAAAATTTGCGAACACCATGTATATTATGTCGAATAGACGCCCGTTTAATAACTGTCCACTTCTTTATTGAAAACAAGCAAATAATACACAATTTTCATTGAAATATTAATCAACGTCAAAGCTTAATTCGAACATAACACACTTCTCTAAAAAATCTCGAACAGAACCATGAAAATATTCACGTGAAAAAACAAACGAATTGAAGCTGAATGCACGACACATCTGTGCAATGAATGAAGTGAACTGAGAAAATTTTTCTCAACTCAATTTTTTTCAACGCTGTCTGCTGATAACATAACATAGGTATAAATGTTAATTTTAAAATAATCGTTTTTCTCCTTTATTTCAACTCAGTAACACCTACAATTTGCACATTTCGATATCGGTCAAAAGTATAAATTATATGACGAAACAATTCACTAATGTAAACAGCCCTATCAAAATTCACATACAGGGGATGGTTATATCATTAAACTTCAGTTCCCATCCTACATAAAGTAGTTAATGAATATTTGATAATACCCTACAAGTAACTGTTCACTACTGTTTACTCGCTATCACCCTTTAGTGAACGTAGAATTTGACTCAATTTTACGTTCAAAATTTTGAATCGTAATTGATCTCGAATGATGATTTACTGAAAAGTCTTACAATATAAGAATTATGAATTTATTAAAATAAATTCATAAAGGATTAAAACACGATTTACATAATATATTCGCTAATTCCTAAGCACTAGGATGAAATTTTGCATGGAGATTTGAAATAAAAAGAATTTAAGAAAGCCCTGAGCAGGCGATTTTGAGCGCTATAGTTCATTGGTGGACCAATAATGCTATTACCTCATAATTTTGTATACGACTTGAGATTCATGCTAAGTATATGAATGCAAAATCCCTGTCCTAAAATAGGTAAATATCAATAATCGAAAAAAAAATTTGGTTCAGATGATACGATCCTCTTGAAATTTTGTATGAACATTCAGTATATCATTCTTCATTCACAAAAAATATCTTGTTATGGAAATATAAAGATTCTTCTTTTCAATATTCCAATTGGATTTTCTACGGTTCTGTTTACACTATGACCACAAAAATTTGCATGAGGCTTATTATAAGCATTTTGCATGTGGCCGTAAAATTTCATTTCGATTACGTTTTGTCTGAGATATTGAGAAACAAAATTTTTGAATTGCCATATTTCATGGAATAGCCTGTACGATTTGGCTAGTTTACGAACTTAACTGTGGCATTTGCCAACCGAACTAACCCTGAAAATCTCAAGTCTTTAGGACAATCCCTTCGAAAGTTTTAGTGCTAACGGACGGACCACCCCACGGACAGAATTGAATTTGACAACGGATTCGTCATCAGGGAGTCGAACCCTATCGTTTCAGACCATTCTCAGCTCAAAATTCGAAAATTTCAGACATTTCGGCAAAACATTTAAGTGGAATGAGCGCTTAGCAAGATATTTTGAATGAAATTTCTTGATCATTAGTCCAGTTGAAAGATTAGAAAATTTTTTCAAGCACAGCCGCATTTGGTCAGGTAATTACTTTGAATAGATAAGTGCAATTTCTCAACGGGGTGAATAAACAAGCCCGCACAAACCTTTGTACCTTCTATCATTTCGACGATAATAATTCAAATGACAAGTATGGAATGTGAAAACTTACCACCAAATTTTCGTGGGTCACACTGTAGTCTGTATAGGCACACAAAATCTCAATGGGAAAAGCATTGGTACTTCTGAGTTTGGAGGCAATGAGGAGACAGGTAGCCCCAAGAAGTTGTAGTTGCTGCCTTTGATGGGACACAAACAGAGAAATCTGTCCATGCAATTCACAGCAAGAGGAAAAACAAAACTTGATCTTCGCACATTTGCTCTTCACATACCTAGAAATTTCCATCTAGAATTTAGCGTTATGTTTTTCGATTATTACATGAGGTAACAAATTAGATAATTATTCTCTAAAACAAATGAAACTATACCTTTTCAACTTCAAATTGAAATTTATCACATTCAAAAAGGGAATAAAAAATTCAAAATGACATTAAGCAATTTCAAAATGGTAAAAACACAATCAAATTTGGAATGAACACATCAAATGGGACAAATCAATATATTTGGGAACTGACAGTTCACTTGTGATATCCAAAAATATTGTCAAATAATAATAGGGAGCCCACTGGCGCAGCCAGGGGGGGGCTTTGGCGGCGCAGCCCCCCCCCACAGATTAATTTCTTCGTTATTTCTTTCATCTTATTTTTTTGCAACTTTCGTTATTTGTTGCATCATCAAAAATTGTTCAGTCGCCCCCCCCAAAACAAAATCCTGGCTGCGCCATGGGGGAGCCATGCGGGGATTTCGGGATTTACTACAGCGCGGCAGATTAAATACAGGGGGACACCTTGTACCAGGTTGAGTACTTCCACCAAATATGAGCCCTATACAGTGGACAAACTTCAAGGATAGATTATACGAGTGATTTGCAACAAAATATGTCATATAACATTTGGTTGAAATGTTGACGGTTATTGTTCAATTTAACATTTCTTGATTTCCCGATAATATTTCGAGTTTTTTTCTCAAAAATGGTTATTATTCAGTTTTCCTGGTAATCTCATCAAATTTAACTACATATTCAGAAAGAGCAATAAATTTACTACAAGATAAAAGAATGATAATAACGAAAAAGTCTAAAAATTCCGAACCTATATTTGCTCTATTTTGAAGCTGATCGTGATTGAATCTTAATGTATTTTATGGAAGTCATCAATTCATCTGATACTTGAAGCTGTTAGCAGATTTACATTTGTAGATGGTACCAGAATAATTTAGGAGATTGGGGGGCCATAGGATATTATGGACTGATAAGGCCACTTTCACGAAATCAGGTTGATTAATTTACGAAATAACCATGTATGTATCACCTCTCGAAGTTTGTCCACTTAATGTAGACACCTGTATACCATTTCTCATTCCTTGTTTCATAGTACCTAAGTTCATAGGAAAAAAAATTAAGGCAGGTTTACAAAAATTCGTAGTCAAATGGGCTATGAAATTTTGAACGTCAATATAAAATATTACAATATTATAGCCTACTTGACGACGAATTTTATTGATAGCAAGTTATTTCAGCACATTCACAGGAATGCCAGAAAGTCAACATTTTTAGTGTTTCAATATCTATTATCACTTACTTCGTGCATCCATGTAGTGACGACCTGCCTCATGAAGGGTTGAATCTCGGTTTGCACTTGCAGGAAATAGTTGGAATGGGGAACGAACTCCTCTCCTGATTCAACAAATTAATCAACACACGTGGATCCTTTAAAATACTATGATCCTTTTCGGCATGAATCATCAATTCGATTTGTTCGGCGCAAGTTAGATCCATCTTGAAAACACAAGTTGGCAATAATTGTCACAAAAGTAAATAAAGAAAGAAGTAAGCCTTATCGGAACTGAGAGCACTTGTTGATCTGGACCGCTGTCAAAACTGAGCAACAGACGCAACAGTAAACAGTGCGGAACTCGGCGTAGCTCTTTAGCACCCTCACAGCGCACACAGAGGATTGACAAACGGAGACGAGGGTTACGCAGTAGTTTTATAGGCCCGCCGGTAGTTCCGCGCATGTGTAGTTGAAAAACAAGCTCGTCTTTGACACCTGGCAAGCTGACTGAACATTTGTTTGTTTACAAGAGGCCATCTCTCTCTGTAGCGGAGGTGAGCGAATCCTACCTGTTTTGAAAGTAGGATTCAGATTTTTTTCATTTATTCAAGGGTCGCATCTGTCCTTTCTTCAAAATAAAATCATCCAGGTACTTTGGTGAAACCTCAGATTAATTTTTGAGAGAAAGATGGATTGATACTTCATAAATAGTTATACAGCGCGCGTCGAAATTATGGAACAAATTCATTTTCTCAGAAGAAAAATATTTGGCAACAAAATCTGGAATAGGTCAATTTTTGTTACACTTTTACCAGATTTTTTGCATTTTTGAAGGATTTTGTTGCACCCTGTGCTATCCTAATGAACCCTGAACCTCCAATTTTTAATTGGGAAAGTGGGTAATGTGGTATTTTTTGCTAAGGTCTTCGTTTCTTTTTTACAGGCATGGATAAGTTTTCAATTATTGTCACTGGAATATTTCCTTATTTCAATAGCTGTTTAGTCGATATGAAATTCATTATTCAGATTGATGCACGATACACTCACACCGGTATGCCAGATTCGGAGTCTAAACTCGTCCGGCGCGCTCATCTACGTCATTGAGGAGCAGAGATAAAAGTGGAGTTATATTATTATTGTTATTATTGCATTCATGCCTAATTGCACAGTTTTTGGCTGTAAGAATTACAGAAGAGTTAAAAGGGAACCGAAATACGTTACTTTTGCTTTCCGAAGTCGGAAGTATCCCGTCAGTACTCATTATCTGAGGAAAAAATATTTTCAAAGTGTTAGAAGATAACACGGTTGCAAAACTGAAAAATGACATTCAGATTTCATTCATTCTGTTCTTCTTTGCTTGAGCAAAATCCGTACCAACTTAAGACAGGGATCTAAATAAGAAGATGTGTTTTCAGATATGAACTTTTCTAATTCACGAATTATAAGTGAAATTCATTGAAATTTCCTGAAAATGATAAAATATTTTCATTTATTCGAAGTTTTTAATGAACCTTCAATAATTTATTCTGTATTAACAAATAAATACTTTTCACTTACATCCATATTATACAATTTCATTGATATATTTTAGAATCAACAAACAAAGACATCGGAGAAATTTCACTTGAAATTGTTAGTTAATTGCATTTTCAATGAAACTTGCGATTAATTCCAATCATTCTCTTGAGTCTAACACTTCCATCCCGCAAATGCAATGGAATTGCTCCGCAGTGACGTCACATCTCGATGCGCGTCGGCATATACCGGTGTAAGTGTATCGTGGATTGAAATTTTTGCGGTTTTTTGAAAATAATTGTGAGCAGAAAACATATCCAAACTTATAATAGTTTCCAATCTTACTATGACAATGTTCTGTTCTGATAATAATATTATAGTTGACTCCTCTAAATAATGTAATCATCGTACGAGTCAAAAGCTTCTCACTTTTATAGTATCGAATAAAAGATTTTTCTCAAAAATCTTTATGAATTATGAGTTTATTTCTTAAAAAATCGTGTTATAATTCGATTTTCATGAAAATTTTGGACATTTGAGCTCATCAAACACAAATAAAATAATAAATGCCATATATAATCCAAGAGTGTGTTGATCTGGTAATGCAGAATTGAAAAGTATCATTACAGAATTTTCAATATTTTTAATGCTATCGTGAAAAAAAATGGAATCGCGAACCAAAATACCAAACCCTCCCCACATCGGTTTCTAGCCTTCTAGTTGGAAAATTTTCGAAATTTTCTCCCATCAAAAATTTTGTTCGCCCGTCCCTGAGTACTGCTATGACGAATCTGAAGTCGTAAAATTATGAGGATACTTCCACGTCTTCCACCAGATAGGCGAGTCCTAGAATTGAATATACTCGTCTAAAAAATCGTAGGTAGGTACTTTTCCAACTTGTTACGAAACCCCGGTCATGATTTTAACTATTATTTCTGAGTACACCATACCAAGAATAACTGAACCTTTTGGAATTTCTAGCCAATAGCTGGACACAATAAAAAACACATGTTTCTAAACGACTTACTGACCCCTAATACTCAGTTTGGAATAAACCGGAAATTCCCAAAAAAATATTTAAGAAAAGTCCTGAGCAGGAGCTTTGAGCGATCGTTCTTTGGTGGAACAATAAGACTTT
>CM024245.1:34832632-34885849 GCA_013421045.1 Propylea japonica | reverse complement strand
GATTAAAATTAAAAATGGTGAAAATTTGGCAGAGACGGTTCGTTAAAAAAAAATTTCCGGGCCGTGTCTCTCTCGAAGAGGTGATCAAATCTGGCCACCGAGATCTTGTGATATAATATCTTGCGACTTCTTCCTTTGGGGCCACGTGAAAGGGAAGGTCTACGCCAATAGCCCAGCGTCGATTCAAGACGTCAAAGATGGAATTCGTGAGGCTATCGAGGACATAGGGCAGCCACTTTGCGATTTGGTTTTGGAAAATTTCATTGAAAGGATATGGTCTTGTCAGCGTTGTCGTGGTGGTCATTTGCCTGATGTTATTTTCCACTATTAACGGCATAGCTTCTTCTTTATAATGAAATAAACATCTGATAATTTAAATTGAAAAATGGAATTTTTCTTTTAATATCAACAACAACCTTTTATTGGAAAACCCTTTACTTAAGTCCTATACAAATTTTGAGGTAGTAGCATTATTGCTCCACCAATGAACGAGCGGTCAAAGTACCTACAGGGCTTTTCTCAATTTTTTTTCAGTAAAACTTCGAGAAACGAAGTCAATATTTTTTCATACTAACACTTACACCCTGTAGATAATTTCTACAGTGTGATGAGATTATATCGAAGATAATTGCAAATTGGAAATTAACAGGGACTGGGACAACCAATTGAACAACACTTCAATCAACCGACGTTTTGAATATATATTCATGCTTCTTCAAGGCTGGAAAAATACAGAATAGTATAGTGTTGTTTCAATTGGTTGTTCTAGTTCCTATTAATTTCCATTTCTCAATTTTTATAAGGACGTGAAAAACAAAAAATATCTGAAAATTGAGATAATATTGTTCAATAATCTGTCCTATTTTGATCTAAATTACGAATTCCTTCATTAAAGTACAGAACAAATAAATGTTACTTGCGCAATGACGTCCCCAGTCCCAATTATTTCCTGAACAATTCATTCAGATAATATGGAGGCCCGTTGTTTATTGTAATTGAAGCTCGTATATTTTGTTAAGAAGGGGTCGACAGTTTTATGTGATCAAATCGTTTAAAGTTCAACCCTCAAACGATTAATTAGTTCAGCTATCTGAATTGGATACGATAAAACGATTATTGATATTGATTAAGTCTCTCGTTTAAGCTCAATAAGGTTTTTTTCTCACAGATTATAATATGTGGTTGATTATTCATTTATCTGCGGAATGAACAAATATGTTTGTTGTGCCGTCAAATAATAGACAAAGACTGTATAGTGTGTAGTACGAGGGCAGTTCAAATATGAACGAGACTTCGATTTTCAGGCACAATAGTGGGGGGAGAACATTCCTGATTTTTTGTTGTTGGGTAGGTTTGTCAGGAGTAAGGGAAGCACGTCGGATTGCCTCATCGACCCTCTCGGTGTCCACTGTGACGATGTTTGAGCAAGAGGTTCCTCCGTCAATTGCGCAACGTATTGTTCTCTCTACTCCTTACTCGCTTGTTCAGACTCTGGGGTGTAGTGGTGCACTTATGTTTCATCACAGGTGATAATGTGAGTGAGAAATTGGTCTCCTTCTTCCTGAGATCGTACAAGAAGACGCCCACACACCTGAAAACGATGCAATTTCTGCTCAGCTGTGAGAAGTCGAGGAAACCACCTGGCGCAACCCTTACGGTGCCCTTGCTCTTCTGGGAGTATGAAGTAGGTGCTCCCATAACTTATCCCGACCTAACTTGGAATTTCAGAAGTGCTGAGACGTTTGTCGTCTTCAATAAGCTGTCGAGAAACTTGATTACAATACGTTGCGCAATTGACGGAGGAACCTCTTGCTCAAACATCTTCACAGTGGACACCGAGAGGGTCGATGAGGCAATCCGACGTGCTTCCCTTACTCCTGACAAACCTGGCCAACAACAAAAGAATCAGGAATGTTTTGCCCCTACTATTGTGCCTGAAAATCGAGAAGTCGTTTATATTTGAACCGCCCTCGTATATTCATCATGTTTCTCCCAAGTCCTTTCAAAAGAAAAGGTTAATTTTGAATTATTTTGAATAGTATTTATTTATCCATCAATATCCATTTTGTGCCCATCAAAGATATAATGTGAAGGGTGTTTCGAATTGCCTGTTTTTTAATAATGAAAAACATATAATTTGCATTAATTTCCAGAAACTTTTTATTGGTAAATGAAGTATCACTTATGACTATAAAAAAGTAAGCACTGAGCAAAACTTCAGGTCATTGCTAAGTAAAAGAGAGGAGTGGGGACGGGAATACACCGACTATAACCTCGAAGAAAATACCGTAAAACGGTATACAGATGGTTTCAAAAACTCTACAGGAGCTGACGCTGGGATATACGGACCAAGTACCAAGTGTGCACTGTCGCTAGGCTCCTGTATAAGCGTCTTTCAAGCGGAAATCTTAGCTATTGAAAGATGTCCAGATATAAATTTAGAAAGAAACTGTCAGAAGTGCGATATAGCTATACACTCAGATATTCAAGCTGCTATTAAATCACTGAGCCCCTACGTCATCGACTCAAAGATGATCTGGGAGTGCCGTAACAAACTCAATGAGATAGGCAAGAAAAATAAGATCTTTTTAATCTGGGTTCCCGACCATTCGGAAATCAAAGGAAACAAAGAGGTCAATATAATTGCCAAAGAGGGCGCACAAAAGTCACTCATTGGCCCGGAACCCTTCTGTGGTATAGGTAAATGTACCTATGAAAAGGGGTTTATAGAGAAGGAGAAAGCCGAGAAGAAAAAGCTCTGGCGGAATCTCCCAGGGATGGATCATTTCACTAAGTTCTTTGGGAAATTTGAAACAGCAAGATCCAAAAGATATCTGGATCTTGGTAAGAAACAATTACACCTCCTCACTGGCTTTCTTACAGGACACTGTCGCCTCAGGAAGCACCTGTTGAGGATGGGACTATCGGATACTGACGAGTGTAGGTTCTGTGGGAATGAGGAAGAAACCCTCATTCACCTAGTCAAGGAATGCTTTGGCATTGCGAGCCTAAGAAGAGAATGCCTTGGGCGAGACACTTGTAAGAGTGAGAAACTAGCCTCGTTGAAGCCTTCACAGACATTGGATTTCATCAGATCTCTGGAACTGGAAGGCGAGCTGTAAAGGGTTTTGTCAGAACAGCTCTGTAAGGGGGCACAATAGACCTTAAGGTCGCAGTGAACTGTAACGCCTTTTTTAAACTAAAACTATCACTTATGACATTGACATTGAATAAAATCCCCGAAAAGAGCTTTTGGCGCCTTTTCATTTTAAGGAAACGCTGGTTCAAATTTGTAAAAATATTTCTGGTGAAACTGATAATTTTACGGAAATTAGTAATGTTCTTGAATTCATTCATCTTTTCCTTGCGTTATCTACCAATGCGGTTTAGATGCGAATCATAACACTATTCAGCGTTGAGAATCATAAAACTTTCGATAGAATGTATGAATATGTAAAAAAAACATATCTACTAAGTCATCAGTATCGACAAATTAACAAAATAATATCACATTGACGATATCAATGTGAACTTTCGAATAACTTGGTATCTTTCATGAATAAGATTGCTGAGCGATTTGATAACATTTCGGAGAAAAACAGCTTGTTTTGACGACAAAAGTTTAATTTTAAACCCATCTCCTATTTTTATCAGTCTGGCGAAAAAATGGAAATAGATAATTCTCATACAAGATATGGACATAATATGTCGGACAAAAATGTTCGAGATATATTCGGAGACATTATTTATGAAAGGAATGCAACGTTAAAGCTATAAATTTTATCCACAACTATTGTAAAATCCCTCCATTGTACGTCTCTGTGCTCGGCCATAATGATACCCATTAATCACAAGGGAATAATGAGATTAAAATACACTGCTGTCAGATGTTTCGAAGATTTAGCTTTGATATAATATTCTTTAAATTAGTATTTCTTCATTATTCTTAAGTACTCCAACTAACAAATATGGGCATACCTTGTCAATCAAGTTCCAAATCTACTTTCATTATATCTTTTTTTTATTACAAAATATACAATGACAGTTCTCCAAAAATTTCTCATGTGTCAACTTGACTTTTTCCACGCTTGTCAGGGAATGGTCTTGTCGCGGTCGCCAAATGTTAAAATCTTTGAGAAATATATTCAGAAGTCGTGGATAAAGTGAAGTATGCTACTCGCGTATAATGGCTGTTATTCACTCGGTGATTTGACCTAAACTTCACCTCACGAATAATGGCTAACATTATACGCTCGTTGCATAATATACAATTATTTGTTCATTGTGGAGTGAAGTTTCAATTATTATCGTTTTATCATTTCAATCATTTTAAATGTAACACCCTTTAGAAAGAGAGGAGATAAAGATGGACAAGTATTCTTTCAGATCAGATAGAACATGCTAAAAACTCAGTTGATATAATTATCAATCTTACCTTTTTTTTCGACGATTACTTATATTTATTCTTTTTTTTCAGTGTTGAGCCGTCCAAATCATCACGCATGGAACACCCATTAAGACCAAAGTCGAGAGTTTTATGACGGCCCAGAAACTCACCGTGCTAACCAAGTGAACAAAATGTGATAAAAACTACATCATCAATAGTGTGTGAAGCTCAATACATAGACGTTTATCGAAAACCCGCAATAAAATGGAGCTAACTCCGCATTTGAAAAGCGTGCTCATCAATTACCAACACAGTGCCACTAAAAGTCTGCAGGGACCAGGTCTGTCTTTGGTGAAGCCCAAGGGCGAGCTAGACTCCCGGAAATCAAGGAAGAGGAGTATGTAAGTCGTTTCCGGTGGTGTGCAACAGGTTCCCATCTTCACCACACCTGACCAAACCTGCAGCGAAAGAACCGAAACGATTTTGAGCAACGAAAGTATATCTTGCTTCGAAGTAGGAGGAGAGAAGAGGCTGTGTCTTCCTCAAGTGTTAAACAGTGTACTCAGAGACTTTAGCTTGCACAGATCAATCAGCAATGCGAGCTTCAGATATACTGCTCCAGATGCACTCCAGAGCAGTTGAACGTACTGAAGAACCACAGGATACTTCCGAGCACTGCTCCCAGCTGCGGGTTGATCACCAAAACGGACGCTGAGAGCTCTGCAGCGTGTTGCTGCAAGGAAAGCCAAACCAACACGCCGATAGTGCACAGGAAGAACGCGTTGTCCTTTAGCATCTACACGAATGCTTCGGCAAATGTCAGGGTATCTGCTTCCCGGAGCTGTACACCTCGAAAAACGCGAAATGCATAGAGTGCGTGGATTGCAGGTTCGGTTTTTCGCCGCAGCAGTTCGTGTGTCACGCGCATCGAAACCTGGAAAACAGAACGGTGGGCATTGGGGCTTTGAATCGAGCAAGTGGCGTAGTAGTTATATCCTGGTACCGAAGGACCAGCCGGAGTACGAACAGAAGGTGAAGTACCTGGACGATATGATGCTGATGTACGAGGACAAGATGCCGTTCCCGCCGCCCCAGGTCGTGGAGGCGGTCAATCATCGAAAACAGGTGAGTGGAGGGTTTGGAGTTGGATCAAAGACTAATGAAGATACGGCACTTGGGGGTTTTTTTATATACATTGCGCAAAAATCAACGCACATTATGAATATCTCAAATTTATTCTACACTGAAGGTGTTCTCAATGATAATTATTTTTATCAGAATTATGCATGCATATTATCCACTTTCAACGTTTTTCTTCAATACAGATGTTTTTTTCCAGCCCAGCAGGAATAAAAAAGATGAGATCATCAGATTTTGAATGTATTAGCTCCATTCTGAAATCAGTTGTTCTGATCAATTCAAGTAATCAATAGTTTTTCTCTCATTGGATTTTCTACATTCGATCGCTATGCAACGCGAAACACGCAATTTGACCCAAGAGGAATGTGCCCAAGCGGTAGTTTTGCGAGAAGAAGGGTGGACATACACAAGAATTGCAGAAAGGTTTGGAGTTTTCCATACAAGTGTGTCCAGAATGTTGCAGCGATTCAGGGAGACAAGTATGAATGTCCTAAGACCAGGCCAGGTTAGAGTGGTTAGACCACGGGTAACAACTGCCATTCAAGAACGTTACTTGAGACTTGAGAGTTTCTTCGTTGAGACAACGGTTTGCAACCGCTTGCCTCCTTCGAAATCAGCTTGAGCAAACTCATGGGATGCAAATTAGCACTCAGACCATAAGAAATCGCCTCAGAGAATATGATTTAAAGGCTCGTGTCGCGGCAAGAGGCTGATTGGGAAAGAGTTTTCTTCACAGATGAGTCTAGATAATGGAGCTATGAATGCTGATAGATATATAAGGAACATTCTTGAAGAGCATGCTGTGCCGTTTGCCCCATACTTTGGTGAAAATTTCATTTTTATGGACGATAATGCCAGACCCCATCGTGCGCGCATCGTTCGGGAGTACCTTGAAGAAGTTGAAGTCTCTCGAATGGAATGGCCAGCAAGAAGTCCAGATCATTAAAAGGCTGAGAAGTTCAGAAAATTATCCAGCTACTCTTTACGACTTAGGACTCCAACTCAGAGAAATCTGGGAAGGATTAGATCAGAAAATTTTAAGATCACTCATGTTGAGTATGAACCGTCGTTGCCAAGCTGTAATTAACGCAAGGGGTGGAAATACCGAGTATAAAATCACTTATCATCATTCCATTATTTTGAAAATTGTTTATTTCTCTTCTTTCACATAAGATTCGGTGAAATCCTGAATTTTTTTTCCATTTAATGTGTTTCGTTCAAAACCTTTCCGAGAGAATATAAAAAATAAGTTATAAAGTCAATGTAGAGTTAACTTTCATTAAAATTGAGATTTTTAGAATGTGCGTTAATTTTTTGCGCAGTGTATTAAGAACAATAAAGCGATTGCTGGAAATCAAATTTAGTAAACAAATGCTGCTTCGAGGATTGACCGCATAGACCATAAGATCTCCTATTGCAGCCTCTTCAGTAGACGGCGACCAGTAACAGAGTTGAAACGTTATCAATATTATTTGATGACCCTTCGAATAACGTGTGAACTATTTCACAATGATTTGTTATACAATTCGCAAGACAACAATAACAATAATCGTATCAAGTAGTGCGCTGTCTGCAGTCTATAAAAAGAACAGAATGAGACTAGAAACGCACAGACTTTTCAAGTGATTTTCATAATACAGCTGTCATTGAAAATATGCTATCCTATTCACTCGAGTATTCACTTTTATAAAATCAGTCGGAATAGTTTTCCTCTGAAGTCTACATGCAGATTAATAATCTCGAATCTCATCATGTTTTATGAAGCTTTAAGATTTTGAACAACAACCCCAGTTTATTTACGCAGAACTTCATTTATACGTTCTAGGATAATAATATAAAAGCATCGACCTTCTTATCATTATCGCTAGTGTTTGTTCCAATTCCGAAGTAGATAAACAAAATCCTTATGAATCGACAGTCATAATGAGTTGATCACAGCCGTGAATACAGGGTGTTTGAGAATTAGACGTGTTTCTGAATTGATGCGAAAGATTTAACGGGTGATTCCTCAGATCATTTTATGAAAAAGTTTTCATGAATGTATGTTGGAAATACATTGTTTCCAAGAATTGAGTAAAAATTAAAAAAGTGGTACTCCACTGGGATATTTTAAACTAACAAATATTTCTAATTTCTTCTTTCAATTTGTGACCAATAATCTCTTCTGTCTTTTTTCGCGTGGGGCGGAGTTTTTGGGTAAAAAAACGCTTTATTTTTTTTCACTTAAAAACCGTGCCCCATACGAAAGGAAGACAGGAGATATTGTTTGTCATAAATTGAATGAAAAAAGAAATAATTGTTAGTTCAAAAAACTAGTTGGCGTACCACTCTCTTTAGTCAGTTTTTAAGTTAATCGTGTATCTTGAAATGTACATTTCCGGACCTACATTTATGGGAACTTTAAGTATACACCCTTTAATTAAGTACAGTGGTACTTCCCTATAACGAACATCTGTATAAAGAATTTCTCTGTATATCAAATTTCGTATAAGACATTGCACCTTAAATTCCAAATTCCATGTTGAAAATACCCTCTAAAACGAAGTAAATTGTCTCTATAACGAAATATTCAAAGAACATCACTCTTTGAATGGGTATTGGTGAGAAGGTATAAGGATGGGTTTTTTCCAAAAAATTTCCGGATGTACGTAGTAAATCCCGACCTCAAACTAAATCATTACGGTGGACAGAGGGATCTTTCTGAAATAGTTTTAATTACACCCCTGGCTGTTTGGTTTCAATCTAACCATGACGCTAGTGTGAAAGCTATGCGAAAATGTCTAAAAGCAAATGCTTAAGTTTGAATGATAAACTTAAAGGACCCCGCACATTTTGTATGGAAATTGGCTCCCGGTGGATTTGGCTGAAAATTTGATATGATGTTCTACTAATCCTTCTGATCAAATGTCTAAACAGTCACGAAGCTGAAAAATGCATACTTCTAGGAGTTTTTAGCGATTTTTTGTATCCATTATGGCTTACGTATTATGGGAATTTGCTCCCGGTGGATTTGGCTGAAAATTTGATATGATGTTCTACTAATCCTTCTGATCAAATTCTCTACAGTCACGAAGCTATAAAATGCATACTTCTAGGAGTTTTTAGCGATTTTTGTATCCATTATGGCTTACGTATTACCGTTCACACAGAAATGTTTGAAAATATTTCGAATTGACAGAATCTGCTTTCAATAATCACGAAATATTTTCAAACATTTCTGTGTGAACGGTAAACGTAAGCAATAATGGATACAAAAAATCGCTAAAAACTCCTGGAAGTATGCATTTTTCGGCTTCGTGACTGTAGAGACATTTGATCAGAAGGATTAGTAGAACATCATATCAAATTTTCAGCCAAATCCACCGGGAGCCAATTCTCATACAAAATGTGCGGGGTCCTTTATCAGCGAAGTCGACTGCGACATGGCCGACTATAGAAACAAATTTTCTGTACAACAAAATTTCTTTAAACGAATTTTTTTGCTGATTTAGCGCTTTCGTTAAAGGGAAGTTCCACTGTAATTGTTAGTTAAAAAAACTCAGTGGCGTACCACTCTTTTTAATCAGTTTTTAAGATAATCGTGTATCTTGAAAAAGTGCATTTCCGGACCTACATTTATGGAAACTTTTTTCTGAAACGATCCTAAGAATAACCCCCTCAAATCTTCCCCCTCGATTCATATACACCATGTATATCGCCATAGAAGATCACTAAAAGACTCTCATTATGGGAGCACTGAACTTTAATCGACTTAAAGTTCAAGAAGTACCAAACACCCATAATTCTCACAATGATTATTCAGATCGATCAGGGCACACACAGGTGTTCCGGAGGGTGACCCAGAACAATTGCACACCAAGTATGCTCGAGTTCTTTGTGCTTCCTCACCCCTGTGTTATTGACCAATATAGTTCTACAGATTGAAAGCAAGATGAAAAAACTGGTCGCGTTGATACGGATACTTTTGCATAATGCGACATAGGAACATCTTTGTGACGTATAGTCCAGTCAATTTGTGCTCAAAAGAACCCCTAGCAGGAAAGTTCTGGGGTAGTTTTGATTTTTTCGATTTTTTATGTTTTTGGGGGTGCTGAATCCGAATCTGAGGTTTGCTAACAAAATTTCGTGAGGGAACATTGAAAAAAATACAAAAAAAGAGAAAAAATCTCATTCTTTGGCAGTTTTCTGCTTATAACTCGGAATCTATCTACTTTTCGTGAAAAACCTCTCAATACAAAATGAAAGTACATAAAATTTCCTACAAATTGTACTACCACAGCTTGTTCTGCGACCACCTGTTCTGGCTCAAATTATAGTTTTAAATGAGGTATTTTCTATGACTCAATTAATGAAAAAAACTTAAATTCTATGGTTCCGATGATGCGATTCTCTTGAAATTTTGCATGAACATTCAGCATATCAGTCTCGATTCATAAAAAAAATTCACTTGAATCAGATATCTTGTTATGCAAGTATAAAGATTCTTCTTTTCAATATTCCAATGAATTTTCTATGGTTCTGCTCACACTATGGTCACACAATTTTGCATGAAGCTTATTATGACCATCTTGCATATTGCCGCAACATTTCATTTCGACTGGTTTCATTTTGTCTGAGATATTGAGAAACAAACATTTTGAATGGCCGTATTTTGTTTCATAAAACAAGGCCATTCTAAATTTTTGTTCCTCAATATCTCAGACAAAACGAGACCAATCGAAATGAAATGTTGCGGCCAAATGCAAGATGCTCATAATAAGCCTTATTCAAAATTGTGTGACCATAGTGTGAACAGAACCATAGAAAATTCAATTGGAATATTGAAAAGAAGAATCTTTATATTTCCATAACACAATGTTCGATTCGATTAAATTTTTTTTGTGAATCGCGACTGATATACTGAATGTTCATGCACAATTTCAAGAGGATCGCATCATCGGAACCATAGAATTAATTTTTTTTTCATTTATTGAGTCATAGAAAATACCTCATTTTCAACTATTATTTGAACCAGAACGGTTTGTCGCAAAACAAGCTGTGGTAGTACAATTTGTAGGAAATTTTATGTACTTTCATTTTGTATGGAAAGGTATTTTAGGAAAAGTTGATAGTGTCAGAGTTACATGCAAAAAACTGACCAAGAATGAGATTTTCATTTTTTTTTTGTATTTTTTTCTATGTGCCGTCTGGAAATTTTGTTAGCAAACCTCAAATTCGGATTCAGCACCCCAAAAAACATAAAAAAAGAAAGAAATCTAAACTACCCCAAAACTTTCCTACTAAAAGCACAATTCGACTACATTAGTATATGAAAATCTTAATCCGTTACTTTTTTTGAGCACAATAATGAGAGCATTATTTGCCAAATGCACCAATAAGGAAAGAAACAGTGGAAGATATCGATTATTTCCTGTCGGTCAACGTCCGTAAAAACAATAACGTTGGGGAAACTTTCTTAGAAAAGGTTATACCAAGTGAGATACCAGGATACCTTTCTAGGCTTCGTCTCAGTCCCTCTTAAGGTTGACGTTCACTTGGACGAGACGAGACGAGACTAAGCGACGCGTTAGTTCGCCTGGGACCGCGCACTTGGACGAAGCGATGCGACGATCAGCCATCGGAAGAAATTTACCCTATTTTTGGGCCGCAATAAATTTTTATTACCCATGCTGCATGCTGACTACCCGAATGAACAAGGGTAGAGCTATTGTTCGAATCGTGTTTTTGTTCATAATCTTGTTTCAATAGCTTCGCCGTCCCACCATCATATAGGAATGAAAAAAAAATATGTGACGTGGAAAAAATTCGACATTTTATCTCTGTTGGCAAGTTACAAAATATAACTTTTCTTCTCGAAATTACTTTTTTCCCCGGGAAAAAAGTGAGTGTATATATGTATCCGGGAAAAAGTACTCACTTTACTACCGGATTAATTTCGTGAAAAGTTATATTTCTTTCCATCGTCATTTTTCTAGTCACAGAAAAAAATTATGTATTATACAAGGGAAAAAAGTACTAGATTTAAGATCGAGGTTATGTTGTTTTCCAACGAGAAGCGGAGGGTGACAAAAACCGAGAATTATTTTTTTTAAAACTATATATAAAATCATTGATACGAAATGTTTATTTTCTCTTTAACCGATTGAAAAAATTGAGTATTGATCTAATTCCTTCATTCTGGTGATTTCAGAAAAAAATGCTTTTCCTACGACAATATCGAAAAATTTCCAGTAATAAGTTCTGGGAAGTTGCATTTTTTATTACCTTGCTGCATACGGCTTACCTGTATAAGCTTCAAATCAGACTAATTTATATTCAATTTATTCTCGAATTTATTCTGAATATACTTTTGCCGGGGCGGTAAAATCTCTGGCGCTGTCCCTGGTTATTTTTGGGCATGGTCAGCCACAAGGCCGTAGCTAGAAAAAAATTTCGGGGGGTCCACCGAATGACAGAATGACAATTTTTCTAGTCCTGTACTTCAGAAAAATTTCGGGTCCAATGGGGTCCGGACCCCCCCCCCCCCCTCGCTACGGCCTTGGTCAGCCATGAAACATTATTTTGTAAGAATCGTGTTTTGGTCATGATCATGTTTTAATTGGTAATTTTCCAATGAAATCCTCGGATACCTACTTGCCGCCTCGAGAAATTTCGCTCACATGCCCCAAAGATCTTCCTGGCGACCAACGACTCGCCGCCTCGCTGATCCTCGCTTCGCCTAGGTGCGTGTTTACCCATTTATTTCAATGCAAAATGTTCCCAGCGGAAAACGACGCGTTCCTTTCGACCGCTTTGCTTCGTCCAAGTGCGCGTCTAATCTGCCTCGCGCCTAACAATTCTGATCTTCGCTTCGCGCCTTCCAAGTGAGCGTCTACCCATTTGATTCAGTGTAAATCGTGCCTGCGGAAAACAACTCTTCGCTTCGTCTCGTCCAAGTGAGCGTCAGCCTTTAAAGTGAATAAGCTTATGCAAATAAGCAAAATCAATAGCGTTCTATAAAGACGCTATCTAAGGCGTAGTTCTGTTGATTGTTATTCGCACATCCTTCCCTCGATCCTTCCCTTTCAAGAACCAAACTTAAAATGGACCTGGCGCCTATTGCACCAAACACCTACTTTGCAACTTATCACTTTGCACTTTTCAAATGAATTATGAATTACGCATTCATAATTGAAAAGTGCAATATGAAAAGTCAAGTACAAATTGAAAAGCACTTCGCGGAAATTAAATTTTGGGAAAAATGTTCTGCAACATAATTAATTTTCACCTTGAAAATTTGTCGGATTGCAAAGTGCAAAGTGAAAATTTGCAAAGAACAGTGGAACTTCCCTATAACGAAAGCGCAAAATCCGCAAAAAAAATTCGTTAAAAAAAATTCCTTCTTACAGAAAATTTGTTCCTTTAGTCGGCAATGTCGCGGTCGACTTCACTGATAAATTTAAGAAACATAGATAAATCGAAAATAGTAATCATCGAAATGAACACAATCTTCAATTTATAGGCTCACAGAACCTTCTTCATTGACAACATCTTGAATAAATCATCCCAGTCCGCATGAAGAAGGTTCTGTGAGCCTATATAAATTGAAGATTGTATTCATTTCGATGATTACTATTTTCAATTTATCTATGTTTCAAAAATTTGTTAGGTTAGCCTCCTTAAAGGCAAAGAATTTTTTTGTTTGTCATTTTTTCTTTATCTGATAAATTTAAGTTTATCATTCAAACTTAAGCACTTCTTTTTTAGATACTTTCACACTAGCGTAATGGTTAGATTGAAATCAAACAGCCAGGGGTGTATTTAAAACGGTTTCAGAAGGATCTCTCTTCTGCCCGCCGTGATGATTTAGTTTGAGGTCGGGATTTACTACGTACGCCTGGAATAATTTCGGAAAAAACCCACCCTTTTACCTTCTTACTAATACCCATTCAAAGATTGATGTTCTTTGAATATTTCGTTATAGAGAGAATATACTTCGTTTTAGAGGCTGTTTTTAACATTGGAAGTTCGTTTTAAGGAAGTTCCACTGTATCACTGTATTTCTGGCTGGTTATCGTCCGTAAAAACAATAACTTTGGAAAACTTTCTTAGAAAAAGTTACACCAGGATTCCTTTCTCTTCGCCTCAGCCCCTCAAAAGTGAATAAGCTTATGCAAGTAAGCAGTAGCGTTTTATGAAGACGCTATCTGAGGCGTAGTTCTGTTGATTTTTATTTCAACTTTGCACTTTTCACTTTTCAAATGAATTACGTTGCACGGAACGCATTCATAATTGAAAAGTCTACCTTAAGATTTCAATATCATCAATTTGGAACGAACCAGTCAGGTTTTAATCTGACTAGCGCCATCTGACGTAAAATTTTCACGAATATTTTCCTAGGCATATTTCTGCGCACGTTTTGTTCAACGGTGAAATTGCCTATTGCCAATTTTCACGTAGAATGAATGAATTGTGGTCATAATCAATGAGGCAATACATCAATAATTTATTCAGGAAGGATGACAGGTTGTTGGCGACATGCGGCGTATAGAAACCGCAGACGATAAGATAAAAAAAATGACACGTGAGAATTTTTAAATATGCGCGATAAAGTACAGGCTGTCTACGGGATATCATTCATTTCTTTGCAGATGTTAAATGGGGTGTCCCGGAAAATGTGGAAAATCTCTCGGATTCAGATAGAACGAAAAAAAATAAGATGACAAGTTCCCATATTTTTTTCCCTAGCGGTCCTCCCTACGAAGATACGATCTCCTAAATGACGCCACCGGAAATCCATTTTAGTGGAATAAATTTCAATTATTTACTTCTTTCATTATTTTTTTTTCGAAAACTGTTCGTTTTATCGACACTGAACAAGAGAGTACCTTTTTTTAGCTTAATGTTCAAGGTATCCAAATTTGTTTTTTTAGCACCTTATCATACAGGGTGTTAAAAATGTAAGCATTAAACTGTACAACACAGTATCTCCCTGGTGAACTGAACAAGCTTATTGAAATTTGAGTGCGGTGATTTAAGAGGTCCTTAATACTATTAATCATATCAAATTTTCATCAAATTATATCGAGTGGTTTGAAACTTATTCCACTAAAATGGATTTCCAGTGGCGTCATTTAGGAGGTCATACCTTCATAGAAAGGGCCGCTAGGAACAAAAATTATGGGAACTTGTCATCTTCATTTTTTATGTTCTATTTGAATCCGAGAGATTTCCCACATTTTCCGGGATAAATGTACTTTCAAATTCAAATCAAAACTAGTGATAATACATAAAGTTCAATGATCAAATCTTACGATTGAAGTTCATGTTTTTCGAGAAGTTCAAAAGTGACACTGTAAATAAGAAAGTTACAGGAACCATTCCAGAATTGCATTATTTACGAATCTGCAAGTCGTCCAGTTACAGATCAATCGTACGCTACAGTATCGTAACTTACAGATGAAAAGCAGAATACCACATTTAATCTTTGTAGATGAGAATAATTAGAAGTAACTCTTCTCAATTCAATGCTATAACACCTGTGTTGAGATACCTTGCAAGAAGAAAATTGTTCTATAGTTCTACAATAGGCGAATCATTCCAAAATTCATATCACCACACTGTCTATTCTGGACATTTTATGAGTATCAATATTGCCATTTCGAAGTAGGCAGTTTCTTCAGGAATTCTAGAAGATGAACTTCTAGTAGTCTCGATATGGAAGCTAGCTTGACGACAAAATGCTTGACCTTGAACAATTTCTTATTTCACCATCAGGTATCTAGCAGAAACTTGGCGACTGATCTTCTGGGAAACGTCGACTAACGCAATCTAAATTCTTCTTTGACGTACGGTTTTGTTTAGAAGTAGATTGACAAGGCTACACGTAATGGGAAATTCACTTTGATTTGTTTTAAGTGGAAGATTGGAAATAGCTGACAGGGAATGCCTAATTGTTTATTATGAAACCAACGAAGAAAAGCTGTGATATTGTAGGCTCTATAAGCTTGTTTTGTTTCTGAACAACATTAGTGAAACCAACAGGTGGCGGTCTGTCTTAGTTTAGAAAATATGGGCTCCCAAAGTTTCAAAAATGTTCCATCTTCACGTCGCTTTTTTCACTATGAAACCAAAAGCGCAAAAGAATTAACGCACATTATGGAAATCTCAAATTTATTCTACAACTTAAGGTGTTATCAATGATAATTATTTTTATCAGAATTATGCATGCATATCAGATCAGTTTATTTTGCGAATGCAGAGTCTGTCATGAGATACCTATGGGATAATGTTTTGGGGAGCTAGCTCAGCTGTTGACTCTATCTTTAAAATACAGAAGAAAATTATGAGAATCATGTTCCATATGAGAGTTCAGATAGTCATGTAGATGAGTATTCAGAGAAAAAATATTATGACTTTGTATGCCCTTCATATATTTGAATGTTTAGTGTTCTTCATGTGGAATAGGGAAAAGTTTACAATTCATACTTCTCAGCACCACTATCCAACAAGATCTATCGACTTACATTTTCCATTGCATAGGTTCTCAATGATAATTATTTTCATCAGAATTATGCATGCATATTATGTTAACCACTTTCAACGTTTTTCTTCAATACAGATGTTTTTCCCAGCAGGAATAAAAAAGATGAGATTATCAGATTTTGAATGTATTGGCTCCATTCTGAAATCAGTTGTTCTCGATCAATTCTAGTGATCAATAGTTTTTCTTTCGTTTGATTTTCTACACTCGATCGCTATGCAACGCGAAACACGCAATTTGACCCAAGAGAAATGTGCCCAAGCGATAGTTTGCGAGAAGAAGGGTGGACATACACAAGAATTGCAGAAAGGTTGGAGTTTACCATACAAGTGTGTCCAGAATGTTGCAGCGATTCAGGGAGACAGGTATGAATGTCCGAAGACCAAGACAGGGTAGACCACGGGTAACAACTGCCATTCAAGAATGTTACTTGAGAGTTTCTTCGTTGAGACAACGGTTTGCAACCGCTCGCCTCCTTCAAAATCAGCTTGAGCAAACTCATGGGGTGCAAATTAGCACTCGGACAATAAGAAATCGCCTCAGAAAATATGATTTAAGGCCTCGTGTCGCGGCAAGAGGCCCAGCTCTTACCCCAGCCCATCGAAGGGCGAGTTTGGATTATGCGAGAGAGCATATCCATTGGGAAGAGGCTGATTGGGAAAGAGTTCTCTTCACAGATGAGTACAGATTCTGCCTCTACCATTGTGATCGACGTTCCCCTGTATACAGACGTCCACATGAAAGATATGCTCAGTGCAATTTCCTGAATACTACTGGTTTCGGGGGAGCATCGATTATGGTATGGGGTGGAATATCTTTGACTGCTCGCACAGACCTGGTGGTCGTTGATAATGGAGCTATGAATGCTGATAGGTATATGAGGAACATTCTTGAAGAGCATGTGTGCCATTTGCTCCATACATTGGTGAAAATTTTATTTTCATAATGCCAGACCCCATCGTGCGCGCATCGTTCAGGAGTATGTACCTTGAAGAGGTTGAAGTCTCTCGAATGGAATGGCCAGCAAGAAGTCCAGATCTCAATCCGATTGAGCAGGTTTGGGACAACCTCAATAGAAGGCCGAGAAGTTCAGAAAATCGTCCAGCTACTCTTAATGACTTAGGAATCCAACTCAGAGAATTCTGGGAAGGATTATATCACTCATTTTGAGTATGAACCGTCGTTGCCGAGCTGTAATTAACGCAAGGGGTGGAAATACCAAGTATGTATTTCAAGTCACTTATCGGCATTCCAGTGTTTTGAAAATTGTTTATTTTTCTTTTTTTCACATAAGATTCGGTGAAATCCTGATTTTTTTCCATCTAATGTGTCTTGTTTGGTTCAAAACATTCCCGAAAGAACATAAAAATAAGTTACAAAGTCAATGTAGAGTTAACTTTCATTAAAATTGAGATTTTCAGAATGTGCGTTAATTTTTTTGCGCAGTGTATTTACCGGTATTAATTTATAAAAAAAATTAAAATTGTGAGATTGGAATTGGACACTCTATCAGCGAGTTTTCGCACATTTATTTTGTTGCTTCTTCAAATTTATAGGCTGTAAAATATAAAACCTACATCTTTATTCTCATACAAAAAAAAAACCTTTCCTCAGATAAAAAATGGAAGCAAGCCCTGAGCAGGAGCTTCTGAGCGCTCGTTCTCTGGTGGAGCAATAGGACTTTCATCTCAAAATTCTGTATATGACTTGAAATTGATACTTTATATATAAACAATTAAAAAAATTCAGTTCTATGGTCACACTTGAAAATTAAAAAAATTAAATTTTATGGTTCTGAAGATGCGATCCTCTTGAAGATCTTCATACCAGGAATAAATTTCACTCAATTCAGATATCTTGTTATGAAAATATAATTTTTTTTTCAATATTCAAATTGAATTTTCTATAGTTCGGATGAAGCGATGATCCTCAAATTTTGCACAAACATTCAATATATAAATCTCAATTCCAAAAATAAATTTCATTAGATTCGGATATCTTGTTATGGAAATATAAAGAGTCTTGCCTTCAATATTCCAATTGGAATTTCTATGGTTCTGATGATGCTATTCTCTTGAAATTTTGCATGAACATTCAGTATATCAGTCTCAACTTACAAAATGAATTTCATTTGAATCGGAAAGTTGGTTATGGAAATAAAAAAATTCTCTTTTCAATATTCCAATTGAATTTTCTATGGTTCTGTTAATACTATGGCCACAAAATTTTGCGAGAGGCCCACTATGAGCATCTGGCAAGTTGCTGCAAAATTTCATTCCGTTTGCCCTTGTTTTGTGTGAAATATTGAGGAAAAAAAATTTTGAATGGCCACTTTTTATGGAACACCCTGTACGATTTTTCTGGTTAACGAACTTAACCGAGCTATTTGGGAGCTGAACACACCCTGAAAATTTCAAGTCTCTAGGACAATCCGTTCGAGAGTTATTGTGCTCACGGACGACCGGACGGACGGCCGGCCCTACAGAATTTGATTTGACCTCATATTTTCCATCAGGGAGTCGAACCTTATCGTTTGAGACCATTTTCGGCTCAAAATTCGAAAATTACAGACATTTGGGCAAAACGATATAGCACTCGTCTAAGTAGAACGAGCGCTCAAAAACAACGAAAGCAACATTTTCGTCAGTTCCTATCTCAAAACACCTTCCTCATCCTGAACGCTTCAAGCCGCCTTCTAATTCATCAAAACCCCACAGAGCGGTCATCAATAACAATCGCCAATAACCGCAATAAATCACTGACCAATCCGCGGTCTCGCAGACGTCACAACCGAGCACGAAGAGAATTCCAGAAACGGACCACGGGAGGCTGGGCAGCGAAGATTTACGATCCATTCAACTTTATATCCCTTCTGCGGGCTTACGCGGACTACGTTTCCTGGAAATTCGAAACCGGGCCCGACAGAGGTCGCCACGGACGCCATATTTCCACGAGGAAATTATCGGCCATCTAATACGGAGCCGAGGAACGGTCGTAATATTTCTTTTAATTGAATTCCTTTATTACGCTTTGTCGGAAGAGTTGAAACGGCAAGGCCGGCGGCGTTTCAAAGGAGAAGAAGGCCAGGAATCCTAGTCGCGTAAGGACGATGAGGATAAAAAAACTATCTATCTATGGTTTCACGACATGAATATTCATCGATGTGCGTTTCTTTGATTTTGACGGATTGTTGCGGGTTTGTTGGAATGTTATTTGGACTATTTTCATCATTTTTTGTTACATTTGTCACTATTAAAAGTTATCGAAATCAATCGTGGCGTTTATCCTTTTTTTGTGGCTAGTGTGTTAGCCTCTTCATTTCTTCAGAATCCAAAGTGATCAACAACCCAGACTAAAGAGGCCTTTTTGTTCTTGCCTACTTACCCAGAATTTATGTTTTGAAGATACCTCAATCACAATGGCAAACGTGCTTTGACTATTGGTTCAAACGGATGTATAGAAATGTTTAAATCTTCTTTTTTGAAAAACTAAAGGGTTTTCCAATAAGGGGTGTTACTTTGAATGGCCCACTATTTCGTTAGATGTCACGTTTGAAGCTGTAATTTTTTGGCATTTGACAAGTGGAAACTACGCCGTTAATAAAACTGGAGCGATACACGCTTCAAGAACGCATTGAAATTATTAAAATTCACTATAAAAATGGTGAAAATTTGGAGACGGTTCGTAAAACCCTTGTTTATGTAACTCTAGTTGTCCAATGAAGTGTAGTTCGGGGAGTTAGCTCACAGAGGGAGTTTTGGTCAACTTCACTATTTGCTTTTTCTTTTTTATATATCCCCATCTTCGTCTACACTATTTAGCAACATTTGACTTTCTTAATTCGCGCGCAATGAATTCGTAGTAAAATTCAAATTGAATGTATGAATGGGCACATCTAAACCAAAGCTCCCTCTGTGAACTCCCCGAACTACACTTCATTGGACAACTAGAGGTACATAAACAAGGGTAAAACTCGAACATTTTTGCGTTGTCGTGAAGCACCTTGTCGGACCGCAATAGAGAAATTGGTGGAAAAATTCGAGATGTTGGGACAAGTTAGTGATGTGAAGAATTAAACCCGTGCATGTCGCTCAAGAACAGCTGAGAATATTGCTGCTGTGGCCGAAAGTGTTGAAGGAAACCCAGGTTTGTCCGTTCCTCGTCGTTGTTTGGAATTAGGCATTCCACAAACGTCATTACACCGTATTTTGCATGAAGATTTGGGTTTTAAGGCATATGAAGTTCAGTTTAACACAAGAACTCAAGGCGGCCGATCACCAACAACGTCGTGTCTTTTCGGCAAAAGTCTCCGAACCGTGTTATCTCTCGAAAAAGTGATCACAATTGGCCACCGAGATCCTGTGATTTAAGACCTTACTACTTCTTCCTTTGCGGCCACGTGAAACTGAAGGTCTACGCCAATAGCCCAGCGTCGATTCAAGACCTCAAAGATGGAATTCGTAAGGCTATACCTTTGCAATTTGGTAATTTCATTAAAAGGATATGGTCCTGTTAGCGTGATCGTGGTGGTCATTTGCCTGATGTTATTTTTCACTATTAGCGGCATAGCTTCTTCTTTATAATGAAACTAGAAGACCCAACAGACGTTGTTCTGTATACACAAAAATTCATTCAATTCGATCCAGCCGTTTAGTTGCATAGTGCCATAGTAGATGAATAACCTAAATAACGACTTCAGCGCCATCTGTTGATCTGATTTGTGATCATAAACATACGGGGCAATCCAAAATACATTACCCGCCTAGTGCCTACCTCAGAGACGCATTTTGGTGCGATTTCATCTGTATGTATTCATCATAAATGAATGATGTAAAAGGCAATTTCGTCGTAAATTAATTACTGGGTATGAACGATGTATTTAATTGGATAAGGATCAATAGCGTATTCATGAAAAAATACTCCCAAATAATGCATCATTTTGAGAAAATTTCGGAAAACTTTAAAAGGTGATCCCGAGTAAACCTTGAAAGATAGATATATGCTATCGCGGACTTTTTTGTAGAACTTTTAAAAAGGTACATTTTCGTCATACATTGTTTCCATGTACGTCTTACGGTTTTTGCAGCGCACCTGAAAAAAGCTGATTTTGGTATTCATATTTTTTATCATTGAAGTTATAGTAGGTTTCCCTAATTTTCTCGGGTGAAAAGTATAGCCTTTGTTACTCAGTGAAAGTGTAGCGTTCTAAGGGTGAAAGAATTATTCAAATCGGTCAAGTAGCTTATGAGTTAACCCGTATCAACGCCACAAACCCACAAACATACAAATCTTTCCTCTTTATAATATTAGTATAGATAATCATCCGATCATTTATATCGAAAAATGGCATTTTTCTTTGAATATCAAAAAACATCTCTTATTGGAAAACCTTTTATAGAGCGATTTCAATGATCAATATTTGTTCGATAACAATAATTCAGATCGCTTATCCAGAAAATTTAAAGGTAACCCTCCAATTACACGCAAGGAAGACCAAAATGAAGAACGTATTCCTGTTAAACATCACCAAGCAATTTCCATAACCATAAGGCATACACGAGCTCGCTTTAAAAGACATGTGCTATTCTTTTTGTTCGTATTATCTACGACCCTGGCCCAAATGAGCGTTACGCTCGAGTTGTCTTTCTTCACAGCGAATAGCCAAGACGTGAACGGCGGTTAGTCAAGTAGATCAAACACCGGCTCCAAGGTATTCTTTTGTCTACTGGTCCGAGCTGTCGCTTTAAATTCTTCAACGCTCAGATTCAATGACGCTCTTATGCTATTTTAAGTTTTAACAGGGAAATGCTTAGATCGAGGCATTGTTCGTTTTACTTTTTAGGCTAACTAGTTGGTATATTGCAGCGTATTCTTGTCTGTCGAATAAACTACAAAGGTTGCCTTTTATGTTAAGGGATTACAGAACAAAACATATAAAGGGTTTTCCAATAAAAGGTGCTATTTCACTACATAGTATAAAACAAAGTCGCTTTCTCTGTCCTTTGTATGCTTGAATCTTTGAAACTACGCAACGGATTTTAATGCGTTTTTTTAATAGATAGAGTGATTCAAGAGGAAGGTTTATATGTATAATAACATCCATTAAATAGTGGATAAGTACTGTTATTTTTGAGGTTTCTAATGTGATGCCCGTGCGAAGCCGGGGCGGGTCGCTAGTTTCAATATAAATGATCGGATGTTTACTTCATTGTAAAGAAGTAGCTATGCCGTTAATAGTGGAAAATAACATCAGACCACGCTTATAGGACCATATCCTTTTAATGAAATTTTCCATAAGCAAAACGCAAAGTCGCTGCCCTATGTCCTCGATAGCCTCACGAATTCCATCTTCGAGGTCTTGAATCGACGCTGGGCTATTGGCGTAGACCTTCTCTTTTACGTGGCCCCAAAGGAAGAAGTCGCAAGGTGTTGAATCACAAGATCTCGGTGGCCATTTGTGATCACCTCTTCGAGGGATAACACGGTCCGGAAACTTTTGCCGCAAAAAAAATCAATGATTTCGTTGCTTATGTGGACAGATTAATACTATCCAGTTTCGACCATAAAAAATCATTAATCATATCTCGATAGCGAAATCCATTCACCGTAATTGTTGCTCCAGCCTAATTTTCGAAAAAGTAGGTTACAGCAGCAATATTTCCGGCTGTTCTTGAGCAACGTGCACGGGTTTTATTCTTCACATCACTAACTTGTCCCAACAGCTCGAATTTTTCCACCAATTTGTTTATTGCGGTCCGACAAGGTGCTTCACGGCGACCCAAAAATGTTCGAGTCAAGTCTCTGCCAAATTTGAAGAATTTTTATAGTGAATTTTAAGAATTTCAGTGCGTTCCTGCAGCATGTATCGTTCCATTTTTATCAATGGCGTAGTTTCTACTCGTCAAATGTCAAAAAATGACAGCTTTAAACGTGACATCTACCGAAATAGCGGGCTATTCAAAACAACACCTCTTATTGGAAAACCCTTTATTAATAATCGCGAAAACGGCTCTATTTTTTTCAACATATTTCCTATGAAGATGAATACACTCCTGCAAGCATCAACCGCTTCTTCAGGTATCGAAGAAAATCGAGCTTTTAGTTTAGTTTTCTACGTACGGAAACGAAAAGAAGTCATTTGATGACAACCGACAACCTTACGGTGGATGACCCATCGAGTCAACGTTTTGAGTGTTGTACTATCCGCTAAAGGAAAATTCGTTAACATGCATTAAAGTCCATAAATTCCCTCAAACTTCGAGAGGTCTAGAGCAACTGCATTCCTGCAATTATCTTTTTCCTCCAAACCAATTCTAATATTTCCGACTAAAATACTCGGTTGACCAACACACCAACAATGTGCAATAGCAATAAAATATTACCACATACCGTCAGCCATTGTATTTAAATAAACGTGGATATATAAAAATGCATTCGACCTTGTCTAGGCTTGTCTTATCTGGTTTTTCTAGACCCAGACCAGGCGGGCAACCGAGCGCCGCCGCGTATACCGAGGATTTACCAACATAACAACTTAGACGGCGTAATCGTCGAGGCGATCGTACCAAGTTAATGACTCCATTGACCTATAAAAATCACCGTCGTCGCTGGTTTTCCTTTTCGGAAGGTTACGTACAGACGTACGTGTGAGTGTGTTTCGCCACCGCTCGACACACTTTTGCTTGTGATGCCGTGCAGACAAGAGAGTAGGAGAGTTGCTGAAGCGGCAAATTTATTGGAATGTGGGAAATACAAAGATTTTCGAGGAAAATCACCTTCAGATGCAGGCTTGGTATTCTCGACTCGTGATCTTTCGATGCGAATACGAACCTCATTTCTTTTACCTGCAAAAATGCGAAGGAAGTGATCGAAAGATCACATGTCCAGAATACGGGCCCTGTACTGAGTTTGAGAATATTCCGTGGAAAATGCCGGACATCCAATTTCTTAGTTTGACCAAGGAGGAATAGTCCTGCTTCAAGAAATTTGCCGAACCACCACTTTTGGTAATTTTGCAGGAAACTGTAGGTTATATGCCTCGAGGAACCCCCTAGCCAATGTGTTCCAGAGCCTCGCTGTTCGTTGGATAAACGAGTCTTTGAAAAGGGTTATTCTACAGGTCTCTAAAGTGACCACATATGGGTGCGAAGATCGAACTTGACGGGTCAACCTCGAAGAGACTATCAAAGGAGGAACGATTGATGATATTTCAGAAGAGCACCGCCCATAAAAATATCAATAAAATAGAGACAGATCGCTAACACTTCTAAGGTGTTCCAGAGAAGTGAGCGAGTTAGTGAGCGATGCATCACCGACTAGACGAATTGCCCTTTTTTGGACAGAACTCAACAGCTTCAGAATACGTTGAGGTGCCGCACGCCATACATGGGAACAGTACTCCAAGACAGGTCGGATCTGTGCCTTATAGATTATAAGCAGCTGGCTGGAAGTGAAATAGCTCCTGGCACGAAACAGAAAACCAATTTTTTGGGATGCACCCTTATATCGCAAATTTTACTCGAAGGAATCGAATGTTATCAGTGCCGTGAATTTTTGAGCACCTATAGATGGTAGTCTCGACCAGTATCATAAGGAGACGGTTGCATTCCTCGAATTTGAGGGCAAGAAGATTTTTCAGAGAAGCTCGACTACCTCCTGGACATAGACCTGCCACTCGGCAATGGGTAGAACACCATCAAGTTGAAGACTCCTTTGATCTATAAAAATCAACGTCGTCGCTCGTTTTCCTTCTCGAAAGGTTACGTTCAAACATAGGTGTGTAAGTTTTAGTTAGACAAGAGAGTATAAGAGTTGCTGGTGCGGCAAATGTATTGGAATGTGGTAAATACGAAGAATTTCGTGGGAAATGCCAAAATTCACGTTTGATTACACAAAATGGTGATATTCATTGGCCTCCAGGAAGCTGTGACTTGACACCGTTTGATTTTTTTCTGTGGGCGCCGTTGAAGGTAAGTGTTATGCCGACAATTGAACATATGAAGGCCAACATTCTTGATGACACTCATGAGATACGAAGCCATATACTCGACAAAGTGCTCGACAATTTGTCCGATCGAATGGAGTACTGGAAGGTCAGTTGCCGTAGCAAAATGAATGTAATAATATTCCAATTTCGACCATTGAAATAGTTCTTCACAACAAAAAAATAAATTTGGCAAAAATTCAAACTGTTTTCATTTTATTCAACATTCGAATGCGTGCCCATTTTATGCAGTTGGAACAAAAGGTAGCCGTTGTATTCCGTACCTTCAAGCATTGAAGAACTTAGTAGTCATTGATAAATCCTGATTTTCTATCACACCCACCTTCTTGCATTCGAAATAAATACATATTTTCATATAATTGGTCTCTAAAAAGACTGGACAATCAGAAGATCCGGTAAGACCGAAACCAAGACACATGATAATAAAGGAGAACCCTGACCACCCAATCGAACCCGGAAAGTAAGAGTGCCCGAGGGCATTAGCCTCGAATGCAGATCATCACGCCCCCGGCTATTCACAATCACGAAGCCCGAAGATGAGCGCCCGTCGCCTCACGAACCAAGACAAAACGTCGGACAAGAAAGTAGCTACTAAAGATGGGGCATACGGCATAAGGCGTATTGAGAATGACGTTTTGGCTTCAACCATCGTTTCTTCTTTGCAACAACAGTCAGTTGAGAAGAATCCAACTGAATCAACATATTATTGTTATTCTTACAGTGCGACTTTGGTGCCGTATTCTCGACAAGTGATCTTTCAAAGCGAATACGAACTTCATTGCGCGGGTGAAAGAAGGACTCGCGTAATGAAGTTCGTATACGCTTTGAAAGATCATTTGTCCAGAATACGGTGCCTGTTTGGAAATTGCTATGAATCTTGGTACCCAGGCAATATTGCTATCTCCCAAATTCATAGCAATATGACTACGTTATTGCGTATTCTGTTTCGACTGCTATAGCAGTGTTGGTTATGAATTTAGCCTTAGCAATATTGCTTCGAGAATCGGCAATTCAAGAGCTGGCAACACTGTAATATATGATATTTGAACTACTATATTTTGAGTCTATGACAAACCGTAAAGGAGAGCGTCCACCTATCGGCAGCGAACGAAGCGGACGAAGCGGATTTTAGAATTCTTTGTATAGAATCCGATTCGTTCGGCGCGGGTAGGTGGACGCGCTTCCATTAGTTTCTATACAAAGAATTCTAAAATCCGCTTCGTCCGCTCCGTCCGCTTCGTTCGCTGCCGATAGGTGGACGCTTACCTTAAGTCGAAAGTAAATCGAATATCTTACACAATTTATCGTATTTGCTTCCGCTAGTAGTTAATGAAGAGTTTTCCAATGAGAGGTGTTATTTTGATATTATAAGAAAAATGCCATTCCTCAATATAAATGATCATATGTTTATTTCATTATGAAGAAGAAGCTATGTCGTTAATAGTGGAAAATAACATAAGGCAAATGACCACCACGACCACGCTTACACGACCATATCCTTTTAATGAAATTTTCCATAACCAAATCGCAAAGTGGCTGCCCTATGTCCTCGATAGCCTCACGAATTCCATCTTTGAGGTCTTGAATCTACGCTGGGCTATTGGCTGAGACCTTGTCTTTCACGTGGCCCCAAAGGAAGAAGTCGCAAGGTGTTAAATCACAAGATCTCGGTGGGCAATTGTGATCACCTCTTCGAGAGATAACACGGTTCGGTAACTTTTCCTGCAAAAGATCAAAAGTTTCGTTGCTTGTGTAGCATGTCAGATCAATACTATCCAATTTCGGCCATAAAAAATCATTACTCGCCTTTCGATAGCGCCGTAACTGTTGCTCCAGCCTCATTTTCGAAAAAGTAATGTCCAATGACTCCGCCGGACCATAAACCGCACGAAACAGTCACACGTTGAGGGTAGAGAACGACAATTTTTGTTTGTTGACTCAAGATGATTTTCTCGATGGAATTCCGGATCATTTTCATGCATTTCAACGACCCAATCAGCAAAAACACGACGTTGTTGATGATCGGCCGGCTTGAGTTCTTATGTTAACTGAACTTTATAAGCCTTAAGAACCAAATCTTTATGCAAATAACGGTGTAATGACGTCGTGGAATGCCTAATTCCAAAGAACGACGAGGAATGAACAAACCTGGGTTTTCTTCAACACTTTCGGCGACAACAGCAATATTCTCAGCTGTTTTCGAGCGACGTGCATGGGTTTTATTCTTCACATCACTAACTTGTCCAACAGCTCGAATTTTTCCACCAATTTTTTTATTGCGGTCCGACAAGGTGCAAGTTTTACGAACCGTCTCTGCAAAATTTTCAACATATTTATAGTGAATTTATAATTCAATGCGTTCCTGAAGCGTGTATGGTTCCATTTTCAATCAGTGGCGTAGTTTCTACTTGTCAAATGTCAAAAAATGACAGCTTCAAACGTGACATCTATCGAAATAGCGGACTATTCAAAATAACACCTCTTATTGGAAAACCCTCTATTGAGCAAAATACAACTCTATGCGACCCTAGCGGCGTTACGTAGAACTATCCCGAAACGAGTATTCCAAAACGCGGGACGGGATATGACACTCGATTGTTTGTGCCTAAGAAATGAGAATGCCTGAAGAAATGAGATTTGTATTGTGTGTTCATTATAATATTTGTCTAGTTAGTTGGTTTTTAATCTGATTTAAAGATGACTAAAGAAAATACAGTGAAGAACACTAATTGTTGCTGTGTTATGGATGAAGCTCTAAAGAGTTCTTTCACAGGTCACTATTTTATAGGATTGTGGTTATGAAAAAAATAATATTTTATCAGTTGATCACCAGTTTGCACTAGAGGAAGCATTTCAGACGTTTAGTGCAGTCAAAATCAAGAAAACAAAGAGATTAGCCAGTTTCAGGATTCATATTTGGACTTAAAGGAGGAAATATAGTACATTATTGGATGTATTTCCAATTCACTCGTTAAAGAAAACAGATGAAGATTACTCGTTAATTGACAAAATTGTTGTGATAACTTAAGTTTTTATGAATATATGCCCTGAAATCATATCACTTGGCTAAAACTTATCTGGATGTTCTTTCAAGTTGCAGTATATCTTTTGTTTTTATATGAGACAAGTAGAAGGTAACTGCTATATTCACTATTTTATAAAAAATAGCATACACATACTTACTTTAACTCTGTATTGTAAAATTAATTATCATTCTTATTACAGTAGAACCCCTCTAATCCGTCACCTACGGGGGACGGGTATGGTCGGAACGCAAAAAAGGTCGGATTATCCAAAAATCCAATATTTATTACATTAAAACATGTTATACAGACATGTTTTACAGTGAAATAAGTGATCTTTGATCTTAGAAAATGTTTGTAAACATTGTTTCAACTGTACAAATCAAGAAGTAGATATTTAATAAGTAATAAATAAAAGTAATGAAAGAAGAATAAAGATACAGAGCTTATAAAACTTAGTAAAAGCATTGTATAAGGATTATACAATGTTAAAAGTTAGGACGGCGCCTGGTCGGACTAACCGGAGTGACGGACCAGCCGAGGGCGGATTAGAGGGGTTCTACTGTAGATAATTAAGTTTTCGTTTATACCAGGGAATAAAATTTGTTGGTTTGTATTGAATGATAAATGCTTCACTTACGACAAAATATTAATGAATTTTCTGATTTGTATTCAATAAAAATAGTTTTTGATGTTGTGAATAATTGAAATTAAGTTGTTTATTTTCATAAAGTCTTTCATTTCTGTAATAAAATCATCATGGAATTCAACGGCTTTCATTTCAATAACAAATATTGTCATTTTTTCTTTCTATATATTGAAGAATAAATATTATAAATATAATTCACTGCAGCAGGATTCGTTGTTTCTACTAAATAACTAATCATATCAGGATACATTTTATTTTTGAAATGAGCCATGTTAGATGGTTAAATATCTTCCTTCTGCAGTTGACAAGGGTGAATGCCCAAAACTGATATTTTTCTACATATCGTCCTCGATGTATATGATATGAACTTAATAAATCATTTCATAGGTCCATTTTCACGATTGTTCAGTCAAAAGACTAAATAAATCAACTGAAACACTTGAGAAACACCAGAATCTCTCTTGTTTTGCTTTGACGTGCACGAAACAATACTCGTTTCGGGAACAGCTGATTCGGCGATTGCAGCGCCGCGTCGGTAATTATTTATCCCAATAATGTTGCGTCAAAGACCAAGACAAACAAAGCTGGGTCCCAGTGCCAGTTCGTAAATGCCCATCTCTAGTTGCTACCTGGGGATGGCACAACTTACAGCAGCCGACGGCCGTGGGGGTCACTGACCGCAACTCAACTTGCCGTCGCCTTGACTTCGTCTACAAGAAGTCTGCATCATCTTCGCAGGTTACCGAAGACCGAGCGCACCGATTATTCTCCTTTTTTTACCTCCATTATTCATTACGCTTCGTCAGAGATGGCGGGCTTCCAATTACGTAAGAAAAGACAGATCGATGATTCGTTCGTCATCGAGGAGAGGTTGAGGTTGGCGAGGTGCAAAAGGTTTTTTCTATTATTCTGTGGTCAATCCGTTCATTTTATGGACTTTGTGTAGAAATCGTGCGACAATATCTTAGATTCGCACAGCGAATTATCAATTGTCAATTCAATGTTATATCGTTACCATAGACAAACTAATAAAATAGATGAGCCACTCGTATATTCCGCGACATCTGTCGGAGGAGGAGACTAATACACGAAAAAATTATTTTCAATTTGATAGTTAGATGTCGTTGCATTCATGGAAATCCTATCGAGAAAATAGTAAGTATGCAAAATCATTATTATCAAAAAACCTTTGAATTGTCAACTGACACAAGGAGTGGTTTGACACGTTCTTTTTGAAATATAATAAATTTCGATATGCCTGCAAGAGTGAAGACGTGCTGTGTTATTGGATGTGAAAATCGAGATGCAAGAAGGAAATTATAAAATTTACATGTATATTCTGTTAACTATAAGAATTAAGATACTCGTAGTTTTCAAAAAAGTTTTTCATGTATTGAATAAGTTTAGTCGGTAAATACTCATATTTGTATTATTGAATTCATTATTTTTAGTTTTTGAGAATGTTTTCAATGCAATTATTAGTTTATTGATTAGATATTTATGAAATAAATCTGTATTTTCAATTGGTGATACCTATTTCAGTTAATAAATTTTTATTCTATCCAGAATTTGATTATTGATCCTCATTTCTCGATTCCAAAAGAAAATCAGATGAAAGTTCGTTGCAGGTATTATTTTAATGGAAAATAAATTTCCTCACTCATCGATAACTTGCACGAATACATTTCTGATTTCCTTTTGGAAATTGAATTTCAAAAAACTTTTTGCCTCTTGTATATGGGTGTACCTACCTATTCAAAAGGTGCACTACAGAATTCTTTTTGAGGCAGCTTTACGATACAGATTCCTTTTTCAATTCAGCTTTTTCAAGAATTAGTAATGTTGTACAAAAAAAGATGGCGTTGAAGCTTGTTCTACTAGTGTCTCATCTATTCTCCGTTTAGTTAGTCTATGATCGTTACATCGAGATATAATAGAGAAGAGACGCTATGACATACAATTGATTAGGGAAAAATAGTACCACTGGGTGGGGCTAAGTCGGGGACCAATATGGCGGAAAGTTCAGGGATGAATTAAATTGCCAGTTTTTTCTGTTTACAAATTTCACCCAAAAAATACGACGTGTTGGGTCTTTAAGAATCCTGGTCGAATGAGGTCAATTGAATATCAAATAAACAATTTTTTTTCATGCGATAATATACACATTGTATAAAAGATATCAAATTACCAATTCATACTAGCAAAAAATTTTTTCTTATTTGTCTCTTCTCTGCTTGAAGAAAACCTTACAGTACACGATACCATTTTATTGTATATGTATTATTAAGCAGAGAAAAATCATAATTTAACCAGAAAAAGGCGCATAAATCACAATTCCTACAGAAAATTCAACGATTGTCAACCTCGGAGCAATAACCGGGTAACTCCGTTTTCATGAAATGTTGAGAAATGAGGAAAACTTCAGGACTTGCCTGATTTTTGTGCCGAAATATACATTCAAGTAAGTCCATTTTGATTGAAACTCCTTACAAAAGCGCTGGATTTGCCCCATTGGATTGAATATGATATATCGGTATCATTAGAAAATGGAGTTACCCGGTTATTGCTCCGAGCTCTTCAATTTGACTTTAGGTGGTAGTAATATGTCGCATCTGATACAATGTTTATTTCAATCAGGGCAACTTTATACTATCCTATCTCTATGATGCATATAAACGTGTGGATTTTTTAAATCTACCGTGAAATTTTCAAGTCCTTAACTCGTTCCGTTTGAAAGTTGAAGTGTCCAGAAATTTGTCGATTTTTATCGCACAGACGAATATTAATTTATTAAAGTTTCTTATAGTACAAACAATTATTTATTTATAGGATCTTAAACAATTTGAGACGGTGATATCGAAGGATATCGAAGCAGTAGCTTGTTTTTCCATATAAGTCGCAGAAAACCATATCAAAATACACCATTCTCCTTTCTTTCTCGCAGTCCATTGTTTTCCCGATATATGTAAAATGAAAAATTTTACGACAATCGCGTCAATAACATTAGAGGAAAAACATAAAAAAATATTCCCATTTTCCTTGGAAAATGCGATTTATACGAGGCGATCGAAGAAGAAAAATACGCATTTTCCATTGATAACAGCGCTTTTCCATATCCTCCCGATGTTGACATGTATTACTATAACCATAAAAATTCCGACGGCGAAAGGGAAAACGCCGCCGACAGACGACCGTCTCGTAACGGCGGCGACATGGCGTCGCGACGCTTCGAGGGGTGTGTTTTCTGCCCCCCAGATTCGACTTACTCTACCCTTCTTGTGATTGATTGAAAGCGCCGAGAACTTGACGGAACTGTTGATTGTGTAGTCTGGACGAGAACTGATTCTTGCGTGGAAAATTGTTTGGGAAAATCGTGGAATTATGAGCTTTTGATTATACACTGCGCAAAAAAATTAACGCACATTATGGAAATCTCAAATTTATTCTACAACTGAAGGTGTTCTCAATGATAATTATTTTCATCAGAATTATGCATGTAGATGTTAGCCACTTTCAACGTTTTTCTTTAATACAGATGTTTTTTTTCCCAGCAGGAATAAAAAAGTTGAATGTATTGGCTCCATTTTGAAATCAGTTGTTCTCGATCAATGCTAGTGATCCATAGTTTTTTTTCGTTTGATTTTTCACACTCGATTGCTACGCACGCGAAACACGCAATTTGACCCAAGAGGAAAGTACCCAAGCGGTAGTTTTGCGAGAAGAAGGGTGGACATACACAAGAATTGCAGGAAGGTTTGGAGTTTCCTATACAAGTTTGTCAAGAATGTTGCAGCGATTCAGGGAGACAAGTATGAATGTCCTAAGACCAGGACAGGTTAGACCACGGGTAACAACTGCCATTCAAGAACGTTACTTGAGCGTTTCTTCGTTGAGATAACGGTTTGCAACCGCTCGCTTCCTTCAAAATCAGCTTGAGCAAACTCATGGGGTGAAAATTAGCACTCAGACAATAAGAAATCGCCTCAGAGAATATAATTTAAGGCCTCGTGTCGCGGCAAGAGGCCCAGCTCTTACCCCATCCCATCGAAGGGCGCGTTTGGATTTTGCGAGAGAGCATATCCATTGGGAAGAGGCTGATTGGGAAATAGTTTTCTTCACAGATGAGTCTAGATTCTACCTCTATCATTGTGATCGACGTTCCCTTGTATACAGATTGGTTTCGGGGGAGGATCGATTATTATGGTATCGGGTGGAATATCTTTGACTGTTCGCACAGACCTAGTGGAATGCTGATAGGTATACAAGGAACATTCTTGAAGAGCATGTAGTGCCATTTGCCCCATACATTGGTGAAAATTTCATTTTTATGGATGATAAAGCCAGAGCCCATCGTGCGCGCATCGTTCAGGTGTACCTTGAAGAGGTTGAAGTCTCTCGAATGGCATGGCCAGCAAAGTTCAGATCTCAATCCGATTGAGCAGGTTTGGGACAATTCAATAAAAGGCTGAGAAGTTCATAAAATCATCCAGCTACTCTTAATGACTTCGGAATCCAAGTCGGAGAAATCTGGGAAGGATTAGATCAGAACATTTCAAGATCACTCATTTTGAGTATAAACCGTCGTTGCCGAGCTGTAATTAACGCAAGGGTTGGAAATACCAAGTATTAAATCACTTATCAGCATTCCAGTAATCTGAAAATTGTTTATTTCTCTTCTTTCACATAACATTCGGTGAAATCCTGAAATTTTCTTCCAAGGAAGCAACTAATAAAAACACTCTGTAGGAATCTTCCGGAAATTACTCACAATAGGCCTTAAGGCCACAGTGGAATGAAACAACCTTAGAAACCCACAATCTTGTTTGATATAGGAAGAATTGCCATGAAGACATATTCACAACGAATATACCAGTGCACCCAATGCAGAAAACAATTAAACATCGTGTAATCTGGGTACCGTACCCACCTTCTCCCGCGACCTTCATACTAAAACGACCGTTCCTCCTCCTCTAGCGAGCTTTGCATGCCCAAAGCGTAATTCTTGCACCGGTCTGTCCCCGTCGGCCTCTTTTTCAACTGCACAACCAGCAGCAGCAACATAACAACGATCTACCGTTTTACGTGCCGAAGATCTGCATCCGCGATACCTGCAAATGAGCACTCGGGCTATTGCTGTGCTGTTGTCCTTTCTTCTGCCAGCTCCTTACTCCACCTCAGGTCGTCGAGATACGCATCGACATCGTTTTCCTCGCCGCGATTCGAACCGCCGAGTCGTATAGCCGAAATGTTTTTCCCACACACTTCGGTAAATTCTGCCAGTTATTTTGCTGTTGTTCGCGATTTAGCACGTCATGAAGATGAAACATCTCATAGCAGTGACGGCCGCAGTTTCGGTTCTGAGTAAAAAAGAAACGAGACGAGAGATACTACGGTAATGGCAAATAACCGCCGATTCTAGACGAAATCCTCACACACAGTCGGTATGGCACGACAACCGATGGACCGTCGTTCCAAAAATTAAGCATCGGCAGATATTTGGACCGACTATACGTACCGACGGTTTTTCGCCACTATTCGCCGGCTATAGACATCGTTATTTTTCATCCGTTCGTATCGCGGCAATGAGAACTGTACCGACAAAAGCGCCGAAAACCGATGTATGTGGCGAAAAACCGTCGGTACGTAGCGTCGGTCCAAATATCTGCCGATGCTTGATTTTTGGAACGACGGTCCATCGGTTGTCGTGCCATACCGACTGTGTGTGGGAATTTCGTCGAGAATCGGCGGTTATTTGCCATGAGCGTAGTATAAGTCTCGTTTCTTTTTTCTTTTTTACTTCGAACCGAAACAGCGGCCGCCATTGCTAAGAGATGTTTCATCTTCACGACGGGCTAAATCGCGAACGACAGCAAAATAACTGTCAGAATTTACCGAAGTGTGTGGGCAAAACAGTTCCGCGATATGACTCGGCGGTTCGAACCGCGGCGAGGAAAACAGAGATGTCTATGGCCGGCTTTACTCCACCAAGTCGTCGAGATACGCATCGACATCGTTCAAGACTTGTCGTTATGCGCCTTATCGCGAAACCAGATACCGGTGTCGTCGTCATAGTGGTGTTCTTCTGCTGCTGCTCGTTCTTCATATAAATTGAGTTATGGGTGTACCCACAAGGTGCTTTGGAGGAAGCGACCATCATCAATTATTCATAAGTTTGTACGTTTAATGTTAATTTCGAAGCGTTTGTTGTTGCGGCGTCAGCGCCGGTTTATAGTAATCACTCAACCTTTTTACGACAGAAAATATTATTTATTTTGTCTACTTCTGTAGTGAATACGTCCATGGATGCACATCTTGAGAAGATCCGTGCAAAAATAATTGAGATCCACACAGTTTTCATGGATAGTTTAGTTCAGTTTAAAAAGGGGTTACAGTTCACTGCGACCTCAAGGTTTATTGTGCCCCATTACAGAGCAGTTCGGATAATAACCTCTACAGCTCGACTTTCAGAAACAAAGTATGCAGCTATCAACATTCAATTTATAGGCTACTTCCAAATGTATTGCTCTAGTTGTTAGGCAGGTAAATAAAGCACCCCAACGTTTTTCAATTCTTCTTCCAACTGTTACATTAATTGGACCAAAATAATCCACTCCAGTATTTGTGAAGGGAGCAGTGAATGTTGCAAGACGGCATTCTGGTAAAGGTGCCATTTCAGGTTCTTTGGGTTGACAAAATTTCACCTTACAGTATTGACAACTATTTTCTCACTTTTGGAATGAAGAACTTCTGCCTTATTTCATTCACAACGACTTCCTGGTTCTGATGAAGAAATTTTTCATGATAGTTTTGCACAATAAGTGACGTCAGATAGCTATGTCTTGGTAAAATTATTGGTCTTTTTGTACTGAATTCAATATTTTTTGTTGCGTCAATTCTCCCTTTAACTCGAAGCAAACCATTTTCATCTAAGTATGGAGACAATTTGAACAAACTACTTGATTTTTTAACGATTGCTTGACCTGTCGTGGAAATTTTCTGTAATTGACTAATCTCTTCTGAATAAAATTGCTGTTGTGTCCAATGGATCAATTTGTTCTCAGTATTCAATAGTTCTTCAGACGTGAATGTTAATGGTCCATTATTGCCAAATATTTCTTATTTCACTCTTACAAGTTTCTCGCCCAAGGCATTTTCTCCTTAGGCTAGCAATGCCATAGCATTCCGTGGCTAGGTGAGTGCGGGTTTTCTCATCCTCCCCACAGAACCTACACTCGTCAGTGTCCGATAATCCCATCCTCAACAGGCGCCTCCTGAGGCGACAGTGTCCTGTAAAAAAACCAGTGAGGAGGTGTAATTGTTTCTTGCTAAGATCCAGATATCTTTTGGATCTTGCTGTTTCAAAGTTCCAAAGGAACTTAGTGGAAAGATCCATCCCTGGGAGATTCCGCCAGAGTGTTTCCCTCTCGGCTTTCTCCTTCTCCAGAAACTCCTTCTTATAGGTACATTTACCTATACCACAGAAAGGTTTTGGACCAATGAGTGACATTTGTGAGGCCTCTTTGGCAAGTGTATTGGCCTCTTCATTTCCTTTGATTCCCGAATGGCCGGGAACCCATATTAAAAAGACCTTATTTTTCTTGCCTACTTCATTGAGTTTGTTCCGGCACTCACAGATCATCTTTGAGTCGATGACGTAGGAGCTCATTGCTTTGATAGCAGCTTGATTATCTGAGTGTAAGGCTATATTGAACTTCTGATAGTTTCTTTCTAGATTTATATCTAGACATCTTTCAATAACTAAGATTTCCGCTTGAAAGGCGCTCTTACAAGAGCCTAGCGATAGTGCACACTTGGTACTTGGCACGTATATCCCAGCGCCAACACCTGTAGAGGTTTTGGAACAATCTGTATACCTGTTTACGGTATTTTCTTTGAGGATATAGTCGGTGTATTTCCGTTCCCATTCCTCTCTTTTACTTAGCAATGTCCTTTCATGGATACATTTCAGAATATGAGCTTCCAATGCTCCAAAAGTTGTTGTTGCTCTGGATGAATACAATGATCTTTAGTCTGGGTTCCTGGTCAGTCAGGAATTAAATCAAACTACTGAGGCTAACACGCTAACCATAAAGGGTGCGCAAACGCCAGTTACTGACCCTGAACCCTTCTGTGGTATAGGGAAATACACCTATAAGAAAGAGCATTTGGACTAAAAAGAAGAACTTTGGACGAATATTCTGGGAATGAATCTTTCCGAAAAGTTGCTCCGGAACTTTGAGACTGCAATGTCCGAAAAGTATTTGAATTTTAGTAGTAATAAGTGAGAAAACAGAGATAAATATGCCATGGTGATATTCAACCTCCATTGACCTCTGAGGCACACTAAAGTGAAGAAGAAACTGATGAGTGTAGATTCTATGGGAAAGAGGAGGAAACTTCTGTTCACTCGGTTACAGAATGCATCGCCATTGCCTACACAACAGGAGAATTACAGGAGGAACGCGGATTTAACCTATTTGAAGCCCTCAGATACCCCTCATGTACAGTGGCGGCATGCGAAATGTGAACAATTTTTTTTCCTGTAATATTTTATGTCCATGTATATCTATGATTATATCCCGCAGTAATTTACAACCAACGTCAAAATACACAGAATAAAAAGCCTGATTACTAAAAGGCCAAATTTACTCTGTAGAGTCGTTGACATTTCGCATGCCGCCACTGTCCAATTCTTAGTAAATTGATAACAATGACAACAAATTTTCGGAATTGCTTCATGTAATAGATTGTTCCGAATGTTTTGCTGAATGTCCATAGTAACGACGCTCACCTCGAATGAAGATCAAAAAAATCCATTTGTGCATAATAACAAGTTTAAAATTACATAATAATCGTCAGAAAAATTATATAGCCCCAGAAATTATAGTGTCCGAAGCACCGGAGCCAAAAATAACCGAAACCATAGGCGAATACTAATGTATCACAAAGTATACCGCTAAAACGACTTCATTATTCTTCTTTAAAGATGAAATATTCTAGTCAGCGAGCGTAAAAACAAAACACGATCCACCATCGTCGGTCTGTTGGCAATCTTTCAAACGATAGTGGAACGGCTTACTGGACGTTTTCTATTATGAGTTACGAAATGTAACTTTCGTCACACATCTGAAAGCTCACTTTTAGAGGGTATAATATACAGATTTGGAAATTCACATCGAAAACATACGATATACAATGCATAAGACGGAGAGTTCTTCCCTCCAGTTGCGCAGATGAATAGTCGAGATAATCACGTGCTATAACTGAATGAATTTCGTTGACTTATTGCAATATTCTAGTCTTGTCTCTCTCTCACCGGAGTATGGTAGGGCACCTGCAGTACACGTAAAGAATTATTTAATTTGTCAGGCTGTCCGTAATACTCGATTCATGTATTTACTGTTGCCTACCATACTAAATGAATTATGCTCCTCCCAAAGATAAGAGAGAGACAAGACTAGAATATTGCAATAGGACAACATAATTCAGTGTGTTACAGCACGTCATTGTCTCGACTATTTATCTGTGCAACTGGACAGAAGAATTCTCTGTCTGATGCATTGTATATCGTATGTTTCAGATGTTAATTTCCAAACCTGTATAGTCGAATTGTGCTTTTAGCAGGAAAGTTTTGGGGTATCTTTGATTTCTTTCATTTTTCATGTTTTTCTGTGGTGCTGAATCCGAATCTGAGATTTGATAAGAAAATTTCGTGACGGAATATAGAAAGAAATACAAAAAAGATGGAAAAATCTCATTCTTGGTCAGTTTTTTTATCTTATTACTCGGAAACTAACAACTCTTCGTGAAAAATCTTTCCATACAAAATGAAATTAATTTAAAATTCCTACAAATTGTACTACCACAGCTTGTTCAGCGACTACCCGTTCTGGATCAAATTATAGTTGAAAATGAGGTATTTTTTATGACTCAATAAATGAAAAAGAATTAAATTCTATGGTTCCGATGATCCGATCCTCTGAAATTTTGCATGAACATCCAGTATATCAGTCTCGATTCACAAAAAAAAATTCACTCGAATCGGGTATCTTGTTATGGAAATAAAAAGATTCTTCTTTTCAATATTCCAATTGAATTTTCTATGGTTCTGTTCACACTATATCCACAAAATTTTGCATGAAGCTTATTATGACCATCTTGCATATGGCAGCAAAATTTAATTTTTATTGGTTTCGATTCGTTTGAAATATTGAGGAACAAAAATTCTGAATGGCCATGTTTTATGTAACATAAAATATGGTGATTCAAGATGTTTGTTCCTCAATATCTCAGAAAAAACGGAACCAATCGGAATGAAATTTCACGGCCAAATGCAAGATGCTTATTACAAGCTTCATGCAAAATTTTATGGCTATAATATGAACAGAACCATGAGAAATTCAACTGGAGTATTGAAAAGAAGAAACTTTTTTTGTAATCATTTATTTTTTACATACCTATTTCATTTTTTGAATAATTTCCAGAATATAATTCCGGTTGTGCTGAGAGTTTGTATTTATATATTTAGTATCAATCTCAAATCGCATATAAAATTTTTTTCTTAAATTTTTATAAAAATGAAAATTTGCATTGATTTTTTTCACTTCGAATCTAACGATGATTTGATGTGCTGTAACATCTGTCACAAAACGTAACAACGACAACTAGGAACATCCTTGGCTCTGCCTCATATAATAATCTAATAATAAATAATGCCTCATGGGGATATTTTCGACCGTAAATAGCATATGGTGCTTTCGATTTTTTCCTCTAACATGACATCTTTTGACAGGCAACGCGACACGTGTTCGCTCGATACGTACAGAGTCCTATAAGCCCCGCACGCAAATAGAATTTTCCTCTTACACCGACTAACTAACTAACTACTCGTCTTATTTCGTTTGAAATCTTGACACTGTCGTGCTCTTCTGGATTATTTACCGCTGTCAAGATTCTTCGGAATGTTATGCTTGGCGAATTGAAAAGGGAACGCGCTTCGGAAAGGATCTGCTGGAATTCCCCAATTAGCCCTGTTGTGAAATGTCAGATGTTTTATTTGCTCGAAATGTTGGAAGGTTATGAAAATATACTTTGTGCGGACACGGCTTTCTGTCCGTGACAATGATGTATTATGTGGAGTTGTTAGTAGGAATGTATGTGAATAATTTATGGTCTAATTATAATTGTAAGCTTTAACTTGTAGATTGTAGATCCTTGTTTCTCCCTCAATTCTCCTGTTCAAGACATTCTTTGCGCTTGGCTCGCAATGGCGAGGAATCTAAACTCTTCAGTTAATGTAAATCCAAAATAAGGTCTTTTTAATCTGGGTTCTCGGCCATTCGGGAATCAAAGGAAACGAAGAGGCCAATACACTTGCCAAAGAGAGCGCACGAATGTCACTCATTGGCCCAGAACCCTTCTGTGGTATATGTAAATGTACCTATAAGAATTAGTTTCTGGAGAAGGAGAAAGCCGAGAAGGAAAAATTCTGGCGGTATCTCCCAAGGATGGGTCATTCCACTAAGTTCCTTTGGAACTTCGAAACAGCAAGATCCAAAAGATATCTGGATCTTGGTAAGAAACAATTACACCTCCTCACTGGATTTCTTACAGGACACTGCCTCAGGAAGCACTTATTGAGGATGGGATTATCGGACACTGACGAGTGGTAAGAAGAAACCCCCATTCACCTAGTCATGGGATGTTTTGCCATTGAAAGCCTAAGGAGAGAATGCCTTGGGCGAGAATCTTGTAAAAGTGAAAAACTAGCCTCGTTGAAGCCTCCACAGATATTAGATTTCATCAGATATCTGGAACTGGAAGGCGAGCTGTGAGGGTATGGTCTGAACAGCTCTGTAAGGGGGCACAATAGACCTTGAGGTCGCAGTGAACTGTAACCCCTTTTTAAACAATAACTATAACTAAACTACTGTTAATCCACTCTCCAGCTTATGTTAATCCTAAGGCAACAATGTCTTGTTGGAAAGCCAGTAAGGAAGCGAAACATATTCTCACTGAGATCCAAATACTTTTTGGACCATGCAGTTTTGAAATTCCGAAAGAACTCATATCCATTCTCGGAGGATTCTTCCAGAGTGCGTCAATTTTAGTTTATTCCTTCTCCAGAAAATCTTTTGTATTGGTTGGCGCATTTGCCTATACCTACCACAGAAGGTCCGGGCAACTAAGTGGCGTTTGTGCTCCCTTTTCTTGCTGGTGTGTTAGCCTTTTAGTTTAGTTTTATTTCTATTTGGTTCCAGGAACCCAGACTAAAAAGACCTTGTTGTCCTTGCCCACATATGCTTTGATTTAATGACATAGGAGTTCATTGCTATAATAGCTGCTCTGAATATCAGAATGAATCACTATGTAATTAATACCTTAACTCGCTTAATTGCTGAATGAATAGAACCGATTGTATCTGATGAAAGGAGTGGAAACCTTAAATATTTCAAGAAATGTAGAGGATATTCACAAAAAAGGGAAATCAATAACTAACTCAACTCGTTATCTCAAATAAATCTTTTCGAATTCATTCCTGAAATTGTTATATCAATTACGGAATAAGAAAAGTTCAAATCCGTCCAAAATCGCATCAAACTATGTTCTAATTCGTCTTTTGTTTTGTTTCAGGTATGTCATTGGGTGCACTTATTCGACTTCAGTACCGAGCTGAAATTCAAATGTGAGTTTTCTTATTTATCAAAAAATACGATATTTTAGTATCTATCACAGAATTTTTACTGAAATTCTTGAACTAGATTCTTTAGAGCAAGTATCCTTCCGAAAAATTTCTCGTGAAATTCAATACGGGAAGGTCTCAAACTCTTCTGAAACTCGATAAGAATAGGTTGCACTTCCCCACTAGGATTCTCAATGGTCTCTGCGTGTGTAACCGTTATCGATGAATGTAGATTCTGAGGAAAAAACTACGGAATATCTCGCAACAGAAGATTAATAAGGTCTTTTTAATCTGGGTTCCTGGCCATTCGGGAATCAAAGGAAACGAAGAGTCCAATACACTTGCCAAAGAGGGCGCACGAATGTCACTCATTGGCCCAGAACCCTTCTGTGCTATATGTGAATGTACCTATACGCAGGAGTTTCTGGAAAAAAGAGAAGGCCGAGAAGGAAAAACTCTGGCGGAATCTCCCAGGAATGGATCATTCCACTAAGTTCCTTCGGAACTTTCAAACAGAAAGATCCAAAGATATCTGGATCTTAGTAAGAAACAATTACACCTCCTCACTGGCTTTCTTACAGGACACTGTGGCCTCAGGAAGCACCTGTTGAGGATGGGATTGTCGGACACTGACGAGTGTAAGTTCTGTGGGGAAGAGGAAGAAACCCCCATTCACTTAGTCACGGAATGCTTTGGCATTGCGAGCCTGAGTAGGGAATGCCATAGGCGAGAAACTTGTAAGAGTGAGGAACTAGCCTCGTTGAAGTCTACACATACAGATGTGGAAGAAACGGATGGAAACACAGGAGTTTCAGTGTTAAATTCAAGCAGGCTCGGACTCCAGTGGAACAGTGGAAGAATCAAAACCTCAGAGCGATGGGATATTGAATGCGCGGCTGGTCTGTTGGAATGGAATTCCGAAAGCTCTGATAAGGGTAAGATCGGAGCATTGGTTACAGCAACCGCTGGTATTTCGGTGGTCAATCGCAAGACGCGACGTTGCCTGTGTCGTTGCCGACCGTAGCGTTTGCTGTAACCAATGCTCCGATCTTACCTTTATCAGAGCTCTCGGAATGCCATTCCTACAGACCAGCCGCTTATTCAATATCGCATCGCTCTGAGGTTTTGATTCTTCCACTGTTCCACTGGAGTCCGAGCCTGCTAGAATTTAACACTGGAACTCCTGTGTTTCCATCCGTTTCTTCCACATCTGTATATTGGATTTCATCTGATCTCTGGAACTGGAAGGCGAGCTGTAAAGAGTGTGGTGAGAACAGCTCTGTAAGGGGACACAATAGACCTTGTAGCAGAATGTCTGATCATAGGTTTCCAACCGAGGGAATGCCTGGTATAGATGCCAGGAATAAAGATATTCGATTCCTGATACCAAAAGATTTTAGACGTAGTATAGTAATCGTAAAAGACCTCATTGATAGCAGCGAGAAAGGTAGTATAATATATGTAGATTCTCCCAATCTACAGAGCTATAAAAAATAACCAGTACCAACCCAGCTTACTTCTCTCACCCCTTTTCGTCCCAAAACCAGGAATGAAGTGAAGATATCACGCCGATTTCAATCCTTTAAAGCCACTACCACGTCTCCTTTCCCCTTTTTACTCGTTTCATTCAATCCGGCGGAAAACCGGTCGGTCTTATAAATAATGATCGTAGGGGGCGACAAAGGAAACCTTTCGGTCCGCCATTTTTAATTGGTCGTTTTTAGGCGTCGCGTGTTCGGTCTCCCCACACGTTATAACGACGACGACGTCGGCTGAAGAAATGGGGTCAATACGACGCTGTGAATGGTATTTAATTCGGCGTCCGGGCGACTCTAGACGTTCATGTCGATCCGGGAAATCCTAGGGGAGAAGTGACGTGGACGTGTAAAGGAAACACGATGAGATGGTGGGTCGGTGGTTCCACGAACAATTCTGGAAGCAGAGCGGGTGTGTACTTTGGCCTAGAACCAGATTTACATTAGATGAGCGAATACACATTGGGTACGTTCAGAAGCACTCAACTGTTGGCATAAAGCAGAAATCAGTTGAGTAGAGTTGAGTTCCAGCGGATGAAAATTTTCTGAACGCATCGCTGAGTGATTTACAAATCTGACATATCATGATATATAAATATAACCTCATTTTTTGATACACAGTTGAGAAACTTGTTGTGATTGTACTTGCAGATTATAACTTGAAAAGTTATAATAAACTACTGAATTGAACTTGAAAAGTGTATTCAAAATAATCATAATAATGGAAAATAATTATATGCGGAGGTCGCTTATAGCAGAACTTAATGGACAATGAGCTTAATTTTGAAGGAATTGCCGCTGCTATAGCTGACTTGATACAACAACAAATTTAGTTGAACCTGAAAGAGTGAAATGAAATCAGTTAGAAATTAAAATTTATGAGAAAAGTCATTCCAAATTATACGCTCGATGATTTCCAAAATCATCAGCAAAATCATGCCTTCAACAGTTCAATTTAGGAATAAATTCGATCTATTACGACCAAATTATGTACTTACGTGCTTTATTCCATAAAAGAAATATTATTGTTATTTTCAACAACAGGTTGTTGGTTTTCTTCAGACATAACTAAATTGCAGCCTTTTTTGATAGACATTTTCAAAATATGCCAGTAACCAAAATACTCCTTTATAAATTTCAACTGAAAAAGCCTAAACATAAACAAATCACAAAATAATGGGTATATGCGCATGTCTCAGCGGTCAGATGAGTAACAAAGCTCAAATTTTTACCGCTGCCAGAAATCGACATCTGCTGAGAAACATTGATTTGTCAGCGATTTCACTGAACGCTATCGCTTTCTCAACTTAGTCAACTGTTGCCAACAGTTGAGTGCCTCTGAACGCACCCATTCTGTCCTCTTCTAGTGAAGGGTTTTTCAATAAGAGTTTTTTTTTCTTTTTTTTTTTTTTTTTCCCCCCCTTATGGGACAGCCAGACTTAGGCTATATCTCCCAATCTCTTCGTTCTTAACTGGACGTGACACCCACAACATCCATGTCCTTGCCGGGATTCGAACCCGGGACCCCTGGCATCCCAGGCCAAAGCGCTACCTCCGCGCTACGGGGCCGACTTTCAATAAGAGTTGTTGTTTTGAATGACCCGATATTTCGGTAGATGTCACGTTCGCAGCTGTCATTATTTGACGTTTGACAAGTAGAAACTACGTCATTAATAAAAATGGAATGATACAGCCTTCAAGAACGCATTGAAATCATTAAAATTCACTATGAAAATGGTGAAAATTTGGCAGAGACGGTTCGTAAAACCTCAACATTTTTGGGTCGTCGTGAACACCTTGTCGGGTCGCAATAAAGAAATTGGTGGAAAAATTCGAGCTGTTGGGACAAGTTAGTGTGTGAAGAATAAAACCCGTGCACGTCGCTCAATAAAAGCCGAGAATATTGCTTCTGTAGCCGAAAACGTTGAAGAAACCCCAGGTTTGTCCATTCCTTGTCGTTCTTTGGAATTAGGCATTCCATAAACGTCATTACACCATGTTTGGCATAAAGATTTGGGTCTTAAGGCTTATAAAATTCAGTTAACACAAGAACTCAAGCCGGCCGATCATCAACAACGTCGTGTCTTTGCTGATTGGGTCGTTGAAATGCTGGAAAATGATCCGGAATTCTATCGAAAAATCATCTTGAGTGATGATACCCATTTCCACCTCGGTGGCTCCATCAACAAGCAAAATTGTCGGATCTGGGGCTCGGAAAACCCAAGAATTATTGTTGAAAAGCGGCGGAGTCATTGGACCTTACTTTTTCGAAAATGAGGCTGGAGCAGCAGTTACGGTGAATAGATTGCGCTATCGAGAGATGATAAATGATTTTTATGGGCGAAATTTGATAGTATTGATCTGGACAACGTTTACTTTCAACAAGACGGCAAAAGAAACCATTGATCTTTTGCGGGAAAAGTTTCCGGACCGTGTATTCTCTCGAAGAGGTGATCACAATTAGCCACCGAGATCTTGTGATTTAACACCTTGCAACTTTTTCCTTCGGGGCCACGTGAAAAAGAAGGTCTACGCCAATAGCCCAGCGTCGATTCAAGACCTGAAAGATATAATTCGTGAGGCTATCGAGGACATAGGGCAGCGACTTTGCGACTTGGTTATGAAGTTCATGGAAATTTTCATTAAAAGGATATGGTCCTGTGAGCGTGGTCGTGGTGGTCATTTGCCTGATGTTATTTTCCACCATTAACGGCACAGCTTCTTCCTTATAATGAAAAAATATCCGATCGTTTATATGAAAAAATGGCATTTTTATTTGAATATAGAAATAACACCTCTTATTGAAAAACCCTTTATATGGCATAAGAACAACGCCTACAAAAAAGAAGGAAACAAGCAGAAAGACACTTCGCCAAATATATTGCAGTTGAAATAAAGGAAAATATTCTTATTTCCAGAACATATTTTTTTTCTTGGGAAGCTTAGAAGGACCAAGGCTTTTAACAATGTGTGTATTTCATTCAGATAAGATTAATGTAACTAACTTCCATTCAGTATAGAATCACCCCTTCCCCAACCAACCTGTAATCACCATTATCATCACATTTTTTCTGACAGCTGCGCATTAACTTAAACACTTAAACAGCTATGCATAATTTCCGCTCGTCATCCCGACCGGCCGATAACACTGAGCACGCAGCTCGGATGCAAAATAATAAACGCATTCTTCTTCGCTTGTACGGTGTTAGTGAACCTATTTTCATTACCGGCAAAGGATTATCTGCAATTCAATTAGATCCGCTCGAACTGACGGATCATCGAAGATATCAACGGGATATCGACAGAGGATTCGATCGATGCTCGACACGTTTATCATTCGAATCACAGTTATAGTCTAAGAGCCCGTATGACGACCACTATCAACCGATCGTTACAAACAACTTCGAGATAAAATCTCCACCAGTTGTAATAGAGCAAGACCCCAGACCTTCGTTATTTTATAAAAGCTGAAACTTGTCTACGCATGCCCCAACACAGGTAAGAACGATAGACCATTATGAAGTTCGGGTTACCCGGCTTTGGCAGGTAAACGGTATTAAAGGGGGGTAAAATACTGATCTAGTTTCGTCATTTTATAAAGTGTGATTTTTTGATATTACCTTCAGAAAATCATTAAAAATTCACGTCATTAATTGCCAGACACTTCCTATAGTGGCAACCCCTTGCCAGACACCCTTAATGTTCATTAAATTATATGTAATTCTACTTACGTTATAGTATAAAACCTGATTTATATATAATACTTGGGTAATAATTAGATAATGCTTTCTCATTAGACAGACATTTTTGGTAGTGCCAACCCTTTGACAGACAAGCTTTGTAGTTTAGCTGCAGGTGCGAGCGCGAGACAGTATATATGAGTGAGTGCGAGTAAGACGACATGATTATAATGACTTATGCAAATAAATTTTTTGGTACAGATTTATATAACTTATCATTCAAGTGAATCTCAAAAACATCTGAAGAAAAGACATTCGAAGCCACAACTGAATAAAATTGTTAAAAATTTTAATTTATTCTATTAACAATTTAATTTATTTGTAACATTGAATGTCTCTAATTTTTCTGATTGTCTAAGAGCCCGTGAACACCAAACCTTCGTTATTTTATAAAAGCTTAAAACTTGTCTACGCATGCTCCCAACACAGGTGAGAACGATGGACCATTATGAAGTTCGGGTTACCCTGGCTTTGGCAGGTAAACGGTACTAAAGGGGTGTAAAATCATTTAAGTAAATCTCAAAAACATCTGAAAAAAAGACATTCGATGCTACAACTGAATAAATTTGTTAGAAATTTCAATTTATTTTATTAACAATCTAATTTAGTTGTAGCATTGAATGTCTATCTCAGATGTTTTTGAGATTCACTTAAATGATTAGTTATATAAATCTTTCCAGAAAATGTATTTGCATAAGTCATTTAATCATGCCGTCTTACTCGCACTCACTCATATATACTGTCTCGCGCTCGCACCTGCAGCTAAACTACAAGCTTGTCTGTCAAAGGGTTGGCACTATCAAAAATGTCTGTCTAATGAGAAAACTTTATCTAATTATTACCCAAGTATTTATAAAAAATCAGCTTTAATACTATAACGTAAGTAGAATTACATATAATTTAATGAACATTAAGGGTGTCTGGCAAGGGGTTGCCACTATAATAGTGAGTGTCTGGCAATTAATGACGTGAATTTTAATGACTTCCTGAAGGTAATATCATAAAATCACACTTTATAAAATGACGAAACTAGATCAGTATTTTACACCCCTTTAATACCGTTTACCTGCCAAAGCCAGGGTAACCCGAACTTCATAATGGTCCATCGTTCTTACCTGTATTGAGAGCTAGCATGCGTAGACAAGTTTTCAGCTTTTATAAAATAACGAAGGTTCATGGGCTCTTGCTCTATTACAACTGGTGGAGATTTTATCTCGAAGTTGTTTGTAACGATCGGTTGATAGTGGTCGTCATATGGTCAGATTTGTTGCGGTTTTATTCATGAGCATTTGTAAAGGGTGTATTTTTAGAGGTATAGAACTTTAAATTGCAATAAAACAACGATGGATTATTCTTTTGACAGCAATTTCATTTACCTGAAAGATAATCTTATGGCATTACATTTTAAATATGATCTCTGGCATGTTCCAATTTGGACATCCAATTTTCGATTATTTTTTCCAACATTTGTGGCCGTATATCGGCAACAACACGGCGAATGTTATCTTCCAAATGGTCTAGCGTTTGTTGCTTATCCGCATAAACCAATGACTTTACACAGCCCCACAGAAAGTAGTCTAGCGGTCTTAAAGATCTTGGAGGCCAATTCACAGGTCGAAAACGTGTAATTAGGCGGTCACCAAAAGTGTCTTTCAATAAATCGATTGTGGCACGAGCTGTGTGACATGTTGCGCCGTCTTGTTGGAACCACTGCTCCTGGACATCATGGTTGTTCAATCAGGAATCAAAAAGTTAGCAATCATGGGCTCTATACAGATCACCATTGACTGTAACTTTCTGACCATCATCGTTTCATGAAAAAGTACGGAACAATGATTCCACCAGCCCATAAAGCGTACCAAACAATCAGTTTTTCTGGATGTAACGATGTTTCGACATACACTTGAGGATGAGCTTCACTCCAATTGTGGCAGTTTTGTTCTTTGATGTAGCCATTCAACCAGAAGTGCGCTTCATCGCTAAACAAAATTCGCTTATGAAAATCGGGAACAATGGCAATCTCGTTTAGGGCTCATTCGCCGAATTTACGCCTTGCTTGATAATCGTTTGGCTTCAATTCTTGCACGATTTGGATTTTGTAAGCACGAAAACCAAGAGCCTTCCGCAAAATATTCCATGAAGTGGATGGACACAGATCCAATTCCTGTGCTCGATGGCGGATGGGACTCGTTCACTCGTTCGGGTTCCTCTCAATGCTACACTCTACAGTAGCAATCGCTTCTTCTGTACGGCTCGTCTCTGGAGATGCGAGTTACCAATAAGAGTAAACGTGGCGCGAAAAAGTTCCACGGTTAATCAAATTAACTGCTCTGATGAACGATTTTGTCGACGATAAAATGGACGTATTCCGCACAGAACCATTATTTTCGAAATAAAATTGCACTATTTGCAAGCGTTGTTCAGGCGTGAGTCTATTCATGATGAATTGCCAAACCAAACTGAGAAGAAATCACTTGACAGCTGTTAAATCTGTCGCCATCTTGAACAGTAATGCCAACTCAAAATTAAATAAGTACCTCAAAAAATGAGGTATGAAATTACCAACCTATATTTCTTCGTGTTTCATTATACAAAGGCGAATCAAATTATAAACGGGACTTGCGCTTTTCAGGCACAATAGTGGGGGGAGAACGTTCCTGATTTTTTGTTGTTGGGTAGGTTGTCATGAGTAGGGAAAGCACGTGGGCTTGCCTCATCGACCCTCTCGTGTCCACTGCGACGATATTTGAGCAAAGGTACCTCCGTCAATTGCGCAAAGTGTTGTTTCTCCACTCCTTACTTGCTGTTTAGACCCTAGGGTGTAGTGGTGCACCACGTTTCATCACAGGGACAATGTGAGTGAGAAATGGGTCTCATTGTTCCTGAAATCGTGCAAGAAGAAGACGCACACACACCTGAAAAACGATGCAACTTCTGGTCAGCTGTGAGAAGGCGAGGAAACCACCTGGCGCAACCCTTACGGTACCCTTGGTCTTCCGTGAGTATGGAGTAGGTGCTCCCATAACTTATCCTGACCAAACTTGCAATTTCAGAAGTGGTACGACGTTGGTCGTCTTAAATAAGCTGTCGAACACTATGATGTTGTTCGCTGCGGTCATGGCTCTCATTTTCAACACAATCACGACCCTCCACGAACTGTTTATGCCATGCAAAACACTCTGACTTGCGACAGTGTCTCTTATCCGAACATTGACAGTCAATCTCCTCAAGATTTTGGCCAGTTTTAATCCTTCTGCTACGAGAAACTTGAAAACAACACGTTGCGAAATTGACGGAGGGTACCTCTTGATCAAACATCGTCATAGTGGACACCGACAGGGTCGATGATCAAGCCCACGTACTTCTCCTACTCCTGATAAACCCACCCAACAACAAAAAAATCAGGAACGTTCACCCTCCACTATTGTGCTGAAAAGCGCAAAGTCCCGTTTATATTTGATTCGCCCTCGTATGTGCGAGTCATACAAGTAAGGTGTTAGCCTGGGTTTACATAATAATGTCCATATCCCACAATTGTCATGAATAGTATGTTATTAAGGAAGTCGAGGTCAGTGCAAGTGTTGCTGCACTCATTATTCCATTCCACCAGATTGTTTCAATTAATTTATGGACTTGATGTTAATTCAGGTTATGTAATTTTTCGTTGAAGCTATACCCAACATCGACAATCATGAACAATTCATCAGTAAAGGCGGTAGGAATGCGCATGCATCTTCGTTCCTTACCTGCAATGTACAGGATGAGACAGAGGAACCTGCAGATTTAAAAATTCAATTAAACAAATTGTGCAAAAATCGATTTAATTATTTTTTATCATCAAGTACAACATTTGGAGCTTATGTTAAGATATTTTTAAAGAGGATATCTGACAAAATGATGTGCATTATTGTCGATACACTGGGGTAATCCATTTCGGAAACGTGTCCAGTATATAGTTGGGTATGTTGGCGATAGCCAAACCAATGTTGTTCTTCAAGTGGGCCTAGTTAAGTTTTAGTTTAGTTTAAAAATGGGTTACAGTTCACTGCGACCTCAAGGTCTATTGTGCCCCCTTACAGAGCTGTCTGGACCATACTCTCACAGCTCGCCTTCCAGTTCCAGATATCTGATAAAGTCCAATACCTGTGAAGGTTTCAACGAGGCTAGCTTCTCACTCTTACAAGTTTCTCGCCCAAGGCATTCTTTTCCTAAGAAAAGAGCCTAAGCTCCCAATACCAAAGCATTCCGTGACTAGGTGAATGGGGGTTTTTCCTCCTCCCCACAGAACCTACACTCGTCAGTGTCCGATAATCCCATCCTCAACAGATGCTTCCTAAGGCGTCAGTGTCCTGTAAGAAAGCCAGTGAGGAGGTGTAATTGTTTCTTATCAAGATCCAGATATCTTTTGGATCTTGCTGTTTCAAAGTTCCGAAGGAACTTAGTGGAATTATCCATCCCTGGGAGATTCCGCCAGAGTTTTTCCCTCTCGGCTTTCTCCTTCTCCAGAAACTCCTTCTTATAGGTACATTTACCTATACCACACAAGGGTTCTGGGCCAATGAGTGACATTCGTGCGCCCTCTTTGGCAAGTGTATTGGTCTCTTCGTTTCCTTTGATTCCCGAATGGCCGGGAACCTAGATTAAAAGACCTTGTTTTTCTTGCCTACCTCATTGAGTTTGTTCCAGCACACCTAAATCATATTTGAGTCGATGACGTAGGAGCTCAGTGGGCCTAGGACGATCATTTTGAACGAGTGATTTAGGATAATCCCATAAAAGGCTGAATCAGACGAATATGCTGGAGCCTTGATAAGGGCTTGATTGAGCCCTTAAGATTTTTTTTCAGGTTTATCTAAAATCACATGTCTCCAACGATCATCCCAGTACCCTGGACAAGTTGAAGAGTGACATTCGTTTGTCTATTGTTAACATACTATTACCTAAAAATATTACGTTTGATATACAATACTTTTTGGTAATGTATTTCTATCTACTGCATCGGCAGGGTTCCCGTGTCCAGCTACAGTGGAGATGGGTGGGGTTCTCAATTATACTGATAAATGAATTTATGGGCGCCAGGTAAATTTGCCACGGATAAACCCTCAGGTTGGGGTCCCCAAACTACCAAAAGGACTAACACACCAAAAAAGAAAGCTAGTTAATTTCAGTAAGACGTATAATAACGCTTTAGATATACATATTACAGTCAAAAGATCGGATGATGTAAGATACTGTCAACAGGATATTGTAGCAAAAGATTTCTGAGTTGACAAATTGCTTGCAAAATGATAGCTGAAATTGAACGAGGTACGATGAAAAGAGGGTGAGAGACGCGTCGCTCGAGCTCGGGCGCAGCACGTATGGCAACACCAAAATACTTCAATTTATAACAAGAACAAAACGTTCAATTTCCACCGAACAAAACTATAGATTATTTTATTTTCAAAGTTATGATTAAGTAATATTTAAATATCTTTCAAATTAATCTTATAATGTTCAAGTTTCTTATTTTAAAAACCTGTTCTACCTTCGCTTCTCCCAAGAGCGTTGGTGTACGCTGCTGTCCCGTACACCCCTCTTCCTTCTCTCAACGTCTGACGCTCCAAACACAACTTCCTCCAAGGAATGGTAGCGTTGGCTGTCTCGCATACGCCCTCACTCCGACTCACAACAATAATCTTTCCGTGAGTTTCACGACTTCCTCCTCTACAATCCTCTCCAACGAAGTTGGTATACGTTGGCTGTCTCGTATACCCTTCCACAAACTGTCCCCAATTGGCCAGTATTAATCTTCGTAATATTCAGAACTAATTCTTATGAAACTTCTACACTTCTTGAACCAATCCTAAAACCCTGTCCGACAGAAAAATCCCAATATACCATCCTCTGCCACATAACCAAGTACACAGACAAAAAAAAACATTATAGGATAATGTCTTTTAACCTACCCTGAATTATGGGGTTTATTCCACGTGATCGATGTTTTAAGATCACCTAGGTGCTTGATAAATCGTATGGTGAAGAATCTCAAGAACCACCTCGAGGGTAATGTGCACAAAAATCCTCTTTCGAGAGTGTTACTGGCAAAACTAATCCACTAACTATTTTCAGCAACACTTTTAAACGGTTTTCCAACTTAATCCTCCAAGGATGATTTCAAATATCATAATAATTTAGTTGAGAAAAATCCGTGAGCACATACCACCACATTAGATCTCTATAACCTTAATTTTCTTTCCTTTTCCGGTTTCTGTCAGAATTTGACCCGAACACTAAGAACCATCGAATAACGAAATGGACATTACCCCCACAGAAAACGAGAATGCTCTCTGACCCAAATCTAACATTTCATTAAACATAAACAAAGAACTTTACATAGTAACATGGTTTCTGTCAGAATTCTGACCGAACACCAAGCATATATTCCGTAAATCAACTTGGTTGGTTTGGTTGGTAATTTTCTGTTCCGTAAATATGAAATTCTCGGTTGGTTTCTGCCAACAGTTTATTTACGGAATCCGGTTACAGAAAAAAG
>CM024245.1:34760294-34832532 GCA_013421045.1 Propylea japonica | reverse complement strand
TTTTCGGCATTTTCTACGGAATATTCTCAATATTACAACTCTCATTTTTCGCTGAAAACTGATTAACTTCTAATACATCTGTATTCTCCTGAACAAGAAATATTTTTCACTGGTTTATTGTTTTTATTTGAGTAAGTTCATGACAGAAATTGAAGAAAAGGTCACAATTAAGCATTGTCTATAACCCATAACAAAATGAAAAAATGCTTAAAACTTTCAACCTGAAAATGCTGAGAAAAAGTCTTTTTTTCGATCAAAAAAATATTAGCTCTAAAATTATATACAACTTAAAGACTTCCACTGTTCACCCAACCTACCGTATCGTACCTCATAAATTCCGCTCTACAAAAACAACCCCGAATATGAATAAATTCCTCCCCCACATGGCATTGACATTTTCCATCTTCCAGCTCGCCAACCGCCCCGAATGATTACACGCATAAATATATCTCTCCGGCGGATTCAAATGTCAGAAAATCAGCATGTTTTCACTCGAATCTTTCTTTCGTATTCATGCGATAGATCGCTAGGTAGACAGGAAGCCGCGTCCGCAAGAATTTCGCTCAGAAATAACATTCTTCGATCGACAAGTGTGGCCCCATTGAAAGCAGCTAGGGATGGCTGGCAGATGCACTGGAGAAATCCTGTTCAGCGGCCTGAAAAATTCCAATTCGATTCCATCAGCTGAATATGGGGTGATTGGATGAGCCAGGGTATAAACCATTTGTGCTAAATGTATTAAAAAAATCAATCCGGGGGTGAAAAACATTTTATGTATGTTTTTTGACTGCTTTATGCTCCATGTAGGTTGCGTTTCTGAGAAAGTCAATATCAATAGCAGATTATGAATTGTTTCCGACCTTAATATTATGTGTTTGTGGTCGATTGGCACTATGACTGCTTTTCTGTACTGTGACCAATGAGTTACCATCGCATATTTTACCTATAAAAGCTCATAATTCTGTTCTCGGTTTGAGGTCAGGTTTACATGCCACGAGAATTTACTGTCGTTGTGCTTAAGACGATCTAAAGCCCATATGAAGCCAACAAACATCATGGCATGTGTCTAACCTGTGGTGAAAGATGAATTAGGTCTTAAGGCCATTTTAAAATTTAAGACACGACGTTGTTGATGATCGGCTGGCTTGAGTGTTAACTGAACTTCATAAGCCTCAAGACCCAAATCTTTATGCAAAATATACGGTGTAATGACGTTTGTCTAATGCCTTATTCCGAGGAACGACGGGGGATGAACAAACCTAGGTTTTCTTCAACACTTTCGGCTGTTCTTGAACGACGTGCACGGGTTTTTTTCTTCACATCACTAACTTGTCCCTACAGCCCAAATTTTTAAACCAATTTCTTTATTGTGGCCCGACAAGGTGCTTGACGACGACCCAAATATCTTCGAGTTTTACGAACCGTTTCTTCCAAATTTTCACCATTTTTATAGTGAATTTCAATCATTTCAATGCATTCTTGAAGCGTGTATCTTTCCATTTTTATTAATGGCGTAGTTTCTACTTGTCGTCTGTCAAAAAATGACAGCTTCAAACGTGCCTTCTACCGAAATAGCGGGCTTTTCGAAATAAAACCTCTCAATGGAAAACCCTTTAGCTCTTGTATGGTAACACACAAAAGACCCCATTGACTTGTGCTAATCTTATCAAACCTAACATTATGCCATAATCTGTTGTAAAAAAAACAATGACCTACGCTGAGGAAATCCTGTTATACCAACTGGAAAATTCCAATTTCATTTCGATTGACTATGAGGTGATTGACTGACCCAAAATAGAATCCATTTCAGCCGAAAGTATTAAAAGAATCACTCCAGGACAGAAACGCTGTATCACTTCTGTATGATATTTTTTGTTCGTTCGACGTGCCATAGCTTTTCGTTTGTTATCATGATTTATCGAAGTTTTTCGTTAGACACCGGCTGAGTATGTGAATCCTGTGGGATTCAACAGGTGATTTATATAAATGGAGAAGAATGAGGCAGGTTTATTTCACCAATGAGAGTGAGGCAACTGGGATCAAGCTCTGATTTGTAGCGTACCTACGCTGCGAATGTGATAAGGTAAAAGTGTTATTTCTTCATTGTAAACTTTAACATGGTTTGAAGTTATTTTCCCAGTGAAAGTTTTTACTGACAATAATAAAATATCAACGAATTTTCTCGCTCCATAAAATCATTTTCAATTACCAACAGATAGTAGTAGAAGTATAGGACAGTAAAATTTTCTCAGACATAAGAGATAAGTTTCCTCATAGGGGAATCGATCTTTATTATCATTGTGACAGCTTCCAAGGAGAAAAATTGGGGAGAACCAACAAAATATGTTTGTCAGAACTTCGAAATTGTTTCCCATTAACATTATCTCTTATCGTTCACAACATATTCATCAAAGGTTACAAACGTTCGGTCTATACCTATATTAATCAGATCAGCCATAATTATATCCGTTCCATCATGTCTGATTTTGATTGTAACAGGACATCTGATAGATGTTAACATCGTCTAATTTGTCACGTGCAAGGTAGTAGCGATAAAGATTGATAACGCTTGAGCCTCAGAGCGATTTGATGTCGATACCATAAAGCTTGTGCTGCAAATCGAATTGCTTTGCCCCAAGAGCTAAAGATGAAATGCAGAAAAAACTTGATAGAAATCGTAATATAAGAGGAAACTCTATTCAGTTTTATCTTTTGACACTTGACATTACTAATAGTTTTCCAACAATGAAAAAAGCATAAACTCTCCTCTTTAAATATAGGTACTTACTCATATTTTCAATATAAAAATGGTACCTCGTTCAAAAACCTTTAAATACCGGAAAATTTGTGAAAATTTGACATTTTCCACTCTATCCATCGAATTATTTCAGATTTTATTGATCTTCATTGAAGAAGTATTCACCTTCTCAAAAAGAATAATATTAACATAATGAATTATAGTCGATCAAATCAGTAGTTAGGCTATGTCGATTCTAGATCCGATAGAATGAACCTAACCTCAGTTATCAAATAATATGATAATGAATTATAGTTAATTAAATCAGTAGTTAGGATATGCCGATTCTAGACCACAATAACCTTAGTTATCAACTAAATTAAACAAAAACATGAACATATTCCCAAAATAAAATGACCATCTGACAAAGTTTTTGTTTTCAGTGGTGGTGCATCCTGCTACACATCCTGCTGTACTTCTTCCTGATATCTACCTACTCCTGGATGCTCTGCGAAGGTCTCTACCTCCACACTGTTCTGGTTTCCGCTTTCGTATCGGAAACAAGATTGGTCAGATACATGTTATTACTAGGATGGGGTATTCCAACAAAAACCACGATAATATATAGTCTCACCCGGTATTTTTACGGCACTACTGTGTCGGACACCCAACAGTAAGTATTGATTTATGTGCGTTCGGTCGTAAACCAAGAAGATTTACATCTGCACGAAGGTTTGGTCGAATTGGAAAGTGATTTCGAGGGTTAAAAGGGTATTGTCGAATTAGGTTCGCTACACAAAAACTTCCGTGTTGCAAATGGCAGTAATTTATTGGGAGATTTTACTGAAGGGTCTTGCACATATTGAAGGGACTATGTGATAACTGAGGTTACATGTGACATGGGGAAACGAAGATTTTTAAAGCCTTTGATGATATTTCTTTTACCAACATTGGCTTTAAGATTCTGAATTTAGTTCAATTGCTCAGTTGTCGTACACATTTCATCTGATCAGATTATATGAGATTTATCTTAGTTCTTATTGAGACAATTGAGTCAAGTGTAGCATCTGTTCACTTCTTCAACGGAGATTAGATGTCATTATTCTTAAACTGACCTGATCGAGCTGTCAATTCAGTTACAATATCATATAATATCAGAATTAATGAACTGAAAAAACTTCTCTTTCAGATGTTGGATGGACGACTGCAGCTTCACAAGAATCCTGCAGATTCCTGTTGCCATAACAATAATCCTAAATGCTGTATTCCTGATCAATATACTCAGAGTACTGTTAGTTAAACTTAAGAGGGGAACAGCTACTGGAGCAGGTTCTGGTGCTTCGAGAGCTTCACTGCAAGCATTGAGGTAATAAGACGAAGTTAACTGTCTAACTAGTAGTTAGCCTAAACACGAATTAACACACAAATTTTGTTTCAGGGCTACAATGCTTTTGGTGCCCTTATTGGGTCTGAATTATTTGATCATCCCTTTCAGGCCTGAACCAAATCATCCCTGGGAATACGTATATGAAGTTGTTTCTGCCAGTACAGCATCTATGCAGGTGGGTGTTGAAAACTTTTATCGAGAATAAATGAAAACTTAGAGACATAATAAACTCAAGATAATGATAAAATAAATGATCAAAATAAGTCATTGTACCAAAAATCGTTCATATGAATACTCCGTTCACATATTATTGAGCGCGAAGTAGGCGTTTGTTAATTTATCTGAGATTGGCAGTATTTGCTGTCATAACGATTAACAAAGTCAACGTTGCCGAATGTACCGGTCTCGTCCGAAGAGCTTCTGAGTTATCAGAGAACTCTATGCAATATTGACAACATTGCATATCAATCTGACAAGGAAATAAACAACATAACCTAAAATTTCAATATACACAGTGGAATATGCCAAATTGTCATGGCCAACCGACAGCTCAACGTTTCGTGAACGGACTATATATAATATAAACTCTGTTGTTACTTGAAGACGCATCTCTATTACTCTTACTCAATTAATATCTTATGTTAAATATTCAAATTAATTAATTGTTTTCTTTCCAACAGGGCCTATGTGTAGCAATACTCTTCTGTTTTTTCAACGGAGAGGTAAGGCTTTGTCGAATTTCAATAGAAACACACTCATCAAAAATTAAGGAAAAAAACTCAATATTCTAAGTGTACTTAATATATGAATTCATTTAAATATTCCGTAGGTTATCACACAAATGAAGAGAAGATGGGCAACTGTCACATTCCGCCCAAGGGAGAGTTCATGTACAGCTACGACAACTACTGGTCAGATTAGTCAGGTAAATTCTATTCATTTTTCTCGTAGATCAGGAAAATCTGAAAGCTATACAGGGTGTTACATAATAGTATGTCACAACTTGAGGAGATGAATCTACATGTAATTTTAAGCAAAAAACTTCGTATGAACATGGGTCCGTAAAAGCTTCGTTACGGAGCTGCAGGGTGTTGAAATTTCCAAAAAAAAATGGTTTTTTCTTCAAAACTCCAGCAGTTTTTGAGATATTCAGTTCAAATTTGGAATGCAAGCTATTTTCAACAGTTTCCATCATTGCACGTCCTGCATTTTAACTAGAATCTACAGGGTGTTTTCTTTTCTGGAGCCATGACCCCTTCTTCCCTCCCAAACTTTTTTACGGTACGCCATTGATCAGCGTAAAATCAATTTTTGATATCTTCGTTCAATTTAAAAACTTTTTTGACTGTTGTAATTTTTTCCTATCTCTAACTGTTTTCGAGTAAAAAATTATTGAACTATTGTATGTTATTCGCTAAATAAAAAAAATAATTGGAATGCTCGATAGGTATGCCCAAAATTTGATTTTATTTTGATAGCTCGTCATCTGAGACTCAACTTAAGCTTATTCAATATCAAATACAATCGTTCCAATAATTTTTCACTCGAAAACGGTAAGAGATACGAAAAAATTACAAAAGTCGAAAAAGTTTTCAAATTGAACGAAGATTGGCGTACCTACCGCGAAAAAGTTTGAGAGGTAAAAAGGAGACATGGCTCCGGAAAAGAAAATACCCTGTAAATTCTAGTTGAAAATAGCTCGCATTTCAAATTTGGACTGAATATCTCAAAAACTGCATTAGTTATTAAGAAAAAATAATTTATTCGGAAATTTCATCACCCCGTAGCTCCGTAACGAAGCTTTTGCGGACCCATGTTTATATGGTTTTTTTCTTGAAATTATACGTAGATTCATCCCCTTAAGTTGTGACATACTCTTATGTAACACCCTGTAAAACAACACTTTGTTATCGAAATGCAGGTTTCCCTAAGTTTGCACCAAATTGCAAAATTACAAAAGTTAACTTAGCAATATTGAATTTATTCTTTCAACATTTCAGTTCGTGAGATCAACCTACGGAGCCAATGGTGAGAAGGTGTGACTAGCAAAGAAAGGACGAAGAACCTCGTCCTGGTTTGCTTCAAGGAAATGTTCTGAAGTTTTTCTCGAAGATTCCTGCACATACTGCCCAAAGTGATCTATAACAACTTTTTGGTTGATATGCAACTCTATGATGTAAATATTTTTGTACATATGTTAATAAGAATGTGCCAAGAGAATGAGAATGTGTAGATGAAACCATAAGATTAGAGTAATTATTGTATAATATTATATGGATCAAATATATTTGAGTACTTTCAAATCTTTTGTTTTTGAATATAATTTGTATTATTGCGATTAAATGAAGATAAAGATTCGAAAAGTAGAAATGATTGTTTGTTTAACAAAAATACAAATTGATCATAAAACACTTTATTATCATATGAATTCAAACCTTCATTGAATAAGGCACTATATTTACGAATAATAGATGTAGAAAAATAAACATAACATAATATCATTGATCAAACAATGATAATATCATCAAATCTAAAAATTACAAACATAAATAATGAATATCAATATAAAAATATTCAATAAAATCAATGATGTTAACAGTTTTCAAACACAAAATTATACAAGAGAGCACACAAAGTGAAAGTAGGGACGTAACATTCAAAATTGCTTCGAAAATGAGTTTTAATATTCGAAAAAACAGTCTTTTAAGTTTCTTCACACAACCAAACAATATTTAAGTAGTCGAAAGAAAAACAGTCACAGAAATAATATTAAAAAATATTCTGGAAATTTAATTGAGTTCGAATCCAAGAGAAATCAGCTCATACAGATGACTCAATTGAAAGAAGTTCATTTAATAACGAATCGATTCATATTTCTTTTGCTATGGATATAAACTTGCTTGAAGTATAAAATTATCGAAAATTTTCATTTTTAATAAGTTAAATAAAGAAAATGGGATACACCGTATGCATATATGAGTATAAAATATAAGATATTTCTAAATAGGTCCAATACAGCTGAAATACACAATATTATGTATAATTGTACAAAGATATATGTACTACATATATTGTAAGGTAATCAAAAATAGTATTGCTTTTTTGGCTTGAAATATGGCTTAAATTTACATAAAAATATTCATAACAAATTAGCTGGATATGAAAACATATTATGATTGTCAAATATATAAGACTGAAAAAAACATTTGAAAAAAATAGGTACTCCATTTGTACAGTTGAATTTGAATTATTTTCTTAATCCTATCTAGTATCTGTTACATAGGGAATTGAAAAATCTTCAATAGATACCCTCCTCATTATTTCAATAGAAAAAGTAGATAGATTTATTATTCAGTAAAAAAAAATCTATAGAAATAAAATGTTTTAACTTAATGAAAAATAAATATATATCGACAAACAAACAATCAAGCAATAGTTTGAACTGGAGGTGTCAATGGTGCTTGCGCTTTTGCACTTCCTCTTTTTGAAGATTTTGGTGTTTCATCAATTGTAGGTGGGTAGTAAACTGGTGGTACTGGTACAGAAGGCTGAGGAGATCGTGTGAGAGGAGTAGTATGTTCTGAGTTTTCCGCCAGTTCCTTCGCTATAGCCAATCTCCTCGCTGATTTGACATCTCTATCTCTCTTTAACGTTCGAAAGAAGGAACAGAAGAGAAAAATACCGAGTGCCTTCGGAAAAAATCCAATCAGTACCTTTATAATATATCTTTTTTGCTTTTATTGGACGCCCAGATGGATTCATATCAACTCTCGTCTCAAAAATCTTCATCAATAATTATGATTATACCATTGAATTTAAAACATTTAGAAGGGCAATCCTCTTGTGAAGTTAAGTTCTGAGTCTCCCTAGCGATATCTAGGGAATTTTCAGTGAACTTTCTAATTTAAGGCCCAAAATTGTTTGAGGGTGCAATACCTGTATAGTCAGTTCACGAAAGTTTAGGCGCAATGTAGGCGTTTGTTTATTTATCTGAAGTTGGCATTATTTGCTGTTTTAAAGTAAAATAAAGTCGACGTTGCCGAATGTACCCGTCCTTGTCCGACGAGCTTACGAGTTATCAGAGAACTCTATACAATATTGACAAAATTGCGTATCAATCTGACAAGAAAATAAACAACATTACATAAAATTTCAACATACACAGTGAAATATGCCAAATTGTCATGGCCAACCGACGGCTCAAACTTTCCTGAACGGACTATAGGTACACTGGCAACTTCATTAGGCTATTCCTAGGAAATACGGGCACAGCCTCGGGAACATTTATGTCGAAAAATAATGTTTCGAACCAATAGGCAAACTCATAGAGATAGAATAGTATAGAGTTGCTATCAATAAAATGAAAGTGGTATCAGATCCGCCATATTACTGCGATACGTCGAATTTTGACAATCATCGAATTTTTTCTGAAAATAGTGATTTTTTGTACATTTTCAAGTTAAATTGAGATTTCTTGTGCTTAATAAACAATAATAAAATGGTATCGTGTGCTGTATGGCTTTCTACAGCAGAGAAGGGACAGATAAAAAATTAGAAGAAAAACATATCACAGGTAGGGATGAGTACTGAACAGATCCGCATTCGAAATTTTTGCTAGTATGTCTTGGTAATCTGTTATTTTTTTATATGTGCATATTATCGCCTGAAGAAAAATTGTTTATTTGATATTCAATTGACCTTATTTGAACAGGATTCCTAAAGACCCAACACGTCGTATTTTTTGGGTGAAATTCGTGAACAGAAAAAACTGGCAACTTAATTCAACCCTGAACTTTCAGCCATATTGGTAATATATAAGCCCCGCCCAGTGGTTCCATTTTTCCTTACACAATAATTGTATGTTATAGCGTCTCTTCTCTATTCTATCTCTATGGGCAAACTCAACTTGAGTTTTCTTTTTCTGTGCTTACTTACAACTGCCAACTCACCAGCAGGAATATTTATCATAATTTTTCTATACTTACATGAAGAAAACAAGACAAAAAACTCATGAGTACCCCATCTAGCATTATACCAGTGGCATAATCAGCCAATGGTTTCCTGCAACCTTCATCGAAGCAAGTTATGTTCATTCCCCTCTGTTCCACACAACAAGAAGTTGGATATGCTCCTTGAGCTTGATTGAAATCTTTTAAACCGTTCACACCACAACACCTCAACTGAAATAAAAAAATCAGATGAGAAGTGTCGCAAAAATATAAATTTACGAAAGCTCTGACATTCTGAATTGATTTCAAAACGAATACTTGGCATTGAAAATTCGAGTTGTCCACACTGAATCAAAATGTCAAATTCGACAAGCGTAAATGGTGAGCATTTGGTTAATTAATATTGATTTACTCGGTAAGACAGTTTGAAAGAAACATTACTGTGTACTGTCCACATACACAGAGTTAGTGAAAAAGGGTGCAAACTTCAGAAGAGGATTCTACATTAAAAATATAATGATGTTATGCGTTATAACTTTTGCCGACAAATGCTTCGTTATCAGAGATAAATGGTGTTAAAGACTTACTAAAAAATGGTACGCCACTGAGATATTGCAAACAAACTGACATTTTTTGATTCTTCGTTCAACTCGTGATGAAAAATATCTCCAGCTTTTGTCCAAATGCGTATTTGTGTTCACTTTAACACTCAGAGTAAGAAATAAACATAGAGATGCCCCTACGCGTAAAACTGCATTGTAATCAACCAAGCATTAGAGTGAGATGGGAAGCATTTCACTGCCACACTGGAGTGAAGTGAACAATTGGTTAGATTAGTATTTCTCAAATTCCTGAATATGATACAACATTTTCGTAATTTTGCCCTAGCTATAATTAACGGCATAGCCTTAATCAACAATAAACTGCCACCAAATCATTGAAATAATTCAGTTTGTGAACTACAAATCGAAATGAAAATGTAAACACATCGCATCAAGAAACTAAACACTAACCGACAATGTTGCCAAACCGACAGAATTATCTGTAACAGGCACAAGCCGGTAGTATCAGAGTAAGGGAGCGGTAAACCAATTATCCCAATACGGAATAAACATACGGCACGATTTCGCAACGCCGGAAGTTTGTTCGCGCGTATGAACAGATTCTACTTGGCTGCATAATAAATGCGTGAAGGCAACTCTAGGTTTACTTTTCACTCTGAGCTCTAACACATCTTGTAGAAACAACGTTTACGTGTTTTATTATTTTTTTTCATAAAAAAAGGCCTCATACGAAAAAAAGACAAGAGAGAGAGTCATTGTAACACATTCAAGTATTCAACGAAAAAGTTTGGAGCACTTATTCACTATATCACCCTGTATATACTAAAATTGGAAAAGTAACATGAAAAAAGTGATGTATGTACGATTTATTGAGTATATGGAATCGCTCAAGAATTGAAAGATCCCACCACAAAATTCGAGTGCCATTCGATCAATAAACTGTTTTTTACGCCACCTGCCTATTATCAAACAAAAAAAACGGGTATAAACAGAAATCAGAATACAATTGAATCTATTCAACCTATCAAGGTACATTGTGCATTATAAAATGAAGAATAAACAGTTCCATTGTCAATACTTCCAAAATAATACGGCCAATAATTATAACAACGTCAAGGATTTATGCTATGACAAATATTACCATGACAAATTTCTATATTTAGAACAAGAAGCATTGAATTCATTCGTGAATATATCTGAAAGGATGGTGATTCAAAATTAATTCTACTAATCATTTGTACTAAAAAACTACAAAATATGTAATTATCGATAAGCATTTCCCGTTAATGCGTAATATATAAAAAAAATTGTGACAGCGGTGGGATTCGAACCCACGCCCTTTCGGACTGGTGCCTAAAACCAGCGCCTTAGACCGCTCGGCCACGCTGCCTGTTGACAATCAATCTGTAAATAGTGTTATTTATACTTACATTACCCTGTAATCTATTCCAAGCGGAATTTCTATTGAAGTCTTCCTTGATTGCAGTCTCAAATGACTGAGTCAATAATATCACAGATTCCAAATCAACATTTTTCCATAATACGAAATTCCACAATCCAATACCAAATTCGGCACAAAATAAGACACTTGTTATCACAATGAACTGAAAAATTAGTTTCCTCCATAAATATTGAATAAATTGCGTTTAGAAAATATTTACCGCAATTATATGAATATCATGTTTGACTGTAGGTCCTTTTACTGCCAGCCAAGTAAGTAACAAGTGGGCGATTCCAAGAATAAGAAGTAATATAAAAGGCCATACTGAGGCAGATGGTAAAAACTTGAAATTATTGAAAATTTTGAAGGAAAATACCACCGACAGTGCAACGAGTGCAAGTCCTGACAACTAGAAACAAAAAATGTAGATTTAAATATGTATTTATAGTAAAATCTTGGAAATATTTTCACATTAGGCCATTGCATTTACTTACGAAAAGAAGTAGTGAATAAACTAAACAAAACACTTCTTTCACTGTTAAGGATACCATTTTTTATTCAAAATATAAATTGTATTGCGATTTGGAAAATAATCAATACGTTCTACCCGGAAAATTGGAGTATAAACCTATCTAGATAGTGTGTTGCGGATATTCGAACATTTGTTTGTATCATTTGTACAAGGAAAGCATTCTTTACGTCGGCATTGAAAAATCGTCCTGACTGAAGAAGTGTTCATTCAATCGAATCATTCATCTTTAAAGACTCTTTAATATGATGACCTTTGGTCTTTGGCATTCTCATAAAATAAAGAAAGTTTCTCCAAAGGTTAAAATGGGTTGACGTGAAGAAATTCTATTTTTATACAAGTGGATTGAAGTTGTAGCTGATATGGAGAAAATAATCCAATCTCATGTGAAACTAGCTGTTGAAGAAGTTTTTTTTAGATTGAAATAAATACAGTTATAGAAATAATAAAGTAAATACAAAAATTGTTTTGGGAGATCAATTAATGGAACTCACCACAACAAATTATTTTTTGTGATCTGTCAATGTCAAAAATATCCTGTCGGCTGTCAACTCTGATGATTTTTGATAATTCATGCTTGGTTTTCGAAGTGCCAAACTTTTGGCCGAGATTTTAATATTCTTATAAGATTGATATCGTTCTTATTATTCTATTGCCATGACTGTTATCAATAAGGTAAGTTTTGTTTTTTATGATACCACTGCATTTGTTTTTCTACTGACAACACTTTGTCAAAATTCAAAATCTAATTTTCTTTCTATTTTCTTGTGGAAATGGGATCAGAAGTATCATCTGTACCTGGTCCCAGTCAAGTTAAACTTGATGTAGTTACTAAAAAGGATAAATCTAAGCAGATACATGATACTGAAATACCAACTACCTCAAAAACAAAAGTTCATTATCATCGAATTGTTCTAAACTTTATACTTACACTATTTTTATTTCTAGATGGAGATAGACAGTGGGGGGCTGAAAGGAGAGGGTTTTAGATCTTATTATATCACAAAAATCGAAGAACTTCAACTAATTGTAGCGGAAAAGAGCCAAAATCTCAGACGTCTTCAGGCACAAAGAAACGAATTGAATGCAAAAGGTTGACTTTTTCTAAATAATGTTAGAAAGGTACTAATAATGAATTTTCAGTGCGTATGTTGAGAGAAGAGCTGATGCTGTTGCAGGAACAAGGAAGTTATGTTGGGGAGGTAGTGAAGCCCATGGATAAAAAGAAAGTACTCGTAAAAGTACATCCTGAAGGCAAATTTGTTGTTGATATCGATAAAAACATTGATATTAATGATGTAACACCAAACTGTCGTGTTGCTCTGCGTAATGAAAGCTACACCCTCCATAAAATCCTTCCTAACAAGGTAATGCACCTCCTGTAAAATCTAAACGTAACATTTTTTTATATGATGTTTTAATTCTCAGGTTGATCCCTTGGTTTCACTTATGATGGTAGAGAAAGTTCCTGATTCTACTTATGAAATGGTTGGAGGTTTAGATAAACAAATTAAGGAAATTAAAGAAGTTATCGAACTTCCTGTGAAGCATCCAGAGCTGTTTGATGCTCTCGGTATTGCGCAACCTAAAGGTGTACTTCTTTATGGACCTCCAGGTATATTTATGCTGAAACAATAGTCAATTTAAAACTGACTTTTTCTAAATTTGTTAGGAACTGGAAAGACTCTATTAGCAAGAGCAGTTGCACATCATACTGAGTGTACTTTCATCAGGGTATCAGGTTCCGAGCTAGTACAAAAATTCATTGGTGAAGGTTCTCGTATGGTCAGAGAATTGTTCGTTATGGCAAGAGAACATGCCCCTTCCATTATTTTCATGGACGAAATCGATTCTATTGGTTCATCACGTATTGAATCTGGATCAGGAGGTGACTCCGAAGTTCAGAGGACTATGTTGGAATTGTTGAATCAGTTGGACGGTTTCGAAGCCACAAAGAATATCAAGGTAAGCTAATTCAAATGGAAAAACATGTATGGTTGGCAACACTTATTCGAAATGTCAAATATGACAAATGACAATTGAGGTTAGACAGTGTTGCCAACATATAGAATCAAATTAAACGTTTCAGAATAGAAAACGCCACAGAAATAGGGAAAATGTTCATGTCAAGACTTGTAAAGATGATTGAATAACAGTCTTTACTATTTGAATCATGTTTTTGATCTTTCAAAGAGGTTTTTTCCGTTTAGGTTATTATGGCAACCAATCGTATCGATATCTTGGATCCTGCGCTTCTCAGACCAGGAAGAATTGATCGTAAAATAGAATTCCCCCCACCGAACGAAGAAGCCAGGCTTGACATCTTGAAAATTCATTCTAGAAAAATGAATTTAACAAGAGGAATTAACTTGAGAAAAATAGCTGAACTTATGCCTGGAGCTAGTGGGGCCGAAGTTAAAGGCGTTTGCACTGAAGCTGGTATGTACGCTTTGAGAGAACGGAGAGTGCATGTAACGCAAGAAGATTTCGAAATGGCTGTCGCTAAGGTTATGCAGAAGGATTCGGAGAAGAATATGTCTATCAAGAAATTGTGGAAGTAATTTTTGGATTTTTTACGGATATTTATATTTAATTAAACTAGTTCATATCTAGGTGTGTTTGTTTTATTTATTCGCGGATTTGGGGACCTAAACAGGTATGAAAACCATGAAATCGTGCTATATAACTGAAAAGATAATGGGAAATAACTCAAAGGTTTATGTTGAAAACCTGAAAATTTCATTAATTTCATCTCTTAAGAATGAGAGAAGAATTATTAAGACTAATATACAGGTTTGGAAATTCACATCTGAAATATACGATATACAATGTATCAGACAGAGAATTCTTCCCTCCAGTTGCACAGATGAATAGTCGAGACAATCACTTGCTGTAACACACTGAATTCAGTTGTCTTACTTCATTATTCTAGTCTTGTCTCTCTTATCGTTCAGAGCAGCGTAATTCTTTAGTATGGTAGGCAACAGTAAATACTTGAATCGAGTATTACGGGCAGCCTGACAAATTAAAAATTCTATACGTGTAGTGCGGGTTCCTTAGCATACTGCGATAAGAGAGAGACAAGACTAGATTATTGCAGTAAGTCAGTTGAATTCATTCAGTTATCGCACTTGATTATCTCGCCTATTCATCTGTGCAACTGGAGGGAAGAATTCTCTGTCTGATGCCTTGTATATCGTTTGTTTTCGATGTGAATTTCCAAATCGGTAGAATACAAGAAAGTAATATATTCAAATGAAGCTGAAGCATTCAAAAACTAGAAAATTATTAAAATAAATTGGAATATCATCCCGAATTCTGTAAGAATTAATTGTTAAATTAATCTTTTTGTCCTCTCCATTATAATTTTGAATCATGACGAAAGAATTGGTTCACTAGCGCCATCTGTACTACTATTTGGAAATGTAAAGATTCAACACCAACTACTTCAATTTTTCATTGCAACTGAATCTTATTTCGTGAATAATTTTATTATATTACACAGCGTGAACCACTTTTTCGATAAATGAATATTCATTCAGTTAATTAATCAGTTTACAGGTTTGATTACAATTCAAGTTAATAAAATTAACCAAGAGATGTCGCCGTTCTTACCAAATTTTCGTATATTACATTTATTGATTATGCTTAACTGGACTAGCTCTCAAACAACTCACTGACCACCATGACTAGATTATATACTAGTCATCCCTTTAATAACTTTAATTTTGTAGTAAATTTCAATTAAAAATTGAAATATTTCAAATAGTATGACAGGTTTCTGTATATCCTACGAAAGAGTTCTTTTTGTTTCTTTACCCTTTTACAAATCTGTCAAACTATTTGAAAATTAACACAATTTTTGTCACCTGATTCTGTCTGAACAAGAAATTTATTGATAAAAACATTCTGTAAGCATTGTTTAAGTCCTTAAACAATGCTATAGGCTACAAAATCTTAATATTTAAATGCTTTTATTCAAAAATTGATAATCATTTTCACCTTCAAGATAGAGCCAGATAATACATATAATTAATTTTGACTACAAATTTCAGTCAATCCTAATATTTTTGGCTCAAGATTACCAAATAACTGGCATTTTGGGTGGAATTAAAGCTTCATTGTTTAATTGTTGAGGCAGTAATTCACAAGCGCTCATAAAACTTTTTCAGATAGGCATACAAGAATGTAATGACAAGATCTAATATACTCATATAAAATATTTCCTAATTTATTATTTCCTCTCAGAAGCTACCTATGTACTTTTATGATATAAGCATTAAAAGGCGCGCAACTGATATATTTTTATTATATTTCAGTCAAACAATCTAAATACATCCACCTGTTAGAATAATTAAAATTCGAGGCATAATTTACGTACCATCTATCATTTTTTGTGGACTGACGAGACATAATATCGGAAAAGACAACATAATCTGACGTATTTACATTTCTTATCAACATCTTATCAACCTGCGGTTCGAGTACTCACTAAAGTAAAGGCAATAATTATTTCAGAGATCAAAAATTATGTAGGTATCAAAATAGTGATCAATTTGGATATTATCAATTCTCAAAAACCACAAAAATGTATCCTTATTATGAAACTGATTGGAGTGTTCTTCCACCAGAACTAAACAGGAGGTAAAATTTTAAAAATGCAAATTTTTAACTGCTTATTGTGATCCTTGACTACCTCGTTTGCTTTCTAGCGTACAAAGCGTTAACAAGCTCATGAATGTTAATCAATTGATAATTCTTATTGAATAATAATCACCTATTAACCATTTATGATGAATCGAATTCTTTTAAATCGACCCACTCAATCAAGTCTCAAATGTGGCATAACAGATGACGTCACGATCGGCCATGTTTGCCGACCATTATTAAAAAAGTCAAATTGCTGTCAAATGTAGGGGATGGTCAAAAATAAATAATTGTTGAATTTAATGGACGAAATTTATGTTCAATTTCAATCGAGTGTAAAATTCAAACAAAACCAAATTCAATGGAGTGGTGAAAGATAACCAGGTCGATAACTTAATTATTCCATTCGTAAGATTTATGACACCTGACGAAATTTAGCAGGTGATTCCAGAAAATCTTCTGAAATTGTGGCTTTGTTCTTTTTGAAAAAAAAGTATAATACATTGTGAACTGATAACTGTTGTGATTTTGACTAGCTGACGTGTGATTTGTCTGCTTGCCAGGTTTTTCGCTAACCTATTCATATTGCTGTGCTGTTCATCTGCTGTGGCGAAATATAAATACAGATATGAATGCCTCTGAGCATGGGTAAAGACAATTTTGGAATTTGTGCTTCGCAGATACTAATAAAACGTTCATTGCAGATTTAATCCAGCCTTCAATATGGCTACAATCAAGCAAGTAGTCAATGAAGCTTTCGAAAGAGGTAAGACTGTGTCTTTCAACTCGTTACTCGTGTTTTATGTTGTCCATTAGAAATACCTTCCAAAAGGAACATTGAAGCCCCATACACAACCACAGAAATTCTGATAAAATTAGTATTGACAAGCAAATCTTTCCTTGAAACATTTAATTTTCCTTAAAGGCAGGAAAGATACAAACCACTTTAACTTGTTACACTGTACTAAGCACTTGAGAATTGGTTTCTCTAAGTTAAAGTACATTAAAATTTTTTCAATACAAGGTAAACTGATTGGAATGATCTATGCCCAAGTCTATAGTGAGCAAATAAATAGTATCGAGAATACTTGTAAGTCCTAATTGAAATAAAAGAAAGTGTTTTTTTCTTTTACACAATGAATCATAACTGCGTTTGATTTTTCAGTGTTATTTAATCCATGATTTGTGTTTATTCACAATATGTTCATTGATTATTTTATTAATTCATGTTTTTTCAGTGCGTATGCCCACTCCTATGAGATTAAGAGATCTCATAAGACAAATTAGGGCAGCTAGAACAGCTGCAGAAGAAAGGAGTGTTGTTAATAAAGAATGTGCCTATATCAGATCAACATTTAGAGAAGAGGATACAGTATGGAGGTTAAATTTTCCACTAGTTTTCAGCTTTTTAATATTTAATTGATTTTATTCTAGATGCCGAAATATTGCAAAACTTTTATACATTCATATGTTGGGTTATCCTGCCCATTTTGGACAACTAGAATGTTTGAAATTGATTGCCAGTACGAGATTCACCGACAAAAGGATAGGTTATTTAGGGGCTATGTTGTTATTAGATGAAAGACAAGATGTACATCTTCTTATCACAAACTGCTTGAAAAAGTGAGTATAACACTTTATTTTGAGAAGAACTGTGTGAGAAAATAAAATTTATTGTTTCTCTTGCTTTTAGCGATTTGAATTCTACAACTCAGTTTGTTGTTGGTTTGGCGTTATGTACGTTAGGAGCTATAGCTTCTCCTGAAATGGCCAGAGATTTAGCGGGTGAAATAGAACGCTTGATGAAGTCTCCTAATGCTTACGTTAGGAAGAAAGCAGCTTTATGTGCTTTCAGGATAATCAAACGTGTGCCGGAGCTTATGGAAATATTTCTTCCTGCTACTAGAAGTTTGTTGTCCGAGAAAAACCATGGTAATTAAAAAATTTAGCATTTAGTGAACAAATACTAGATGATTTGAGGTTTATTTTGTTTTTTTCATGATTTAATCGAATTTTTTATGAATAAGTTTATTAAAATGCATAGAATAAGATTATCTTCTTCTTCAGTTGCTTAATGTGAGAAAAATATATTTATGAAAAGATATATTTATGTTATGTAGAAAATGTTAATCGAATTGTGTTTCATCAAGCAATTTTTTTAGGTGTTTTGATAACTGGTGTTACATTAATCACAGAAATGTGTGAATATAGTCCAGACACTTTAAACCACTTCAAAAAAGTAAGTTCAAATAATTATTTGAATCTACCTTGTGTTAACATTTTACCCTGATTTTAGGTGGTTCCAAACCTGGTGAGGATTTTGAAAAACCTCATTCTTGCTGGATACTCTCCGGATCATGATGTTTCTGGAATAAGTGATCCATTTTTACAAGTAAGATATAAAAATATCTACTCATTCAGGAATATGATTTATTCTTTGATTTCAGGTTAAAATATTGAAACTTTTGAGGGTGTTAGGCCGCAATGATGTTGATGCCTCAGAAGCTATGAACGACATTTTAGCTCAAGTTGCCACTAATACGGAAACTAGCAAAAATGTCGGAAATACAATTTTGTATGAAACTGTTTTGTCTATTATGGATATCAAATCGGAAAGTGGACTTAGGGTGAGTTAAACATAAATTTTATTCCTTCTCTGATAAATAAATAAATCATTTCCAGGTTTTGGCTGTGAACATATTGGGCCGGTTCCTCCTAAACAATGACAAGAACATTCGTTACGTTGCGCTGAACACCCTCCTTAGAACCGTACATGTTGACACTTCAGCGGTACAAAGGCATCGTACCACAATCTTAGAATGCCTGAAAGATCCGGATGTTTCTATTCGTAGACGAGCCATGGAACTCTCTTTCGCTCTGGTCAATTCGCAGAATATCAAAACGATGATGAAAGAGTTGGTCACTTTTCTGGAAAAAGCTGATGCAGAATTCAAAGCTCCTTGTTCTTCGAACATCGTGTTAGCAGCTGAGAGATACGCACCCAATAAAAGGTGGCATCTGGACACTCTTTTGAAAGTGCTTTGTGGTGTAAGTGTATTTTTGTTACTTCAAAATCAATGTAATGAACGTAAATTGTTGATTGCTTCCAAAGAAAAAACAGACTTTAAAGGTGTAGCTTGTGATTGTTTCATTAATCACTAAAATTGAGTGCAGTTGGCACTTCTTTAATGTCAAAATGATTCAATTGAGTGACTGGAAAATGACCATAACCTCAATTATTTTAATTAGGGCGGACATGTGTCAAATTGGCACTCTTTAAATGTCAAAACGATTCAATCAAGTGACTGGAAAATGAACCTAACCTCTATTATTTTGATTATGGATGACATGTGTCAAATTTCCTTATTCTATTGGCTAGTAAATGTTTGGTGATAGACTATTTTATAAATCATTTGTGCTCATTTTTTTCTCTTTTCATTCTTCAGGCAGGAAACTACATAAGAGACGACGTTATCGCTTCAACCATACAACTGATATCCGAAAGTACGAACCAACAGTCCTACATGTCCCTCCAACTGTTCAAAGCCTTACAACAAGACCTTATGGATAAACAACCACTAACCCAGGTAGCCCTTTGGGCTATCGGAGAGTATGGAGATCTCCTTCTACAAGCCGAGCCTTCGGATGATGGTTCAGCGCCCCCTACGGAGGAAGATGTGATCGATATCTACCAAAGAGTGTTGTGGTCTCCTCAAAGTACCCCAACGACCAAACAATACGCTTTGATGTCGCTGACGAAACTCAGCACGCGGTTCCAGAGTACTACAGAGTGAGTTTTGTCGAATTTATGTTTCGATTGATTAGATATTCTGGATTTATTAGCCATGGCAAGATTTCCATCCGATGTTTCGATTACAATTGAGATAGGCATCTTCAGAGGGATCTTAGACAGAAATAATGGTATCCAGGCGATAGTTATATTCCTATTGGCGTTGTAAAATCGATGTAGTGTGTATAAACTCGCTTGATAAACTCAGAAAGATATTAGGAAGTAGTTTATATCGTTCCATTTATTCTTGAAGCACTCCGGTATTCTAGGTTGCTCCTTGGAATTTAGTTAAGGTCATTGGGACTTATTGATTGGTTTAAAATTGATTATCTGACTAGTAAGTTCAGAGTGTTTTCATTTCTTTGAATTAAAGTCGTTTGCTAAATTCAATGTTCATTGGGCTTGGTTGAACGTTATCAACCTGCACGTTGACACCTCTGAAGATCTTTTTACACCATGATTAATAAGTCTGGAATGTTGTGAGAGCCTTAACCATCTAATTCCTGTTCTTCTGAATGATTTAATCGAATTGTTTGCAGTAAAATCCAACAGATCATCAGTTCGTTCTGTTCGAGTCTACATATCGAACTTCAACAGAGAGGTGTTGAGTATTCGCAGCTTTTTGGCAAGTATACTCATCTAAGGGCGTCTCTGTTGGAGAGAATGCCACCCATGGAACTCGTAAGGCAAAGCGACAATCGAACAAACGGTGATGTAGAGGAAGAGCCCAGATCTGAGGAACCCAGTCCGCAACATAGTAACATGAAGAATGAATCGGTAAGAAGATTATTGTATATCAGTACAGTGGAACATCTGTATAACAAATTTCTCTGTATGAGGAATTTTGTACAAGACATTGCACCTTGAATCCAAATTACATGTTAAAAACACCCTCTAAAACGAAGTAAATTTTCTCTATAACGAAATATTCAAAGAACACCAATCTTTGAATGGGTATTGGTAAGAAGGTATAAGGGTGGGTTTTTTCCTAAATTTTTCTGGACGTACGTAATAAATCTCGATCTTGAAACTGAATCATTACGGCGGGCAGAGAGATCCTTCTGAAACAGTTTTAATTACACCCCTGGCTGTTTGGTTTCAATCTAACCATTACGCTAGTGTGAAAGTTGTGCGAAAATGTCGAAAAGGAAGTGCTTAAGTTTGAATGATAAACTTAAATTTATCAGTGAAGTCGACCGCGACATTGCCGACCATAGAAACAAATTTTCTGTATAACGAAATTTCTTTATAAAGAATTTTTTTGCGGATTTAGCGTTTTGGTTATAGGGAAGTTCAACTGTATTTTGTCTGAATATTCTATTTCAATTATTTTACATATTGTTTTCTTGCAGAATATCTTGCTGGATCTCCTGGGAGCTTCTGATCCAGTTATAGACATTCAATCGAATGTATTGAACACTCAACCGATACCGAGTTCAAACAATCAAGATCTCCTGGATCTCCTCGGTGGATTAGACATGGTTGGACCGCCCCTCACTACTCCCGACACTGGCATCAACTTTATATTAGAAAATAACAACACCAATTCCATACCGATATTGAACAATCAGAATTCTAATTTCCTCAATGAGGACCTCCTTAGTAATAATAGGGTTAATGGTAGGTATAAAAAGTTCAAGTCATATCGTTGGATGGCATACTTGTCTCATTTATCTACATTAATATTAATAAAACAGGATCTATGGTTACCATCAAAATGCACTATCTTTCAAATGGCTGCACCAAATTGGATAATTCTTTTTTTGTTGTGTTCATAATTGCTAGGGCAAGGTTTATACAACAAAATATTTCCAAAAAAATTGTTCAGAAAAAAATAAAAGGCTTTCCCTTTTCTTACGACCAATCAAACAGTCATAGAATACATATTTATAGGTTATAATGATTTTGACATTTGGACAAAAAGTGAAGTTACATCAAGTGAATCGAAAATTTAAAATTTTAATCAGAAATAACGTATAAACTAACATATTATACAACAATTTTTTACTTATGCCATATTTTATGAATTTTAAACCTATGATGTATGAATGTATTTTGGATTGCCTGATGCCCGTATGTTTATGATCACAAATAAGATGAACAGATGGCGCTGTAGTCGTTATCTAGGTTATTCATCTATTCTGCAACTAAACAGCTGGATCGAATTGAATGAATCTTTGTGTATGCAGAACAACGTCTGTTGAATCCGCTAGTATTTGATATATTTAGATGTTTCTTTTTTCTTCTCAATATGTTGAATGCCGAAAAGGTCATGAATAATTTCCCATTTCAGAAAATGATGTGCCTACATTGATAGCTTATGATAAAGATGGTCTAAAAATAGTGTTTACCTTAGAGAAAACGCCAGATAGCGACATGTTAACAATTAATGTGACAGCAACAAACAACACCTTGTCCACAATGACTGATTTTCTATTTGAAGCAGCTGTTCCTAAGGTATGTTAAGCTACGATTAAATTGTTGGATCTTTCTGTAATCGTGACATTTTACAGACATTCCGTTTCAACATATTGCCCCCTTCTGGTACTGTGATGCAACCAAATGGTCAGATTACGCAAGTTTTGAAAGTCACCAATCCAAACCAGGTATGAGTCAGATTATTGAAGTATGATATAAAAAAAATATATAAGATACAAGGAAATAGTGCACAACGCAACAAAATTAATCCAAATTAGTCCATTAAAGATTCAACTATAGTCTGTTCACGAAAGTTTGAGCGCATAGTGGGCGTTTGTTTATTTATCTGAAGTTGGCAGTATTTGCTGTCATAACGTAAAATAAAGTCAACGTTGCCGAATGTACCCGGCTTCGTCCGACGAGCTGGCGAGTTATCAGAGAGCTCTATGCAATATTGATAAAATTGCGTATCTATCTGAATATGCCAAATTGTCATGGCCAACCGACGGCTCAAACTTTCGTCAACGAACTATCTTAATATATATATTTCTTGTGTGCGTGTGTATGTGACTGAACTCTTCCTAAACGACTGGACCAATTTTGATGAAATTTTTTGTGTGTGTTCATGGAGATTCGAGAATGGTTTAGATTCACAAATCAGCCCGACAGGTGGCGCTGCAGTCGGTATCTAGGTTATTTATAATTTATAAGGCAAGAAACGGTTGCCGGATCAGCTAGTAATTTATATTTTTCAAATTCATGTGTTTTTCGTGAATTATCTTTATGTAAATTAAATTATTTTCAGTGTTTATTTCATTAACGTTTTGAATTACAGGCTGTTTTAAGAATGAGGATTCGCTTGAGTTACACGAGCGATGGTAAACCAGTCCAAGATCATACAGAGGTTAACAACTTTCCGTCAGATATTTGGGTTTGACAGAAGTTTATATAAATTCGTTTGATTTTCTTATATATTTAATGAATTGTTGATTATTACTATCGGGTGTAGACTGGAAAAAATATTTTTTAATTGAGTTTTATAAAAAAATTCTCTAAAGCGTAATGGTTCTGTACAAATATTTAACATTTGTGAAAAAAAATGATGTAGATGTATTTTTTCACCTTGTGTGATTTATTATTGACAATAGTTACGCAAATTTTCAAGTTTCGAAGAAGTTCCAATCTACACCGTGTTAATTGTAAAGCCTATGTTGGACTTCTCTACTCTTAATATTTTCTACATCTACAGTTAGCTCTAATTCTGTAAGAGATGTGTATATATAGTTATTGTTGATTAATTTTCAACATATGTACTTAATTTTATAGTTTAAACGTGATTTGTTGCTTTCCTGAGTTGTAAACCATTGAATTACCCTTACGAAACTATTTTCTTGTAAGATCTAACTATTAACTTTTGGCATTTTTTATGTTTGATATATTTATTATGTTTAGGTGAATATACTATTTCATGTATTTCTTACTATGCTTGTTTTGTTGAAGAGAAGGTTATTTGCGTCCATTATATAGATATATGAAAAATAAATTGTATATACTGAAATGCCACTTATTGTTCTTCATTTCCATATTCTTCGTAGGCAGCCTTTTAAATATATTGGGTTATCACATCAATTTTCGCATATAAAAGTCAATTTAATTGAAAAACAAATTAAATTATGAAATTATAAACTTAAATAGTTATATACAGTTTTCTTGGAAAATATATTAAGGATCTAGTACTTAATTCAACTCATGTTTCCTCTTGATTTCTTGGAGGCCTCAAAAAACTGTTCCTTTTTATGCAGTCCACAAGCCATCTTATTCCTTCATCTACACCCTCCCTTAAATTAGAAAATAAATATAACTTTTATTCATTAAATTTTATGATATCAGTTTACTGGCTGCCTGATAATTTCAAGAATATTTTTAAAACAGTGAAATATGTAACTATTCTGATTTTTATGTAGATTAGACAACATTGCACAATCATCTGACAGCAAAATGTCTCTAACCTCACATATTCCTATCAAATAAACAGAATGGAATATGCCAAACAACTTTAGCCTGTTGACTGATTCCATAAAAGTGAATTAAATGTAGGTACATCTGATAAAGAAAAATGAGCATTACCCTGTTAGAGCCGAAACTGGCATAACCATACAATCCCTTTTTCCAATAAGCTGGGCATTTTTATTGAAAATTGGTTTGACTTCTCTGACCCCCATACATTCTGGAATGTCCTGTTTATTTGCTAGTACTAATAAGGGCACACCCTTCAAATTTTCACTAGCTATGACTTTATCTGTAGCATAAACATAAGTATTTGATTGATATATGTGTGAATAGGACAAATTAGTTATATGATTCTTACCAAAAGTTTCTTTTGATTCGTCTATTCTATCTCTGTCTGAAGAGTCAACAATATAAATAATAGCGTGGGATTCAGCATAATACTGAAAATACGAGATTTAGATTAAGTCACTTTGGAGAATCATTATCGATACCTTATCCCATAGTGACTGTAGCTCCGCTTGTCCCCCGAGATCCCAAAAATTGAGACTTATACCACTGACTTCAATTCTTCCGATGTTGAGTCCTACAGTTGTCGTTATTTTCAGGGGATTAATTGCGGAATAATTCTTGGTTAATTTAATTTTTGCTGCTTCCAAATATGTCTAGAACATGAATAAAATTTGGCTTTTGTGTTTCACGTTAAATTTTCAATACATACAGTTTTTCCAGCATCATCTAGGCCAAGTATCAATACACAATACTCGTCTTTTTTAACCATATATTTATAGAAACCATATAATAGTGAATACATGTTGCAAGTTTTTAATTGTAAATACTTTACAGTTTGTTATTTATTCATTACTCCCATTATTTCGTTAATTCAAAAGTTTATTTTGATTTTCATCAAAAAATAATTGGGTTATGTCGAATCATAGAAAAACTTTAATTGATCTGTCAGGTAATGATTTAAATTTCGAAAATACATGTTTATAAGAGTTTGAAAATTTAATCAAACAAGAACTTTCGACTCACTCGAAATAAACTGTATTTTTTCAGTATTTATATTATTAGAATGATCGTGATCTATCAGAATTATAAAAAATATTTTTCTCTAATTTTAAATGTTCTATGTTCTATTAAAAGTTAGGTTATTTATCTTTTGTTTAGTCTGTCAGTGGAAACTGCAGTTGTGTTGTGAGGTATAAATAAATTGTTTTTGACCCTCAAAACTACCTAATTTCTCACAAAAAACTTTTAATATTTCGACAAAATGTCCATGAGACCAGACGATCACAGGAGAAAATGGGACAGGGAAGAATACGAAAGACTTGCAGAGGAAAGAAGAAAAGGTGACAAAGAAGATGACGATGAACAGAAGGTAAAAGGCCCACCAGTTAAGAGAGAAATGCTTAAAACTAGAGATTACAAAGTAGACCTGGATTCTAAGCTAGGAAAAAGTATCGTGATCAACAAAAACACACCAACCTCTCAATCTGGAGGTTATTACTGTAATGTTTGTGACTGTGTTGTTAAAGACTCGATCAACTTCTTGGACCATATCAATGGAAAAAAACATCAGAGAAATTTAGGAATGTCCATGAAAATAGAAAGAAGCAGTTTAGATTCGGTGAAGCAACGCTTCGAAATGAATAAAAAGAAGATCGAGGAAAAGAAGAAGGACTACGATATGGCAGCAAGAATGCAAGAAATAGCGGAAGAAGAAGAGAAGTTGAAAGAGTACAGGAGAGAAAAGAGGAGGGAGAAGAGAAAAGCAGAAGAAATGCTTGATGATAATCAAGTTCCGGATGAATTAGTTAGTATGATGGGATTTTCAGGATTCGGTTCTTCTAAGAAAAAATAATTTAAATAGCAAATACAAACTTTCTTAATAATGAAGTCGAGGTACAGGAATATAAATAACTTTATTTGTAATTCAAAGAGTGGTCAAACCTATAATTGAAAAAAATACAAGCATTATTCGACTAAATCCTTGGTCCAATTGATTTGAGAATGATTTATCTTCTTTCCTCCCCTGTAAAATGAGTACTGTTAAAAAATTACATTTATTAGTTAATTAACTGAATGTAACTCAAGAAAAAAAGGTTTTTGTTAGTTGCAACAATTTTTGGAAACTCAGGAATATTAATTTGAATTTTGGCATACATGTTTGTCAATTTTTCATTTATCTAAGTTGGAATCTTTTAGGAATTAATGGAATTAGAAGAAATTTGAACTTTTGCTTCATGTTGATATTTTGTATATAAGTAATTTTTTCAATATGAAGTTTTTGTTTAATTTATTTGTCAGGTTGAAAATGACCCAATAAAAAGAAAATATTTCAAATTATTTGTTTGTATCATTGTCATGTATGTACCTCAATGATAACTATTCATATTTAAAAAAAATATGAAAAGAAACTGTAAAGGTACGGTTTTTTATGAAGGACTGAATCAATAAGTATATCAATGTAAACCTTAAGTTTTTTCTTCTTCTTTTTTTTCTTATATATAGGTTCTTTAGGGCCTGTTGCAATTTCTAATGCATCTTCAGGATTTCCATCTGTTTCATTTATGTCACATTTAACAGTCAAAATACTGTTTACGATCGAAATGACAAGTTCTTTAATAACTTCTGCAGCTTCTCGGCCACAGTGGGTCCCTGCCACATCGTAATAACAGTTTGCTATCCTCTTATACTCCCTGAAATATAGACACCTCAAATTATTTTTGAAATTTTGCATAAACTTATTTACGAGCAAATTATTTCGGCATCAGAATTTTCCATCCAATCCGGAGCTCCATTGCATTTATCGAACTCTTTACGGATTTTGTGTAAACAAGCAAAATGCTCTTCAAACTCTGAAAAAACCATTTTCAAAAAAACTTTACTTTCAAAGAAGGATTTTACCTTTTTAGAATCGCTAAGTAATACAAAAGATGGTTTACCTACGTTTTCTGAATGGAGAGTCTGTACATAACTTCCTGTATAAAATTTCAACACCTTTGATCAGTTGAAGATATAAATCAGGTTGATGCGGGGGATTGCAATCAGTTAAGAGTTCTTCCATTTTCTCAAGATTTTCCGAGACCTTTCTGAAAAAAATCTGATGAAAAACTTTGTATTCAATCTAAGCTTGTTGACGCTATCATTACTTGCAGAGAGGTTTCACTTTCTCCATTGTACTCAAATTTATTATTGTTTCTGGGCTTATTACTTGAATTTCTGCCAATAAATTAACTAGGGTCTCTTCATCACAGGGCTTCTTTTGTTTTTTCTTGAAGATTTTTGAAAAAGACTTGCCACCTTTGAAAAATGGGAATATTAAAGAAAATTAGTTTTTTCATATCACTTCAATTGGTTTATAGAGAAAACTAGAATACTTGGCTCACATTAAACTATTTCCTGAAGAAAAAAATCGCGATACAGGGGCGCGCGTAAAAGGGCAGTCAAAAACTGAACAACGCACATTTTTTAAAACCGTTGCATTGATAAATACGATGAAAATTGAATGTCTATCCATGGTTAATCAATCCAATCAAGGAAAATAATTTTATTCCTACTATAAAGTCACTGGAAATCAATGACCTAATTCATCAACAGGGATTGTAGAAAATATCGCTTTTAAATCACCTGAAATGAAAGAAATATCCCATATGCACATACACAACAGTACTGGGTAAAATTTCTCTTGTGGGAAATACATAAAATTCTCATTTAATTAATAAATTATTGTTTTTCTAAATTTTCCTCAACTTTCTGTCATTTCAAATTTTGAATGACAGTAAATATGAAAGGACCAATCAAGTCATACTTGAGATGATTTTCTTCATTTCTATTGGCTAGAAGATTTTGAATCTGACTATTTTCTCTTGTTCCTAGAAACAAGAAAGGCATTTCAATCTTTATACAATTATTTAATTGAAGATCTCATTTTCTCGGAGACCTGTTAAAATCATAATGATCAATATATTGGAACGAACAGGAAAAATAACGTTTTTACGGAAAATTGTTTATTTACATGTCTGGCACATAACCTAAATGTGTCATTGAATTTGTTAATGACAATCAGATAACAACAAAGGATTCAAATTTGTCATATCTGAACTAGGAATGTGGGAGTTAATTCATTTCATCGCCTTATCTCTATTGTCATCGTCATGATGTTTTCTCAGTAGTAAAGTGACTCAAATCCGAGAAATGCTAAAAGTTTAATCTGTAAGCAAGAAATTTTAAGCATCGAGTTTTTAGCCAGATGAATTAATTTTTCGGGGTGTTTGCCAAATTGCCGAGGATTTTCAAATTTGTGGTCATATGTTTTCCTCCTGATAACGTTTCGACTGATAAGAGTGTAATGATGATCCTGTGTTTTAATTGCAAGCTGGAAGGAATTTATCATCAATAGTTGTTGATTAATAGCAAGGTACCTATTGTCCTCTGAAATTATTTTTATCTGTATTATCAAGTTTCGTTTCAGAGATGATCAAATAATTGATTCATACCTGATTCTGATTTTCCTGTTTTAATTTCCGATTGCTAGAATGAGTATACTTTGTAAAGTTTTGACTAGAAAGAAAGTTTTCGATGAGGACACTGGTGAAACTTCCCTAGCTAGAGTTTTGAACACTTTTGATCTTACGGCATTAGGTGTAGGGAGTACCCTTGGGGTAGGAGTGTATGTTCTTGCTGGGCAAGTAGCAAAAAACACTGCTGGACCTGCTGTTATATTATCATTTCTGATTGCTGCTATCGCTTCAGTTTTCGCTGGTAAGTTTGGAAATTGACACCCCTTTCCATTTTTTTTATATATAGATATATAATGCTTTCCCAGGTTTATGCTATGCAGAATTTGGAGCAAGAACACCTAAAGCAGGTTCTGCTTACATATACAGTTATGTATGCGTTGGTGAATTTGTTGCGTTCGTCATTGGTTGGAACTTGATTTTAGAATATATTATAGGTAAGGTGGAAAAAATGTTTGTCGATATTTTCTTTCAATTTTCTGTATTTTTATTTTTTAGGTTCAGCCAGTGTTGCCAAAGGCCTCAGTTCTTACGTAGACAATCTTTGTAACGGATCATTGAGTAATACTTTCGAACAAGTGCTTCCTTTAGATATACCGTATTTGTCTCCGTATTTTGACGTATTTGCTTTCAGTGTCCCCATCCTTTTATCTAGTGAGTTATATTATTTTTTTGTTCGTAAGCATCTATTTATTTTCTTTCTTTTATTTCAGTTGCGCTAGCTTTTGGCATGAAAGAGAGTAGTCTACTTAATAACATTTTCACAACATGCAATATAGGAGTTGTTTTGTTTGTAGTTATTGCTGGTGCTATGAATGGTAAGTTTCATGATTTCTCTTTTTTTCTAAACATCAAGACTTCGAAGGTAAAGATGAAAAACTATGACTCAGTTAAAAATTCAAGTAATTATCTAGTGTTTTCTTTTGAACAAGGGTTTCTCAAGAATTTCTTAAGCACCTATAGATATCATATGACGAAGCAACATAATTTGAAGAATCTATTGAAGTTGAATAATTAGCTTCAAAAAAATGACATCCAGATGTATATTTTGAAATAATTTAATTTGATTTTGGTTATTAATCTGTGTGAATTTTTTATAGACCAAGTGCCCCTTTATCGGTTGTATAACTTGATTCATGGTTTTTATGCAAAACATACAATTATTCCCACATTCTTCAGTTGGTTTGTTTGTCAACAATTTGGATAAAAAAAACAATATCATTGTAATACGACCTTTAAATAATACAAACTCTGTTGACCTAAAGAAATTATGTTACTTAATTATCAGGAGTAACTCCCGCTCTATCAGTTGTAGAATAAACATAACTCTTGATAAAGGGTTATGATTTATTTTGTTAATATAGGTTAAATAAATAATTAGGTTAATGCAAAAATGCATTGCAAGATAAGTTTATCACGCTTCCTGAAAATGCAACGGGAAGTTAGTAGGTAATTGTTAAAAAGACGGAGCGCACAAATAGCGTGTATATTTTTGAAGAAAAAAAATATGCTGCTAACTAAATCTTGGTCTTAGATCACGAATCCATTGTTAAAATTTGATTTTTCCTTCCAGTTTTTTCAGAAAAAATTCTCAAAGTTGGACCATTTAACCCTAATAACTTCGTTAGTCTCTTCAGTATAAAAAGGACATGAAAAGTTATTAAAGAATAAAAGTTATTATGTATTTATTATTATTTCACGATTTTTAGCATTTCTTTGGACATTGCTCCACAAGTTCAAAAATAATTGAAACTAGGTTCAATGGCTCCAAACTGTTAGGTTAGGTTTATGAAAGAAGTTTTTTGCTTTCTCTACGATTAAAATTTCCATTTTATGAACACTTTTAAAGTTTACTTTTAATTGATATGGTTATTTACTTTTTTAATTTTTGAAGCTCATTGGAGTAACTGGACCATCAATCCAGCTGATGTGAAGAATGTTAACGAAACGCTTCTTGGACATGGTGGTTTCTTCCCGTTCGGTATACAGGGTGTAATAAAGGGCGCGGCAACTTGTTTCTACGGTTTCGTGGGATTCGATTGTATCGCAACAACAGGAGAAGAAGTAAAAAATCCCAAGAGAGCAATTCCGATAGCAATTATTTGTTCTTTGCTTGTTATTTTCTTGGCATATTTTGGGACTTCCACAGTTTTGACGTTAATGGTGCCTTATTATGACCAGGTGAGTGCTGGATTATGAGCAGTTCATTGGAATTATTAGTTTCGTTGTTTTAGAATCCTACGGCACCTATTCCAGCTGCGTTTGAAGCAATTCATTGGAATAATGCTGCGTTGTTCGTGACTTTTGGAGCTATGTTTGGACTTTACGCTAGGTTTGTATTATTCTCAACTTTTTTTGAGGTTTTGAGAGAGATAGATGGTTAATTGTTTTGAAATTTATGATAATAATAACCTTTCCTTACCTCTGAAACCACTTATCTTAATCACTCTTACAATCTGTCATTATGTGAAAGGAATATGGTCACAGATGACCCCCTTAATTTTTTACTCATTGAACATTTCTATTATTTCATTCGTCTTTCAAATAGTTAAAAAGAAGAATCGGTAATCCATCGGTTTAGGCATGTAAGATGGCGGCGGTCCGCCAAGTGACAGCAACGTTGCCAGGTACGACGACTATTCTTGTATTTGCAGAATCCATAGAATTCCTTTTCGATTTGTTATATCGAGGTTCCACTACACAATTCAAATTGATTTTTACTGAGTCAATTCGAGTGAAATAGCTTGCTTCAACTTTTTGTCGAACAGAAATGTGATTATGCATAGATTTTTTCAAATAGTTGTGTGATTGTAGGTTTTCCTTGTTTAGTTCTTTCCTTAGCATATAAGATAAGAGAAGAAAATTCCGAACTCTATAAAAATTAGAAAATTTTGAGTAATAGCGTAACTTACTAATTTTTGGATACAACTGGTCGTGTTCATTCCCTTCCTAAATCATCTGAATAGACAATATTTTTTGAAACTTATTTTATAATTTCTTTTCAAAAAAATACGTTAATCCTAGTTACAAGTGAACATTCGATTCCAAAGATATGGCTTTTGCACAAGTTGGCAACGCTTGTCAGTCTCTGCGCGTGCGTCCTTCCGTTGTCCACAAATCGCCGCCATCTTACATGCCTAAACCGATGGTTTACCGAAGAATCAACTTGGCCATCCGTCGCCATATTGGATTTATCCTAGTCTGGTTGAATAATGAACAACCGTTGTTTTTGTAGTTTGTTTGGAGCGATGTTTCCTCTACCAAGAATTTTATATGCAATGGCGTCTGACGGATTGATTTTCAAATGTTTAGGACGGGTTAGTGACAGATTCAAAACTCCAGTGATTGGTACACTTTTGGCTGGTATGTTTACAGGTAAGTAATCCTATTTAAATTGGTGAAACTTTCGAATTTCATGTTTTTCAAATTGCAGGAACGATGGCAGCAATTTTCAATCTGGACTCGTTGGTTGATATGATGTCGATAGGTACTCTATTAGCTTACACAATTGTAGCCGCTTGCGTTCTTCTACTGAGGTAATTTTATGTTAAACAATTTTTATGGGTTTAAAATTTGTTCTGTTTGCGTTGATTGTCCAACTAAAGGTGCTTTTGTGTTGTTTTTGTGTTAGGTACTCTGTCGATGAAAAAGGTTATATGCCGATTCCTGAATCTGCTTCTGACGATGAAAGGTATGATATGTTTTGTGCATTGAGGAACTATTTAAATGTTGTATAGATTCTACGTGTTTGTTGAGTGTAAACTATTTGAAGGTTCATTCACTTTTTCAAATTAGTTGACAAGCTATGATATAGTTTTTCTTGTTTTATAAATGCAGTTTTGTTGAATTTGAATGTTTTATCAGATACCATGGTGAGCCACATAGTAGAGAACCTATCAACGCTAGTGAAGATACAGTTCTAACAGACACAACAGAAGAAGAGAGCACACAAGTGATGAAGCAAATATTTAATTTTGGAAAGCTTCAAATGCCCAACAAAATATCTCAGACTATTGTCATTGTTGACATCTGCTTGTACTGTAAGTTTATTATTAGCGGTTTATAGACAATTGATTCAGTTAAACTTACGACCTTTTTTCCTACAGGTGTGCTGTGTTTTTTCCTAGGACTATGCGCTTTATCTCTGAGTCATGAAATTGTTAGAGGAGATATAATTCCTGTGGGAATAGTAACTGTGATATTGATATGTATGGCATTATGCATGCTGTCCATAGCTAGCCAACCTGTATCGAGGACCACTCTTTCATTTCAGGTACCTATAACTGTTTTTTCATCGAAGAAACTATTTAAATCATTCCGTGTTTTAGGTACCTTTCGTTCCACTTGTACCTGCCTTAAGTATTTTATGTAATATATATCTTATGATTATGTTGGACATAGCTACCTGGATACGATTTGTTGTATGGATGGTTCTGGGTAAGTTTCCGCTTCGTATTCTTGTGGTATTAACATGGTTTTGAGACCATGAATTTTATTGATTTTTTATTTATTTTGTGTGAATAAGTCTGAGGGTTACCACTTGGACACTCATGATATCCTTTTTGAGATATTTTACCATTATTGCGGATATATACAGATTTAGAAATTCACATCTGAAACATGCGATATACAATGCATCAGGCAGAGAATTCTTCCCTCCAGTTGCACAGATGAATAGTCAAGATAATTAAGTGCTGTAACTGAATGAATTCCGTTGTCTTATTGAAATAATCTAGTCTTGTCTCTTTCTTATCGCAGTATGGTAGGGAACCTGCAGTACACGTATAGAATTATTTAATTTGTCAGGCTGCCCGTAATACTTGATTGTATTTACTGTTGTCTACCATACTGAATGAATTACGCTCCTCTCAACGATAAGAGAGAGACAAGATTAGAATATTGCAATAAGACAACGGAATTCAGTGTGTTACAGCACGCCATTGTCTTGACTATTCATCTGTGCAACTGGAGGGAAGAATTCTCTCTCTGATGCATTGTATATTGTATGTTTTAGATGTTAATTTCCAGACCTGTATATATCTTTTCTATTGAAAATATGAAAATAACCAAAATAATGGTTGTATACTCAAAGGTAATTTATTCCTAGGTGTCCTCATTTTTTGCTTTACCAGAAGATGTTTATCGTCCACTGACAAAAGCGTTAGAAGAGTATCATCTTCTGAAGCTTATGTAAATAACGGATATTACGACGATAACATAGTTTATTCCAATGGCAATGATGGAAATCAGGAAACCCTAGTCATCATAGAAGAGAAAAAATATCCCCCTCTGAACATTTTCGAGAAACCAGACGAGTCTGGTGCTCAAACTCCTAGCCCCAGTAGAGTTATAGAATCCTTAGATTTTGTTATTGATAGTTTTGTCGATGAAATTGTTCCTCCTTGTGACATGTCTGCTTCTGAACCCCTTCCAGCTTCAGTGTTGTCCAATAAACCACTAAACGGTGATTTTAGGGATACTCCGAATAGTGCATTACGTTCCGAGCTTTTGAATAGCTTGAATGATCTGGATTCGCAAAATACTGAGGAAGTGTCAAATCAAAATGATTCAACTTCTTGTATTGATTCTGATTTGACAGATAAAAACGGTGATTTAAAAGAATCTGAGAATGACAATTCCCAAATAACTGTTGAAGAAGGAATACAAAAAAGTCAAGCACGTGATAGTTCTTCTTCAGATAGCGAAAGTTCTTATGTAAGTGCATCCTCAACAATTGACACAGGCCAAAACAAAGAGTGGAATATTGACCAATCCATTGACGTTACTTGTTCTCCCAATCCCGTACCTGCTCCCCCACCTCCTCCGCCTATGGAGGGATTGAAGAATTTCACAAAGAAAGTTGACTCTAATATAGATATTGCAGCAGTCGAAAATACTAGACCAAAAACTCTTGAGAGATTGAAAGCTAAAAGTCAAGAACCTCAAATGATTGTTACAAGCAATTCTCTCAATTCTGTCAAATTGAGACATGTCCATAGGCCTAGTCTTGAAAGAGGTGATTCCAAGATGGTTGATGATGTTCAGAAAGAAAAAGAACCAATCAAAACTACCGATTTAAATGAAAAGAAAAAATTCATAAAAGCAGAGAGTTCAGAAAGAAAGTTTGAAAACAATAAACCAAGTTTAAAACGTAACAGTTTCAGTCGTGAAAATGATTTAACTAGAAAAATATCTAGACAAGTCAGATACGTGAAGAGTAAATCAGTTAACGATATGGAGAAAAAAGATGACACAACTAAAAACGAAAACGGTTCCAATACTCTGAAAAAATTGGAAATATCAAAAGACGCTTTGAGTTCCGTGAAATTGAGACCTGTTAAAAGGCCTATTTTACCCATGGACCAAGCGCCGCAAAACGATTTACCAGATTCGGTCAAGTTTGGTTCCTTGGAATTCGAGGAGTTCAAGGACAAATTGAACGAAAAATTGAAAAAACCTGTGAAAATCCTCAGAGAACCCTCTTTTATAGATCCTAAAACTGCCTCTAACAAACCCGAGATCAAAGTCAGTCGCGAAGACGTTATTGACGATAAGTTAGATTTGAAGAAAGCAAGAGATACAATACAAAACGAAATCGGTAACAAATTGAAAATTTTGGAAGCCGGACAAAATTCTAAGGTCAGTCTTGGGAAAGAAAATCCAGATGTAACGTTGAATTAGTTGAAAACTTGGAATTGATAGATTTATTTGAGGTTATTACAATACTTAAACTTCATCGAATAATGGAATGTTCAACTGTATGATCATTCAAAAAATTCTGGTTATGGAGGAGCGATATGATATTATACGGAAGATTTGAGTGATCTATCAAAATTTTCCATCGGAGTAATATAAGGATGGCCTGTCGACTGTCGATATCATTCAAAAATTGGTTTTTGTTCGCCTATTTCCAGCTCTTGAGTTGAAATTCGGAATTTTAGTCCTTGATTGGAAATTCACATCGGAAACATACGATATTCAATGCATCAGAAAGAGAACTCTGTCGTCCAGTTAACAGTGGTCTAATCGGAAGATTTACGTGCTACGTTTCTGACGAAATTAATGGTCAAGTGCAAATAATGTTTTGGTAAATATCGAATTTCAGTGACTAGCAGATATCGACCAGATTTTGATGTCATTGTATTCGCTAAGTCTTCCTGAACAACATTAGTGAAAACAAAAGGTGGCGGTCTGTCTTAGTTTGGAAAATATGGGCCCCCAAAGTTCCAAAAATGTTTCATCTTCAAGTCGCTTTTTTCACTATAAAAACACAAATTCACTGCTCCAATTTAGTCCATAAATCACCTTCCAACATTCAAATAACTATTCGATCAGTTTCATCTCAGGTATATTCAATAATTAATGCAGAAACATAGAAATTTTAGAGGTATCACATATCCACAAATTCTAAGGAAATCCCGCCGTTCTTCATGGTAAGTTTGGCACCACTGCTCCATCCTTCGGCGAGTGACATATCAAATGATGGCGAGATTTACGGGAAGGCATCGTATCATATCCGCGCTAATGAGTCTGCGGCAATGCCAAATCTACCATTAAAAACGGCGGGCTTTCCTTAGAATTTTGGATATGTGGTGCCTCTAGAATTTCGATGTTTCTGCATTAATTATTGAATATACCTTAAATGGAACTAATCGAATAGTTATTTGAATGTTCGAAGATGATTTATGGACTGAATTGGAGCAGTGAATCTGTGTTTTTATAGTGAAAAAAGTGTCGTGAAGATGGAACATTTTTGAAAATTTGAGAGCCCATATTTTCTAGACTAAGACAGACCGCCACCTGTTGGTTTCACTAATGTTGTTAAGGAAGACTCAATGAATACAATGACACCAAAATCTGGTCGATATCTGCTGGTCACCGAAATTCAAATATTTACCAATGTTTTTGTTTTTATCTTATGGTTGGGAGTGGCATTATTCGAGCAGTATGGCAGACAACCTAAAGTACTCGAATCGAGTATTACAGACAGCCTGACACATTGAATCATTGGATGTTCAATGCGCCGTGATACTAGAATCGAGAAAGTCAACATTATACGCAGTAGTTCATTCATTTCGTTATAAACGTAGCACGTAAATAATTCGAATATACTACTGTTCAACTGGACGATATAGTACTCACTCTGATGTATTGAATATAGTATGTTCAGCTCACAGTTTTCGAATTTCAACTATTAGTTGAGAACGAATTGTTCTATTTCGAGATATATTGAAAACGGGGAAGTATTGAAGAATGAAGAATCAATGAACGTTTCATTTTAAAACTGCCTTTTGTTTCCTTTTTGTTCTGTGTGTCTTGTTTTCCACATTTTTTGCATGAAGTTGGAATCTCAGTTGATATTAAAATAAATATTTGATGTGCCATATTGTTTAGTTTGTCCATAATCCATATCAATGTTTGTGTCATGTGTCATGGGATCTTTCATTTGCTTCTTTACAGGTTTGTCCTTGTATGGCTTCTATGGACTCCCTAACAGTATAGAAGACTATAGGAATCATTATACAAGATTAGATTGATTGATAAAATTGTATAAATTCAAAGTATTAAATGTTGAATGAATTATTTTTTATTCATATAATAAAACAGAGATTTGTCCAATATTATTTTATGAAATGATGCTATTGCAGTGCAATTGAATATATATTTGTACTATGAGGAAATATATTTGTTAGATTATGACTGTCTTTTTCTTAGTTGTGGGAATATTCCTTAAATTATTATGAAAACCTGCATATAGTCCGTTCACGAAAGTTTGAGCCGTCTGAGGGCTATGACAATTTGGCATAATTCCACTGTGTATATTAAAATTTTAGGTTATGTTGTTTATTTTCTTGTCAGATTGATACGCAATGTTGTCAATATTACATAGAGTTCTCTGATAACTCGAAAGCTCGTCGGATGAGTCCGGGTACATTCGGCAACGTTGACTTTATTTTACGTTATAACAGCATATACTGCCAACCTCAGATAAATAAATTAACGCCTACGATGCGCTCAAACTTTCGTGAAAGCAGTATAGTAACTCTGTTTTGGGATTTATATCCGTTGATTGTAAATAAAGGACATTTGGAGCTGTTAACTATCCCTCACAACACTTGCGAAGTACAATAAGCAAGTTCTAGTTTGGGTACTTGCGCTCCTGAACATTGCGAGAAATGAGAAAGCTGACGCGCTGGCAAAGAGTGAGCAAACTCTCCTGTCACCTTACCTCCATGTTGGGCCACTCATACTGATTAGGGTCAGAGCATAGTGATTGGAAAAACGAAAGAAACACTTTCACCGAATTAACACACCAGTCGAGGGCAAGCAGAGAGACTGATTGCACTGAACCTTCGAAAAAGAAGGCTCAACAAGCTGTATAGTTTTCAAAAAACGAGTTACGGCTCCTTGATGGGCTTCTCACAGGTCATTCGGCGTTGATGTTAAATGTTAATGTTGTGACTTGTGAGGCGACAATCCGAGTCGTTATATCGACTGGGTGCAGCAACTTTAGAGAACTAATAAGATGTTGTGACATCTATGGAGGGAAACCCGAAACGCTGGGACTCCTCGGCTTCTCAACGCCGATAGTCTTCTCAAACCACAGAGATAACAGCCAGCGTACATAAATACACCCCGACTCAGTCGATGGCCTTTATGGTTTCCGGAGCAATCAGCAGCTCCTCCTCCAGCTAATTACACGTGTCGCGTCAACCAGTTAACGGGAAACATTTCCACAATCATGTTTGGAGAGGGTCCTCGATCCGGAGAGCCTCCGGCTTGGATAATTTTCAATTTCTATCGCCTCTAAGACCAATGTTCGAATCTCCGGTTTCTAATGGTGTTTACCCAGGCGGAAGCCCAACAGGAACCACAGACCGATTTTGCTTCGACTCTGTGCTCACGGAGGGGCCAATTAAGTCAATTCTGAAGCGGAATCGAATTAAGTCTTAGGAATCACGGTGTATTGGAAAAGTTGCGAACTTGGGCATGAAGTTTGGGATGAGTTGATGTCGATTCAAATTATATTCTTGGATAAGTTAAGTTTTACAGGGATTGAGTTCTGAACTGATGGTTTCCTCTTCAATTATAGACTGCAATTTCAGTTTTGTTTAGTATTTATATTGATTGAAGACAACACCACAAGTCAACATTTCTCATAGTAACAAGAAAGGTCTTAAAAAACTTGATAAACCAATAATTGATTTGGATTTGAGTAGATGGTCATTTGTGCGGTGCGAAGTTGGTTACTTCTTATTTCCGCAGTCTTGTAATTGGAGTTTCTTTTGTTTTTCTTGGTTTCTGCGTTCTGATGATACTTTACAAGCTGTTGCTGAGCGAATTTAGAAGCGAGTGAATTAGCTTGTGAGATTGTGATGATTACACGCAAAACTGTCTACTCGCTGAGTAGCCAACAATCTAGCGATCCACGTGAGGTTTATGTTTGTATCGTTGTCAAGGATCTGAGATAAATGTCAAATACGTTTTCAAATTTAAGAACCAGGAACCACGGAGTAGATGAGAACTCGCAGATTGTTTAGTAGCAACTGGGGTTCTACGCGGCTTGTTTATTTGCCAACAAGCCAAAACGCCAGCGATTTAGCGTGTACAGTAGCCCAGCTTTCAACTTTAGTCGCAGCTTCTTTACAATCAGATTGTTGGCTTGTGAACACGATTACACTGAGCGAATTTACAACCAGCTACTGAATTCGCTGAGTAGCAGCTTGTAAAGTATCTCAATGTAATCGACCCAACCATCTTAATTTTAACATACTGTAAATGTCCATCGAAAAAAATTCTGGAATTTACCTACACTAACGAAAAATTTCTGTACTTCATCGTTTCTGTCACGATTTTGTCAGTATTTTGTCGAAATTATTGTTTGACTACCTGGAATTCTTTTATTTCAAAAAGAACCTGAAATTGAATGTAAAAATGGCTTTTGCACCTAGCAATCCCCATGGTATATGTGTGGGAATGGACATAAGTGTTGGGGCTCTTAAGGTTCACTTGTGAAATTCTTTATTGATACAGTGCCTATACTAACATTAATTCTTCAGCACGAAGAAGAGAAAAAAGAAGTAAAAAAGGCAGTTAAGTATGGAGACGGTTTGGTTCTCGGTAAAACAACCTTTTTTCATGGTATTCTTCCACAATGGAAGTTCCTTGAAGAGAAATACTTCGAAAAATGGCAGCAGAAACAAGAAAAATATAGGGAAAGGTTGAAACAGATAAGAAGGAGGAGGCTTGGAGGAAATAAAGATAAATGTAGGTTTGGTTTCAATAATTTTCCTCGGTAATTCATCGGCTTAGGCATGTAAGATGGCAGTGGTCCGCCAAGTGACAGCAACGTCGCCATCTTACATGCCTAAACCGATGGTTTACGTTTACATCATTTCGACAACGCTTTTTTACAATAATTTTCAGTCAGTGATGTACACAATCAGTTACTGTGCTTGGCTGGGCCTGATTGGTTCCAAGAGTTGTCTCCACAACAAAAAGAATTAGTAGATAACTTAAAAATTGCAATGAAAAAAGACCTAGATAGTCATTTGACTAAGGCCAGTCAGTCCACACTTTCACTTCTAGGAATGAGACCTTTACCCAACGATAGACAGCTTTGGAGAGCTTTGACCAAAAGTTTTGGATGCCCTGTGGAGTTCTTGTTGGTAATACCTGAATATTATATTCTCCAGAGCTGTACCGAGCCTTGATAAAAATGCTTTGAGGACAGACAGGCAATAGGCTCTCGAAACTATTTTTTTGTTTGCAATCAAAGAAGACTTATTCGCTTGACGAGCTTTTCAACAACTCAACTTCAAACGCTTCAAACGCTGTTACGACATGCTAAATCGCAAATACGATCAAATTCGTTTCAATGCTGAAAACGACCTCTCTGCTGAACAGTTCGTGGCAAAAGTGCATAAAAACATTCTAATTGTAATATCGATATAGGGAAACATTTGTACTAAGCTTTTATCACTTCTAATGAAGGTACTCATCTCGTGAAGAGTTTTTGGGTGTTGTTCTAACTGAGCTAAGTAGGATTTGAAATGAATGGCTTCGGTACAGCTCTAAACCGGGTTTAGACGAAGCGCACCCACTCGCGAGTCAAACCTCGCCACCTACTCGCGCATCAAAACTCATCCTCGCGCCAGTGTTTACAAGACACGAGGAATTCGCCTGGAAGGGCGAGCCAGGATGAGAAGGCGAGGTAGTAATCAGCCTCGTATAGAGTCTGAGACTCGACCAGACTCGACTAGCTCCAGAAGCTTGTTCAAACGACACAGCGAGGCTTCTTTGATGCGCGACTGAAAACCGACCGGCAATGGCTCAACCCGAGGACGAGGGGCCTCATGGCGAGGAGCATGTTTACACTATGCGAGGGAGCGGAAGCGAGGCTGGTGCGCGAGTAGGTGCGCTTCGTCTAAACCCGGCTTAACACTTTATCACCAATTTTGACGAAGTTCTCCTTGCGACCCATAAAACATCAAATTTTCACTTTCAAATCAGCAACTATACGAGCTCATGAAACCACAAGAAAACTCCTATACCTTTAACGACAGACTTCTTCTATCTGGAGTGGCACATTTATGCCTAAAAGACACTCTGAAAGAAATGCACGTTCGTTCTCCTTCCCCACCACGTGAAGAAAAGAAACCATTACCCCCAAAACCTAAACCGAAGAAGAAGAAGTATCGCAGCGTGTACTTGGAACCGTTCACCTATGAATGGCCCGAAAGAAAGTCACATAAATACAAAAATCCAGTGATCCAGAGGCCAAGATGTTCTTATTTTTCCTATATCTGTGAATATGTGAGTGCGTCATTTATTTTACTGAATTTAAAGAACTCTTTATTGGGTTTTCCAACCTACATTTTGTGGGGAACATGAATGATGTTATGTTCTTTCTACAGCAACAAGTGTACCTGAGAAAATTTGATGAATTCGAAGAGAAGGATAGACCAGGTAAGATTATGCTCAGAAGGTGTACACATTGTCACTAAATTTGCAATGTCTCCTTCCGATTTTTGATATAAAGGTTTTCCAATAAGAGGTGTTGTTTCGATATTCAAAGAAAAATGCCATTTTTCAATATAAATGATCGGATGTTCATTTCCTTATAAAGATGAAGCTATGCCGTTAATAGTGGAAAATAACATCAGGCAAATGACCACCACGACCACGCTTACACGACCATATCCTTTTAATGAAATTTTCCATAACCAAATCGCAAAGTGGCTGCCCTATGTCCTCGATAGCCTCACGAATTCCATCTTTGAGGTCTTGAATCGACGCTGGGCTATTGGCGTAAACCTACTCTTTCATGTGGCCCCAAAGGAAGAAGTCACAAGGTGTTAAATCACAAGATCTCGGTGGCCAATTATGATCATCTCTTTGAGAGATAACAAGGTCCGGAAACTTTTCCCTCAAAAGATCAATAGATTCGTTGCTTTTGTGGCACGTAGCATCGTCTTGTTGAAAGTGGAAGTTGTCCAGATCAATACTATCCAATTAAGGCCACAAAAAATCATTAATAATCTCTGGATAACGCAATCCATTCACCGTAACTGTTGCTCCAGCCTCATTTTCTTAAAAGTTAGGTCCAATGAATCCACCGGACCATAAACCGCACCAAACAGTCACGCCTTGAGGATAGAGAGGCTTTTCAACAATAACTCTTGGGTTTTCCTAGCCCCAGATGCGACAATTTTGCTTGTTGACGAAGCCAGCGAGGTGGAAATGGGCCTCATCACTCAAGATGGTTTTTCGATGGAATTCCGGATCATTTTCATGCATTTCAACGACCCAATCAGCAAAGACACGACGTTGTTGATGATCGGCCGGCTTGAGTTTTTGTTTTAACTGAACTTTACAAGCCTTAAGACCCAAATCTTTCTGCAAAATACGGTGTAATGACGTTTGTGGAATGCCTTATTCCAAACCTGAGTTTTTCAACACTTTCGGCTACAGCAGCAATATTCTCGGCTATTCTTGAGCGACGTGGACGGGTTTTATTCTTCACATCACTAAATTGTCCCAACAACTCTAATTTTCGCACCAATTTCTTCATTGCGGTCCGACAAGGTGCTTCACGACGACCCAAAAATGTTCGAGTTTTACGAACCGTCTCTGCCGAATTTTCACCATTTTTATGGAAAATTTCAATAATTTCAATGTGTTCTTGAAACGTGTATCGTTCGGTTTTTATCAATAGCGTAGTTTCTACTTGTCAAATAATGGCAGCTTCAAACGCGACATCTACCGAAATAGCGGGCTATTCAAAATAACACCTCTTATTGGAAAACCCTTTAGAATTCTTTTCGAACTTTTCAAATTTTGATTCATATTTTTGAAGTAAATATTGATCATTTAATATTCCTAACTGTTTTTGTTCAGATGAGCATCTACCCGTCCCCTGTGAATTGTTCGAAGACCATATTGTTGCTGAAAATTACTACAATTTGATGTACAGGCCACCAGAAGGCAGCAAATATATGCTCCTACGTCCTAAAATCTATGAAACTTCCACACCTAAAACCTACCCAGGCATTTTGCCAAAATACATGATGCCAAAGAAGTACCCTCCTCCTATCAAACTAACCATCGATGTGAAGATTTATGATGAGATAAATACTAAAAATCAGAAAAAAAGAAAAGTTATAAGAACTATCTGTGAAGTTCGACTGAAACCAAGTGGCAGGGCTGGCCAATCCGGTCAAAAGCTACTAGCTAAATATATTTATATAAAGAATATCGGGAATTACTTGAAAGCAAATGCTGATACCAGCATACCAGAAACAAGGTCTGAAGATAAAGGTGATTATCCTTGCTCAGTTTGCGGTGGCATTGAAAGAAAACAATCCTTACCAGAATTGAAACCTGTCAAAGAAAAAAGCTGGATCAAAAGACCTCGACCAGAGAAGAAAACCCACGAAATAATCTACACGAATTTGTCGGACTACATGGAAAAAGATAAGAAGTTAGACATGGACAAAATTGATGCAGAAACTAAAAGAATGATGCAAGAAAACAAGGACTATATCAAGGCTTGGAATGATCTATTTGATAACATCGGCCAAATGGAACGAATGAGGATAGAGACAGGAACCTGTGCATGCCCTGGAAAAACAAGAGACCCATCCAAATTTGACCCCCACATTGATTGCACTTGTGCTGTTTGGAATCTTCCAACTCCAGCCAAACCTGCGTCTCCGAAAATATCCTGTGAATGCGCTCCAAAACTTGAAGAAGTGTACGTTCCTTTCACACCCAAAGAAGATAAGTGTGATTGTAAGCAAAAAGCCAAGGAAAAAGCCATGGAAAAATGCGAAGCTTGCGGAAAACTACAGGAAAAAACTCCTGAAGAACTTGCCGCGAAGGGAGCGTGTGATTGCACCAAAATTTTGGACGCTTGTGGCAACTGTGTCAAACAGACACCAATGAAATTCCCTCTAATGGAGGGAGAAACTAAAAAAGAATGTGAATGCCTTGTTAAGCCTCCAGTAGACGGTAAAGAGGTGACAGTGGCATATGTTTTCGTTGACAACCAAATGAAACAAGCGTCTTGTGATAAAAATGAAAAGGAGGATTGTGGCTGCAGAATTCCGAAACATGTTTTCGAAGAGAAAACCTGCTCTTGCCAGGAAAAAAGAACAGCTAAGCTGAAGAAGAAAGAGGAGCGAATGAAGGAAAAGCTAGAAAAGAAAAGAGTTAAGGAAAACCTCGCCGAAGATCAGAAAGTGAAGAAGGAAACAACAGACAAACTGGATGACACGTTTAAGGACAAAGCTGAAGTGCTTAAACAAACAGAAAAACCTGGAGATAGGAAAAAAGAGGCGTCAAAAGATAAAACAGAGGATATACCTGCTAAAACGGAACTAAAGTGTTTAGTTGAATGTGGAAAAATATTAGAGTTAGATCACTGTCGGAGAGAAACAGAAAAATTGCTAAATTTATTGAAATGTGGTTGTCCGAAATGCAAAGACCTTCGAAAGAGATATAGGGCGAGGTATATTCAAGCAGGTACCAAAGATGGTTGTGGAGGAATCATACCAGTTCTTGGAGGTGTGTACGGCGAAGAAAAAGAATGTGATTGCCTGGCAAAATTCGACAAAACAGTTAGAGGTATAAAGGAGTATAAGGAGAGAATGAAGGCGAAAATGGATTTAAAATTACACAAGGAAAAGTTTGTTATAAGTGGCGTCCACACAACACACAAGGGTCCGGTATATAACCTAACAGGCGTGATGCCGAAGAAACACTGCATTTGCAAAACCAGCGAGGAAATTTTAGCGGAAAAACGAGAAGAAGAAAACTTGACCAAAAAAGTCAAGCCAGGATACAAACATGTCATATCAGGAGTTAAGGGAGGCTCTGGAAGTCACGAATACATCATAGGCGGCGTAACAAAAGAATGCGAATGTTCCGAACTTTACAAAAAGTTCATGAAGGAACACAACGAGTGTTTGGTCAACTACGAAAGGTACCTAAAATATATGGAGAAAGAAATCCAGGCTTACATGGAAGATATGAACGAAAGGTACAGTGACCCGCCTCTAACTGCCCAGAAATTGGTGGAACACGAGCTCAAAAAGATGACCGGAGCTCCAGGTTTACCTCTACCAGAAGGAAGAACTGATTTTGTGATTACTGGTGTGCAAGCCAAGGATTTGGGCAAGAGTTTTATACTCGGTGGTATGTTGAGGAATCAGAAAGACGATGAAGAATGTACCATTGCTGTGGAAAGTTACACTCATATTCCAGAAATGAAAGGTAAGTCTCAGAAATGGAATTTTTATAGGTTGAAAGCTGAATATTCGAAAGAAATACAGGTAAACCATCGGTTTAGGCATGTAAGATGGCTTTGATTTGTTGACAAAGGAATGATGCATGCAGAGAGTGCCAAACGATGGATTACCGAAATACAGAATAAACCTCCATTTTTTTAAATCCCTATGCTTTCCCCTTTAGATGCTCTGTTTAATCTATTATATTGTCCCAATTCTTCGCAATGGCAAAACAGTTTAAAATAATTATACTCCTTTTAAGGTAATATGTCCAAATGTCAGAAAACCTTCCTCTGCAACTACATGACGTTTGGTAGAAATTGTGGAAACCCTTTCAAACCAACTAGAGAAGTCGAAATAAGAAATAGCAGTGAGGAAGTTGTGTGCCAGTGTATTTCTTATGAGAGTTTCTCAACTAAAGAAGAATCAGTTGAGGAAGTAAGTAGTTGCAATATATTGTCCGCCATTTTTTTTTGGATATACCATCGAGATATAATAGAGAGGAGACGCTATGACATACAATTGAGTAGGGAAAAATAGTGCCACTGGGCGGGGCTAAGTCGGGGACCAATATGGCGGAAAGTTCAGGGTTGAATTAAGTTGGCAGTTTTTTCTGTTCACAAATTTCACCCAAAAAATACGACGTGTTGGATATTTAGGAAACCTATTCAAAAAAGGTCAATTGAATATCGAATAAACAATTTTTCTTCAGGCTATAATATACCCATATAAAAAGATATCAGATAACCAAGACAGACTTGCCAAAATTGCGAATGCGGATCTGTTCAGTACTTATCCCTACCTGTGATATGTTTTCACTCTAATTTTCTTCTTATCTGTCTCTTCTCTGTTTGAAGAAAGCCTTACAGCACACGATACCATTCTATTGTTTATTATTAAGCAGAAAAAATCACAATTTAACTAGAAAAGGGGCTAGAATCACAATTCGTCCAGAAAATTCAACGATTGTCAAATTATAGTTTGAGGTGGTAGTAATATGGCGGATCTGATACCACGTTTATTTCAATGATTGCAACTCTATACTATCCTATATCTGTGGGATATACTATTTTTTTTTCATGATCGATTATTGGCATTCATTTTTCAAACCAACATACGAATCAACAAATTCCAGGAAGAGGTTTTAGACGGATGCGCCTGCGAATGTCCTTGTGGTGCCGAAAAAGAGAAACTTGATGATTGCTCCTGCGCAGTCGAAAAAGAAGAAAGTGAGGATTCCTGCGCATGCGCGGAGAAGGCTGAAGAAGAGGAGGAGGAGGAAATCAAGTCGCCTGAGGGATGCACATGCGGTGTTGCCGAAACTGTAAGTTCGGGAACCGCCTCCGATCCTTGCCTATGTGGAGTCAAGAACTGTGGGTGTCAGGCGGATGAAGTTTGCGTGAAAGAGTGTTTTTATGGACCGATGGAGGCTTGGTGGTCCGATGAAGAACTGAAGAAGGAAGAAGAGACAGGGAAAGGGAATAAAGACGAAAAGAAGAGAATGACAGATGGGTCGGAAGAATCCATTTCTGACTTTGGAGGTCCATCGAAAAGATACGTGGTGTTGAGACAATTTCCGAGGAAACGAAGTGACCAAATGCAATTTCTCGAGGTGATTCTATTGTCTAGAAGAATTTACTTCAACGACCGTTTCTTGGTTTACTCTGAATCCTTTCTAATATAATAATTTTCAGAAAATATTGAAAGGTCTAGCAGATGATGGTTATCCTTTGGCTCTGTTGCCGGATTGTCATAGGTTGCCATACTTTCGGTTATGGATGCAGTTTAGGATGAGGAAGAAATGGAACTACGAGGAAGGATGTAAGAAATTCTAACACTCACGTTCAGATTGGTTTATTTTTCCTAAATCCAACCCCCCTCCGTTTATTAAGCTCTCAAAGGTTCAAGGCCTTATTTTCTGCTTATCCTCGCATTTAAAATGGGGGGCCTTAAGCTCCTCATGCAGTATCGCTTGAGAAACTCCTTTGAGCAGGCCTACACTTGGATGTAGGGGTTTCCGGTCCGGAAGCTATCCAATTTATCTACTAAGATGATTTGGTTCAATGCAGAGTAATATGTTTAAATATCACTTGAAGAAATAGGGTTGTCACACTGTTTTTGAACTTCTTCATCACCCAAAGATTTCTCAGGAATAGATTTCACACAGCAATTAACAGAATTAGTAATCATCGAAGCTTTAGATACCTAATTAGATAAAGAAAATGTCAACAGAAAGTAGAAAAGACAAGCTAAATACAAATTTGAGCCATCGATTGGCCATGACAATTTGGCATATTCCACTGTGTATATTGAAATTTTAGGTTCTTATTTCCTTGTCAGATTGATACGCAATGTTCTCATTATTGCATAGAGTTCTCTGATAACTCGCAAACTCATCGGACGAGGCCTGGTACATTCGGCAACGTTGACTTTATTTTACGATATGACAGCAAATACTGCCAACTTCAGATAAATAAACAAACGCATACTATGAGCTCAAACTTCCGTGAACGGACTATATTGTTTTTATTTTCAATTGGCGAAATATTTATGAACATCTTATCGAATATTCAAACATGTTTCAAAAACTGACGGTAATATTTTGCAGTGAAAAACTTCAAGAAATGCCAAAAGATGTGGAATCACATAGAGGTATGTAGAAGAAATGTACCATATCCCAAGCTGTCTTCTTACTGTATCTGCGAAGAAGGAAATTACACTTGGGGAGATGCTAACAGAGTTTCAAAATTGGTAATTATTATTTACCTTTCACCTATGCCAAATTTAAGAAAATTTTATATTACGAAGTCTGAGCGGAATTCACAAAAGATATATCCCCAATGGAGGTAAAGTGTTATGAAGCTTCAATATTTTCAGGTGGCCGATGCGAAAAACAAGTTTTACGACAGCATGAGGAAGAATATGGTCGATTACGCAAGAGAATTTTATGCCACCTTACAAGCGTATCAGTTTCCCATGTCCCCATATTTTAATCATACATTTTTCGCATATCAACCAGCCAAACTGGAAAATGTCATTGCCAGATACGTTTGGGAAGCTCACGAACATAGGGACCCGAAAGATTATAAATCTTGTCTGTGTAAATAAATTGAGAACAATTTTTGATGTTTTTTTTAGCGTTAATATCATTAATATTATTTCTGTCGACCTCAGAATAATAAGTGGGTTTAACGTATATGGAAGTGATCAATAATGACCCATCTTATTTCTCAATTTCTACCATTTTAATGTAAAGGGTTTTCCAATAAGATGTGTTATTTGGATATTCAAAGAAAAATGCCATTTTTCAATATAAATAATCGGATGTTTATTTCATTATGAGGAAGAAGCTATGCCGTTAATAGGTGAAAAGAACATCAGGCAAATGACCACCACGACCACGCTTACAGGACGATATCCTTTTAATGAATTTTCCATAACCAAATCGCAAAGTGGCTGCCCTATGCCCTCGATAGCCTCATGAATTCCATATTTGAGGTCTTGAATCGACGCTGGGCTATTGGTGTAGACCTCTTTCACGTGACCCCAAAGGAAGAAGTCGCAAGGTGTTGAATAACAAGATCTCGGTGGCCAATTATTGTGATCACTTCTTCGAGAGATAACACGCTCCGGAAACTTTTCCCGCAAAAGATCAATGACACGACGTTGTCGATGATCGGCCGGCTTGAGTTCTTGTGTTAACTGAACTTTATAATCCTTAAGACCCAAATCTTTTTGCAAAATACGGTGAAATAACGTTTGTGGAATGCCTTATTCCAAAGAACGACGAGAAATGGACAAACCTGGGTTTTCTTTAACACTTTCGGCTACAGCAGCAATATTCGCGGCTTTTCTTGAGCGACGTGCGCTGGTTTTATTCTCCACATCACTAAATTCTCCCAACAGCTCTAAATCTCCACCAATTTCTTCATTGCGGTCCGACAAGGTGCTTCACGACGACCCAAAAATGCCAAATTTTCACCATTTTTAGAGTGAATTTTAATAATTCCAATGAGTTTTTGAAGCGTATATCGTTCTATTTTTATTAATGGCGTAGTTTCTACTTGTCAAATGTCAAAAAATGACAGTTTCAAACGTGACATCTACCGAAATAGCGGGCTATTCAAAATAACACTTCTTATTGGAAAACCCTTATTTCGAAATGACCTCAAATGATTGCAGCTCTCGACCTACTACGACCTTTTCCAATTTGAACATAGCTTCGAACATAAAACTCAAAAAACTGGATGGAATTCTCCAGAGGATCGTGAGATAACCATTAAGAAATGAAATTCGGCCACGGTCACTTGAATGCATATCTAATTTCCGAAGAACCGCAATATTAAACTGATAGAATCGTGTCATCTCAGTGCCAGTGGGATGGAAAACTTTCAACATTGGAAAATCTCAAATTGCTCTCATTTGAAATTTAAATGAATGCGCCATGCTTTCAGCTGATGAAAATTTCCAACGGTACTATTTTCGTCTCGGGATCTGACATCGTCGCCTCTAATGACGTTTTTAAGAGTAATCCAATAACCGTGTTCGGAATTATAATTCCGGATGTTATTGAAAAAACTACTATGTATACAGGGTGCGGTAGCATCACTTCCTTTTTTTACCACTCAATAAAACGCATTGTATGAATCAGAAAAATTTATTCGTTTTTTATAATATAGGCACATACATAAAGTTTTGTTTTACCCAGTTTTGAAGATAAAATCAGGTAGGTGACGTCCCTCATTTCCCATACACTGAGTAAACCGATTTCTGGCGTTTGTCATGACTCCAGCCAGTATAGCAGGCGTTATGTTGGCAGTTTTTTCCTGGATGTTGTTCTTCAAATCTTGAAGGGTCCTTGGACGGTTCACATAAACACGAGATTTCAAAAAATTACATAGTAAAAAGTCACAAGGGGTCAAATCGACAATTGCATCAAAGGCCTTTGCATTCACCTAAAGTCACAGTGTGATGTGCAATTTCCTCAAGTGGAATTATTGGTCCCTGGTTCTTTGAGGAAAATGAAATCACAGTGACAGTGAATTCGGACCGGTATGTAAACATGTTACAGGAATTTTTTTTCCAACATCCAAGAAGAAATGGCCAACATAACGCCTGCTATACTGGCAAGAGTCATGACAAACGCCAGAAATCGGTTTACTCAGTGTATGGAGAATGGGGGACGTTACCTACCTGATTTTATCTTCAAAACTAGGTAAAACAAAACTTTATGTATGTGCCTATATTATTGAAAACGAATAAAATTTTTCTGATTCATACAATGCGTTTTATTAAGTTTAAAAAAAAAAGTTATGCTCCCGCACCCTGTAGAACAGAATTATCTCGAAATTCAAGTTTATATTAAGTGCGAAATACCCCTGTTTAAATCTAATTATAGGAGATGATTAACCACTATTTTGGGACTGTAGACAGTTCCTTGAACATCTGAGGTTTTGAAAAATCATCAATAGGAGAGTCGATCATGTTTAACAAACCGTTTTGGTTATACTGGGTAGGTAATCAACTGAGGAATTCCGATTTGAAAGAAAAATAAAACAAAAACTATCAAGTAGTATTTTTCAAGTAGTATTTTTCCTACAAATCATGCTCAGCTCTTTGGGAATTCAATTCTGAGAAATTACGCTGTCCAAATGGCCACCGTTTTTCGGCTGGCACTCTTCGAGTCAAACCCCCAATTTTAGAAAAACACGTCGCAAAGTTTCTGGACCGATAGCTGGAATTTCCTGGCGGATATTTTCCTTCAACGCAATTAGAGTCCGGGGATTATTGCGGTTAACTACATTTTGAGGTATACCTATAAGTGAAAGTCGCAAGGTGTCAAGTCCGGGCTTCTGGAGGGCCATGGAAGGACTCCACGTCGAAAAATCAATTTTTCAGGAAAAAGCGCCTGAATAACAGGTAAAGACCGATTTGAAGTGTGACAAGTCTTGCTAAAACCAAGTGTCCCGATTGTATCCATCAAAGTCTTGAAGGACTGGTTAAAAAAATTGTTCAACATGTTAACATTACGATCAGAATTCACTGTTACTACTCTTCGAAAAAATACGGGCCAATAATGCCTTGTGCGTGTATTGCATATCAAACTGTGACCTTCAGACTATGCAATTAAGTTTTATGTTTCCCTTTCGGGTTTTCTGAAGACCAATACCGGTAATTTTGTTGGTTTACATAGCCGTTGAGATGAAAATGCGCTTCATCAGAGAAAAAAATGAACCCCTCCTTCGTTTAAGACCAACCCCACTTCTCTTTTCCTATTCAAAACAATTTTAGAGAGCTTTTAAATCGGAATTCCTTAGTTGACCACCCAGTAGAGCAGCTTTTTTGGAAAATCGTAGGAGTTTCAGGGCAAAGTTTGAATGTGAAAGTATTTTGTTGCACAGAGTTTGTATTTCTATTACTTATTACTTCTGCATGGTGTCAGTTACTTTGTTTTATAGATGCAATTACAATCTAATGCGTGAATATCAAAATATTCAGATCAAACTCCAGCTTTCAACAAGTAATAGCTTTTTTATGCACTGGCCGTAAAATCCGAAAACTTACATGACCAACCATGGAAGCAACACCCTGTATAAACTGATACATATTTACGAGTTATTCAATAGAATGACGTCAAAACATCGAATTAAGAACAGCCAACAGGGTGAGATGATAAGCTGAAATAAAATCGATATTTCTTCAATTAAAACTTAAAATAGAAACGTTGAAGACTAATTTTCCCCAATTAGGATGAAATATATTAATTATACCTACTAATTACTAGTCATAGAACTAACTCAATTTCATCCCTTTCAATGCTGTAAAAAACAAACCCTAATATTTCAGCTGTCTTGGCTCACCAAAATTTTAATATCAATTTGCATACCTAGGAACCTCATAAATATGCTCCCTGCGAACAATTTCAGCTTATATATTTACCACGCAGGGTACATCTAGATGCTAGAAGGATATTTGACGTCAAGAACACCCTTCTGCTCCTGAAGGAATTAACAAAGGACAAGAAGAAATCCGTTTCTCATCTCGTAATGAATTAGGGAGCTAATTTACATTTAGATGGAGAAGGGTGAAACATTAGTCCTTAGGGCACAGGATATCCGTCGCGTCAGGTTATCTAAATTGACATTTTGCGGGATATTTGACCGATAATTTCACTGATGAAAACGGAAACTATGTTCAGATTATTTTATTATATATAACGTGCTTAACTTAGCTCCAGATGAAGAAACTTGTTTGATCATTTGAATTCGAATATCCTACCATAGCTAAATCTTCTCCTTTGAAGACAAGATGATACATCAGAATATTTTTTTTAAACGTAAACGAAACAGCTGAGTTAAGTTCTCGGAAAAACTTTGTACTGCCCTTCCAACAAAATTGTTTTCACTGCCCTACTGGTATTCCTTCCCAACACTTAAGTGGACATCATCCCTCAGTTACACCTTCCAAACCCACTACAATCCCCCAAACTGCGTCACTGCCCATATCCTATAACATCCCCATTTTCCCCACATTTCAATCGGAACTTTCCCGAGTTTCCCATACACCAAACAACCTCAATCCAGAAATGCACGATGACAGCCGATTACTTGACGCCTAGCACGTGACGTCGCGACGCTAGACATCGTCGTCAGTTTATTAATGCTTATCTAGTTTTTCTCAGCCTTTGAAAACCAAGAGGATAAATCAAAATAATTTTATTACTGTTAACGAAACAGCTGGATTAAACACGATTATCTCTGAAAAACCTTGAACTGCCCTTCCAACATGATTATCCAGCACTGCCCTAGTAAACAGGGAGATAATCGAAATAATTTTGTGGTCGTTAACGAAACAGTTTAAAAAACCACGAAAATCACGAAAAAACCTCAAACTGCCCTTCCAACATAATTTTCCAGCACTGACCTTGTAAACAGGAGGAAAATCGAAGTTATTTTGTAAACGTTAACGAAACAACTTAATTAACCACGAAGGTCCCGAAGAAACCTCAAACTGCCCTTCCAACATGATTTTACAGCACTGCCCTTGTAAACAGGAGGACAACCGAAATAATTTTGTGAATGTTAATGAAACAGCTTAAATAATCACGAAGGTTTCGGACAATCTCAAACTGCCCTTCCATTATAATTTTCCATGACTGCCCTTCCAACTTAATTTTCCATCTCTGCCCTTGTAAACAGGAGCACAATCGAAATAATTTTGTAAACGTTAACGAAACAGATCAAAAAATCACGAAAGTCTCGGAAAAACCTCAAACTGCCCTTCCAACATACTTTTCCAGCACTGCCCTTGTGAGCAGGAGGACAATCGAAATAATTTTGTGAAACAGCTCAAATAACCACGAAGATTTCAGAAAAATCTAAAACTGCCCTTCCAACAAAATAAATTCTTCAGCACTGCCCTTCTAAACAGGAGGATAATCGAAGTAATTTCGTATACGTTAACGAAACAGCTGAATTCACCTCGAAGATTTCGGAAAAACCTTGAACTGCCCTTCCAACATCCTTTCCTAGCACTGCCCTAAAGGTATTCCTTCCCAACCCTAGGCTCAGACTCCACATCATCCCTCAGTTACACCTTCAAATCCGCTCGCAATCCCCCCTAATCCACGCCACTGCCCACACCCCAAAACATCCCCATTTTCCCCACATTTCAATCGGAACTTTCCCGAGTTTCCCGTACACCAACCAACCTCAATCCAGAAAATGCTTATCTATTTTTTCCTTCGCCCTTGTAAACAAGAGTGCCTGTTCGAACAAGCACGATGAAAGCCGATTACTTGACGCCTAGCACGTGACGTCGCGACGCTAGGCATCGTCGGTAGAAGTCAGTCTATTTTCCAGTTTCAGTTCTGCTTCCGCGCCAGCTGGGGAAAAGTGTACCGCCGCTTTTCCGACTGTACACGTGGTTGTGGAAAACAGGTGAGTCATTAATAAGGGTTGGTTTTGTTTGACATTGATTAGGGGGTGAGTCGTGGAGAAGGGAGGTGTGTACGATTGATTTGTTCTGGATTGGTTGATCTGATTTTCTTGTATCAAGGTGATGGGGCTGTTTTTCTTGTTTACATCGTGATGTTTGGTCCAGTGGTGGTATCGTTTATTTTATTGGGGGTTTGGGGTGATAGTCTTTTTGCGTGTTTATATTTTTTTCTTTTAATTTGTGCTTATTTTTGTTGTTTCACTTGTTTACATCTTGCTGTTTGATTCAGTTTTGGTATTATTTGTTTATTTGAGCGTTTAAGTTGACACTCTTTACCTCATATCTTTGTTTTCATTTCCATTTGTCTATATTTTATTATAATAATTACAATCATTTATTACCCGAGTCGAATGGTCATGTACCGAAGTTCTTTAGCCCCTATTTTTTATATTTTCCATGAAACTATTAAAATAACATAAAGTCAATCGATTCAAGTGATCAATAATTCAGATACATAATTGAAAATAAGTGTTCTCTTATTGTCTTTGCTTTGATTTTTGTGTTTTCTGCTACTTCAATAAATGGTTTGTTTATGAGTCACATGATTCAAGGAATTCTTTAGTTTTCCAGCTGATGTCTAGTTACGTTTCATGTTTTCTTATGATCCTTTCTTTAATTTTTGGAACGTTCCGTTATTTCATAAAAAAAACGATTGAGTTTGATTCATTTCATCTAAAAATGTTTGTTTTCCTATGGTCTCTGTTTTGATTTTCGTATTTTCTATATATATTCTATCAAAAACTATGAGAAGCAAGATGATTAATACACATAATAGGTAATCATCTTTCAAATATAAGCTGTGATATTTCACCTCAAAGAGTCGAATTAAATTTTAGAATGGAAAACTTGATGATGAAAATGAACTCTCCAAAAACTGTATACAGGGTGTCCCGGAAAATGTAGGAAATCTCTCGGATTCAGATAGAACATAAAAGATGACAAGTTCCCATTTTTTTTTCTAGCGGCCCTCTCTACGAGGATACCTCCTAAATGACACCACTGGAAATCCATTTTAGTGGAATGAGTTTCAAACTACTCGATTTAATTTGATATGATTAATTGTTTTAAGGTTTTCTTAAATCACCGCAGTCAAATTTCAATTAGTTTGTTCAGTTTACCAGGGGCGGACTGGGTTGTACATTTTAATGCTTACATTTATAACACCCTGTATGATAAGGTGCTAAAAAAACAAATTTGGATACCTTGAACATTAAGCTAAAGAGAAGATACTCTTGTTCAGTGTCGATAAAATGAACCGTTTTCGAAAAAAAAATAATGAAAGAAGTAAGTAATTGAAATTTATTCCACTAAAATGTATTTTCAGTGGCGTCATTCAGGAGGTCGTATCTTCGTAGGGGGACCGCTAGAAAAAAAATTATGGGAACTTATTTTTTATGTTCTATCTGAATTCAAAAGATTTCCTACATTTTTAGGGACACCCTGTTCCTGTATATGAAGTACCTTGTGAGTGCGGTAGAGCCTTTATCGTAGAAACAAAGCGTCCTTCAAATGTTCGTTTCAAAGCTCATAAAAAACTAGCTTAACAGAGAAAACTAATGAGTTAATGCTTGTCGAAAATGCTTTGAATGAAGATCATATGAAAAGTGAAAATTGAAGGAAGCATCTTCATGTTAATAACCGAAAACCAGTCAACCGTCTGTTGAAATCAAAAACATCTGGGCTCCAATAATAAGATTCATCTAAAAAAAGATTTAATGACTTGTTCGACAATAGATCAAGTCGTCAATGTCTGTTGAAAATGACAAACATTCTCCAAAAGTGATAAAATTGCTTTTCTCAGAGTTGGCTAGTCCAAAGGCTTTTTCCTGATGACATCTGGCGAATGGTGGCCGAGACGTTGAACAGAATAAGCAAATATCATGAAAACAGCCCAACAACATTTCAATGCATGTTCTATCATCCAGAATTTTACGTCAACAACTTGTGCCAACTATTGACATTGCCATATTCATCGCTATCTCAACATGATCACCCTCGAAGAGTTTCTGACATCCCTCAGATCTTTTCAAGAATTTCTTCGTAATATACAAGACTTCATCCCACCACGCTATCATCAACGGTTTGTCTTTGAGGAAAACAGAATAAATTGCTCCCTCAAAGAAGCATTCAGACAGATCTCCCGAGTTGCTAAAGGGCTTAACAGTTCTTTATGGTTTTTCTTTGGCACGGGAAAAGTCGATACCGCCCAGGGAAAGAGCTCTTTGAAAATAGGAACAAGATTTACGCTTGTATGTTATCGTATCTACGGTTTGATCCAGGACCAGATGAAAGCATTTTCCGGATGTGAAGGAAACAGCAGCTGTTTAATTACATGTCGAGGGTTGTTTCCCAATTGCGGTGTGAAGTTTCACCCATTCAATAATTCTGAAAATGAACTCGGGTTTATAATTTCAAAGTGAATGTAGCCTTACCTCGGTTTTGAATAGTTTATGTTGAGGAAATCTTAATTATGTAATTTTACGTACACCAAACTTCAAAAGGATTGGCCCCGAGGTTTCCCGAAAAATAAACGTTCTGATTTTCCTCATATAATTATGTTTATGGCCTGTCGTTAGCCTGAAAAATTTTAATGCTTTATTCTAACGATGACTGAATCCGAGGATTACCATATTTTAAACATTCAGCGTTGCCAGGATATACAGTTAAACTCCGACGGAGATGAAATGCAAACATCGATTTTCCATGCAGAATTTTCATGCACTGCAATTTCAGAGTTATAGCTTTTCTATTTTAAGTTCTATGGCTGAAACGTTCGTGGCACAGAAATGATTAAATCGTAGTAAAATTTAGTTTAATAGTTCAGCTACGAGAAGCGGTTTTCAAATATTCAAATTCTAATGTCATTATGTTAAGAAATCACTCTCAGAAACTTTCGAAATAGTTCGTTTTGTATTTGAAAAAGAGTGGTTGTAAGTTACTTAAATGTTTATGATTTATATTTTTCCTAATATGAACAAACACACAAGAGCTTTTCACTTTATACCATAAAGCACAACAAATGAAATCTCTAAAAAGTAAAAGTAAAATTATAGTTCCCAACGAGAAAGCCCTGATGTAAAGTCAAAAGTTTTGCAAGAGCATTCATTTTGGCAAAACGGCTTTTCAAATTTGAATATCCAGAGAGCAATTGGTCTCATTATGGATTCGAATTTCCTATTCGAATCCTCAACTTTTCCAGAAAATGTCGAGATTTGAATTCGTTCTTTTCGAAAGTTATCGTGGTCAGAGAAGTTTCAGCTACTTGGCTCCTCGTATATATGACCTGGTTCCCATGAACATAAAGAACATCAAGAATCCTATGGCCCAAAGAAATAAAATTAAAAATTGGGTAATGGAAAAAGGAAGAAATTACTTCGATACTTTAATAAATCCACCATGAAATAAGAAGAAAAAAAAATTCTTATCTGTACCTATCATTGAAAAATTGTAATAACTGTATCCAATCGTTCTTTGATTTTATATGCTCAGCTTATGTATTCTGTCTAATGGACAACTGTTTTTAAATAGTTTCAGAAGATTTTGTTTATTTACTTTTTTGCTAATTACTGTTCATTTATTTGCTAAAGATGGCTACTGTAAAATTTCAGGAGTAATGCAAATAATCATGTACAGGCTCACGCCTCCGTGATAAATGTTTATGCCTGTAGCTTGCACAGAAATAAACTTTATTATTATTATTATTATTAAGTTCACCGTGAATACGAATCATTAGAATGATACCTTCAAAATAATATCGAATTTTATATCGAAATAGTATAGTGTATTATGCAACGAGCGTATAATGATAGCTATCACCGAGTGAACAACAGCCATTATGCGCGAGTAGCATACAATACTTTCTACACGACTACTGAATATATTTCTTGGAGATTTTAACAATTGGCGACCGCGACAAGACCCTTCTATGTCAAGCGTGGAAAAATTCAAGTTAACACATGAGAAAATTCTGGGGAACTGATCATTGTAAATTTCGTAATAAAAAATGCTTCAATAGATATAATAAAAGTAGATTTGGCCGTCGATTGACAAGGTATACCAATATTTGTTAGTTGGAGTACTTTAGAATACTGAAGAAATACCAATTTGAAGAATATTATATTATCAAAGCTAAATCTATGAAGCATCTGACAGCAGTGATAAATATCTTGTTATTCCCTTGTGAGTAATGGGTATTATTATGGCCGAGCGCAGAGACGTACAATGAACGGATTTTACAATATTCGTGGATAAAAATTTTAACCAAATGCTCTATTGTTTCCTCATTTGACGCACTACACTCACAGTCATCGCAATCGCCATAATTTCATATAAATAAAAAAATATTTCAACGACCGTGACCTGTTCTCAATCGATGTGTACTGCATCAAATATTCCAGGGAGATTGAAGCCGAGAGCTATTTCTTTAGGATCAGAAATCAAACCTTTATTGAAAACATCGCATGAATTCCACTTTGTTCTCGACATTTCCGTGACACTTTTATTGGAAAACCAAGAATGATTAATCCATAAATGTTTACGTGACTTCAATCTAGCAGTTCCAGAAAACAGAATGAAAGACATAATTGGATATAAATTAGGGAAAGAATGGAACTTATCCTGATAACAGCAAATAATTCATATTTTATGTTATGACATGCAAACTGTCTCTCAGTGCACTCTGAGTAGAGTACAGGGTGGGCAAAATTCGTTGTCTACTGAAGGGATCTCGAGAACCCTAGCAGCTGGATGAAAACGGGTGATATATTTTCGGGCTCTTTTTCCTGACTAACTCAAATCTGAAAACAGATCTAACCTATGTTTCATAGATTTTGAGTTATGAACGAAAATTAAGATTTTGTCATTTTCAAATGTAAACTATGGTCGAATTATTAATATTAATGTATTTTATTATTTGAAAAAGGCGGGAATAAGTCTTCTACTCTTTTCTCAGTAATTTTATATATTATATTCCTAAAAATTATGGAAAGAGAAGAGAATTTGGCTCAGTGTAAAATGTGTGGTCCCATGAGCCAAGGAAATAATGTGAAACAACTTCTTCATAACTTTGTATGCAGATCTTTCTGCTTTAAAGTTAAAGCCTTCTTCACTTCTTTAACATAGGTACTCAAAGATAACATTGAACACCAGAAATTATAAGAAAGATTTTACAGAAGCCAATAAATCCAAGCAAGGTTAGAGACGAACAGTAAATAAACTGGGACTGAAAAAATAAAACCATAAAATATTTGGTTATGGTATTGATACGTCTGACACTTCAAATCCTAAACCTGTTCGTAAACTTAGAGCCCGGGTCCGTGATCCGAGTAGATCCGTCACGCGACCCAATGGATCGAGTAAGTAACCCTGAGTAAGTTTCCGAAAATTCCTTATGAGTTATGACATAGATAATTCATTAATTGTGGATAAAAACTAAGAGGAAAATTAAGAAAGACAAACCACGAAGGATTTTAATCGAAATATTTCTCATTTGGGACGAAAAGATCAAGTCATACTTCTTTTCTCAGACTCAAATTTCCGAAAATCTCAGTACTTATATCAACATCAAGGAAAACTTCTTGGACTATTCCTCCTAAGTTTTCCCATATATGTAAAGATAAGCTGAAACCATTAAATATAGATGTGGGGACTGAAAGAAACCGCACAGAGCGTTGTCAAAGGTACCTACTAGGTTTAATGGTGTATAAGGATTTTCTGAGAGCTGTTCTGATGCCGGAAAAGCGAAATATGGCGAAGGATTTCCCGGCCTGTTTAGCATAATAATGAAGCTTTTATCGTGTCTCGGTCGATATAAAGATTCTGGATTACTCTGGCATATCAATGAGGGGAAAATTCACCCACACGTTTTGATGAAATCTACCGCGAATTTGGCGGAAAAAGCAAACATGGTTTGTTATACTGGGTGATTTTCAAGCTCACTGGCTAACTTTGTCGTATAAAGATGAAAAAAATGAGGGAAACCTTGGAGTAAAGTCAGAAACTCTTGCACTTTTGTTCATAGTGGGAAAACAACGTGGGAAAACAACGGTGTACTCCTTCTTCAGACGAACTTGGACCAACAGAACAATTAGTCAAATAATCTACTTTATCCAACAAAATACATGTGGATTCCTAAATTTTTCCTTTTTAATTATCAGGTTCAGTCATTAGAATCTTCGTGTTGTTCCATTTCATCTCAATTGAATTTTTTTAATTGTTTCTGTTTCAGAGACTGGGAGTGAAAACCTCAAAAAACTTTTCTGGAAATATTTTCGGTATTTCGGTTCTGTGAAATAATGTGAATACCTTGAACATTACTCTAAAGAAAAGGTTCAGTGTCGATAAAATGAACTGTTTTCGAAAAAAAAAATAATGAAAGATAGATGCCAAATTTACTAGGAAAATTTGAAAACTAGTCGTTGGTTCAAGTACGTCAAAAATAACTCCTGATTCCACATCATGGACTCTCTTTACTCCCAAGTTAACTTCACGGTTTTTCCGACAGTTAATATTACAATAGAATAACCTCAAATTAGAGCTGAATAATGCTATGAAAATTCTTTTCGAATGGACGAACGCGTAATGAACTGAATGGAAATTCAGAAAATTAATTAATTCACCAAATTGGCAAGAAAATCCACTGATTTGAAAAGCCCTTAGCATTTTATCGCTTCATCTGAGATTGCCAGAGGGTGGTGTATCAGTTTTTCTCATCTGCAGCAGTTTTCCTTAAGAAGGAATCCTTCACCCAGACTTTAATGATGATGTATCTGATACTCATTTCTAATTGGCTATACGATACTTATATTTGATCAGGAAGGTTCATGTTCTAACTTGTTGAAAATGAGATCGAATATTTCATTTGTATTAGTGGGTATATGTGGGGAAAATATCGTTTATCCACGACTATTGAAAAACAGTATTTCAGAATAGTCAATTGTATTTCAGAAAGCGTCAATTTTATTTTAGATCAGTCAGTTGTATTTCAGAAATCATCAATTGTATTTCAGAAAACATCACTTGAAATTCAGATCTGTCAATTCAATTTCAGAAATCGTCAATTGTATTTCGGAAATACTCATTCGAAATTCAATTTATAGGTACACACATTTACATGTAGCAGAAATGTTCATTTTAAATACGGTTTATCCTCCTCAGTCCCGAGACCACACTGAAATCGAGATAACTGTGATAGTTGTAAATTAAAATGATATTCCTCCTTTCTGAATTACGAATGACGGTTTCTGAAACATATATGATATAATCTGAAATACAATTGACGCTTTCTGAAATTCAATTGACTAATCTGAAATAAAATTGACGCTTTCTGAAATACAATGGACTAATCTGAAATACAATTGACGCTTTCTGAAATTCAATTGACTAATCTGAACTATAATTGACGCTTTCTGAAATACAATTGACTAATCTGAAATACAATTGACGCTCTCTGAAATACCCTTGGAAATTGTGTAGATTGGTCCAGATATTCAACCACGCGAAAACCTATAATTTCGTCGATGAAATTACCGAGAATTTCAGCAGGAGAAAAATTCGAATAGCTGAAAACGATGAAATTCACATTTCACTGGATACAGGATCCTGAATAAAAAATTAAGCCAGTGGTGCAACACTTTAATCGAATATTCCACAATTTACAACCATACAGGCAGGAAAACCGAGAAGAGAATAAATTCATCTATATGGGAGATGATGAGCATACGCCGTTCACTGAAACGTGAACGAAAAATGCTGAATTCGTGTTTCCACATTATTGACCTTGAATAACGTTGTTTTCTTCATCAGGGAATAAATTATTCTCGTTATTGCTACTGTAGGCTTTTACGAAGCAGTAGAAATTGAGATATGATACATGGATCGGTATGTAGCTAGAGACTTGAAACATTCAGGTTAGATGCAGGGCCTGAATAGCTCGGTTAGGTTCATTAATAGGTCAAATCGTTCGAATAGTTCCTGAGTTATGGTTATTTCATTTTTTTCCGTGAATTTTCAAGACTAGTTATCCAATCGGGTCTTATTATTATGCCAGTATTTGCCTTTACTATGAAATATTGACTTCACAACGATGAAACCTTGAGTCTTTCGGGACAAATAGATGAAGAATAGGTAAAGTCCGTTCATGAAAGTTTGAACGCATAGTAGGCGTTTGTTGATTTATCTGAAGTTGGCAGTAATTGCTGTCATAACTTAAAATAAAGTTATCAGAGAACTCTATGCAATATTGACAACATTGCGTATCAATCTGACAAGATAATAAACAACATAACCTAAAATTTTAATATACACAGTGGAATATGCCAAATTGTCATGGCCAACCGACGGCTCAACCTTTCGTGAACGGACTATACAGGGTGTCCCGTAATTAGACCGACAAACTTCTAGTGGACATTATAGATCGTATTTAAGACATATTCGACCCAAATCATAAATGCAAAATTGCTTCGTTAAGGAGCTAGTTCCCTTTGAAGATGACGTCCTGTCCACACTTTTTGCAAAACTGAGTCACATAAAGTGCTGAAAGTTTACACATTGGGTAATATAAAAAATACGCATCGATTAGATTAAGTGCATTTCTTTCATGTCAAGAACAGTCGTATCATTTGGGAGGGGGCGAAATAAGCTCAATACCTACCAAATTTAAAGATCGATTCAACATAAATGCAGATAATTGATATTGATATTTTTGGCGAGAAAAGATGATCTTTGTTTGATAGAATTGATTTATATCATTCTTCAAACCTACCATTATCAAGTGAAAATAAATTCAAAACAAAAGTGAACATTGAGTACTCAGTGAAAAGAGAGAACATTTCAAATCTGTTTTTTTTTCAGAAATGGTGCATCTGGGCGTTATTATACAAGAGCATCTTTTTTCAAGAAAAAACCTCAGAGTTTATGAATATGATGTAAATCTCGCGAAATGATGAAAGTTAAAAAAGTTTCAACTAAAATACTAAAATACCCTTCAACCCCCCCCCCAAATGATACGATTGTGCTTGACATGAAAGAAATGCACTCAATCTAATCGATGTGTATGTTTTATATTAGCCAATGTGTAAACTTTCAGCACTTTATGTGACTCAGTTTTGCAAAAAGTGTGGACAGGACGTCATCTTCAAAGGGCACTAGCTCCTTAACGAAGCAATTTTGCATTAAATGATTTGGGTCGAATCTGTCTAAAATACGATCTATAATGTCTACTAGAAGTTTGTCGCTCTGATTACGGGACACCTGTACATAGCCCTTTGTTCCTCGCTCCATTTGTTAAACTATGACAGTTATGATATGATTAAATTATTCGTATATCAAATTTTAGATCCTTTTAAACATAAATCATCGATTCAAAATTCAAATCTAAAAGTATATTGGTCGATTATATCTTCTAAAACTTAGAACGGAGAAGCTGAAAAATCTGAAAAAGAAAGACTGACGCAATATCGATTCAAATTTCCTATATCAGATAAAAAAATTGATTTTGACTTCCCTTCAAAGGAATAAAGAGGGGAAGTCGGTCGTTTCCACAGTCTCTTGAAGCCTTGACAATGGACCTGGAGGGATCTGGAAAGGGAATACACAAGAAATTCTTTTCCTGAGAGAATAATCAATGCGAAGTTGAAAAGAAGGCCATGATGTCAATCTGACCCAATACCCTCTCAAGAATTCAAACCATTTGGAATCATCACTTTTTTATATCTCACTTTCTTTCAAAACCCGTAATTTTGGACGTCAAAATTAATTAAATCTTATCATTTCGCATAAGATTATTTCATTCAGATTAAGACTTTTCAGCTGATTTTAGGCTATGGTAGCTGATGTGACAACACAATATAAATGTTATACTTCAGTATGAAAGAATAACTAAATAACATTTACAGTTTTTGTTTGATTGAATTTCCAAATCCGCAAAATCCTCTGACTCTTTTGATGTGTAATCAAGGAACATTTTTTTTATTTTTTGTATTTCAATTAAATCTGGCAGGAAATAGTATATTATGCAACTAGCGTATAATTATAGCTGTTATTCGCGAAGGCCCAAATCACCGAGTGAATAACAGCCATTATACGGGAGTAGCATACTTTACTTTATCCACGACTACTAATATATTTCTTGAAAATTTTAACATTTGGCGACCGCGAGAAGACCCTTCTATGACAAGCGTGGAAAAAGTCAAGTTGACACATGAGAAATTTTCGGAGAACTGGTCAATGTACCTATAGTCCGTTCACGAAAGGTTGAGCCGTCGGTTGGCCATGGAAATTTGACATATTCCACTGTGTATATTGAAATTTCAGGTTATGTTCTTTATTTTCTTGTCAGATTGATACGCAATGTTGTCAATAGGTATTGCATAGAGTTCTCTGATAACTCGCAAGCTCGTCGGACGAGACCGGGTACGTTCGGCAACGTTGACTTTATTTTACTTCCTGACAGTAAATACTGCCAACTTCGGATAAATAAAGAAATGCCTACTATGTGCTCAACCTTTCGTGAACGGACTATATATTAAGTAATAAAAAAGCTTTAATTGATATAATGAAAGTAGATTTGGCCCTCGATTGACGAGGTAAACCCATATTTGTTAGTTGTCCTACTTTTGAATACTGAAGAAATATATATATTGGCGGGGGTCCTACAGCCTATGCCGCATCCCGCATTTTGATCGCCACACCTCCCTATCCTTCCAATCTTCCTCCACAATGGCTCGATCTCTCATATTTTTCTTAATCCCTTCTATCCACTGCGTTATCGGTCTTCCTCTTCTTCTCCTGTTCGCTGGTATGTACCTAAGAGCTCTCTTGGGCCATCTCGTCTCCTTCATTCTCATCACATGCCCGTACATGATAGCTGCCTCGTTTCTACTCTTTCTGCTGTTGTTATTATCCGCCCAGTTTTCCTTCTAATATCTTCATTTCTAATATGTTGTAGTCTGGATATATTGCACGATCTCCTCAGGAATCCATCTCCACCGTGTCTATCATCCTTCTCCCTCTCTGAGAGTAAGTTGCCAGCATTCACATCCGTACGTCAAAATTGGCTCTACAATTGATGCGTAGCTAGTCATCTTTGTCTGAAGTTTTATTCGAGTTGACCAGAGTAACGAGTTTAACAATCGGATTGCCTTCTTTCCTAATTGTGTCCTGTTTTCTATATCCTTTTTCGATGTTCCATCTTTCGAAATGATGCTTCCTAAGTATTTGACTTGGCTACATTTTTTCAGATTACGGATTTGCAGATCTGGGTCTTCTTCTTGTTGGTCTCCTACTTTTAGATATTCAGATTTGTTCATGTTTATGGTCAGACCCCATGCTTCAAATTCTTCTTTTAACTTTCTGAACATATAGTCCGCATCGTTCTCGTCATTAGTTATGATAACTTGGTCGTCGGCGAATAGGAGTTGTGTGATAGACATTCATCATTATTTGTATTCCCATTTCCATTGTTTTCCTTCTCCAGTTATGAATAGCTTCTTGGATATATTTTGAACAATGCATTCGATAAGCTGCATCCCTGCTTAAGCCCCTTTGTTGTGTGGAATTTTTCTGATTGGGTGTTCCCCATTTTTACCAGGCTCTTACTGTCCTTGTACATATTCCATATGGCGCGTACATACGTTTTCCTCAGGCCAACCCTTGTCAACACTTCGAAAAGTTTCTTTAAAGGTACCGTGTCGTATGCTTTTTCCAGATCAATAAATACGAGGTGGTAGACAGATTACGAGATATTCGTTTTTCTAATATTTGTTGTAATACAAATATGTTGTCAAACACATGATCGTCCAGCACGAAACCCTGACTGCTCTTCAATATCTTCTATATCTTGTTCGATTCTCTGTTTTATTATTCGGCCGTACAACCTCCCCACTGAGTTAGTCACACTTATGCCCTATAATTTTGACATACCCTTTTGTCGCCTTTTTTATGATAGAGTTATGTGTGCTATATTCCATTCTTCTGGAATGTTATCACCGTCCAGTAAGACACTTATTGAAAAGGTTTGCCAGATTTTCAAGTAGTATACTCGGCCCATACTTGACCAACTCAATGTGGATATTTCCGGGCCAGCAGGCCTTTCCATTCTTTGACTTCATTAAAGCTTTCTTATTTCTGCTACCGTTACTTCCCTTATTCTCGGTTTGGGGCGTTTCTATGTCCCATGTTTGTTAGTTTGAATTCTTTTCTGTTTTCTGTAAGTAATGCCTTATAGTGATCTACCCATTCGTTTAAACCTATTATCGGTATTTTACTCTTTATTTTCCTTCCTTTCTTAGACTTCCTATAGTTCTCCAAGCTTCAGCCACTCCTGTCCCGCCAATATATCTGTCCACTTCCTCGCATCTGTTCCCAAAGTATTTATTCTTTTGTTTTTCCTTTTTTACTTCTCTATTCCAGTGAACGTATGTCCTTCTATCCTCTACCTCCTGTACTCAACAATGTGTTATAAGCTCTTTTTTGTTTTACTAGATCGTCTATTGTTTCCGAGTACCATTCCGGTTTCCCTCCTTATGTCTCTCCTTATATCCCAGAGCTTCCTTTGCTGCTTCGTGTATGCAGTTCTTGATCTGTCCATACTGAAGAAATACCAATATAAAGAATATTATATCAAAGACAAATCTATGAAGCATCTGATAGCAGTGAATTTTAATCTCATTATTCCCTTGTGATTAATGGGTATTATTAAGGCCGAGCACAGAGAAGTACAATGGACGGATCTCACAATAGTCGTGGATAAAAAATTAAATTCATTCAGTGGATAAATATCAACTTACTCATGCTGGGTGAAATTTTCGATATTGTCGTGGGATTGAAAAATATCTTCTCGTTCTTTTTCTAGTGGCCAAATCTGAATAGAGATACTCACATGATTTCGGCTTCAGATGGCAGCACAGCCATTGTGTTTTGCTTTTCGCTCCCAATGGAGATATCGACTTCTTTCGACCGATTTTTCTACCTCCACAATATTATTGTTCGCTCAAATATGAGTGACAGGTTATTTCCCGAATATTTTTCCACGATATTGGTTCAGAGGAAATTTATACAGTTGATCGAAATATTCAAATATTCAGTTTTGGAGGAAATTTTTTCATTCCGCATTGTTGGGCTAAGGGAAATGGAGCATTGTGTATATGAAGAAAATATTGTGTTTGGCGTTTGGAAAGCTAGGAAATGGTATGAAAGGCCTGGAGTAAGTTTTGACAGGCTAGGAAGCGATGATTTTGAGTTTTGTTCGGGGATCGAAATCAAATTCTCGACATCCCATGTCTCAATTTCCCTTGTTTCTACTGTTGTTTATTTTGACGTTCGACATATAATTTTCAACTGGTTTGGTTTCCCTCACCCTACTCAACGAGGTTGTCTTTTATGTTTTATATAGAGAGCAAAAAATCAATCACCTGTAACGATGTCATAGACGTGCTTCGAAGAACCGCGTTCGTATTTTTGGGCACTCGTTGTTAAGGGTTTTTCAATAAGAGGCGTTATTTTGATATTCAAAGAAAAATGCCATTTTTCAAAATAAATGATCGGATGTTTATTTCATTATGAAGAAGAAGCTATGCCGTTAATAGTGAAAAATAACATCAGGCAAATGACCACCACGAACACGCTTACAGGACCATATCCTTTCAATGAAATTTTCCATTGCCAAATCGCAAAGTGGCTGCCCTATGTCCTCGATAGCCTTACAAATTCCATCTTTGAGGTCTTGAATCGACGCTGGGCTAATGGCGTAGACCTTCTTTTTCAGGTGGCCCTAAAGGAAGAAGTCGCAAGGTGTGAAATCACAAGATCTCGGTGGCCAATTGTGTTCACCTCTTTGAGAGATAACACGGTCCGGAAGCTTTTCCCGCAAAAGATCAATGGTTGCGTTGCTTGTGTGGTACGTAGCGCCGTCTTGTTGAAACTAAACGTTGTCCAGATCAATACTATCCAATTTCAGCCATAAATGACGTTTGTTGAATGCCTAATTCCAAAAAACGACGAGGAATGGACAAACCTGGGTTTTTTTTAAATAACTTCGGCTACAGAAGCAATATTCTCGGCTGTTCTTAAGCGACGTGCACAGGTTTTATTTTTCACATAACTAACTTGTCCGAACAGCTCGAATTTTTCCACCAATTCCTTTATTGCGGTGCGACAAGGTGCTTCACGACGACCCAAAAATGTTCGAGTTTTACGAACCGTCTCGGCCAAATTTTCCCCATTTTTATAGTAAATTTCAATAATTTCTGTGCGTTCTTGAAGCGTGTATCGTTCCATTTTTATTAACGGCGTAGTTTCTACTTGTAATATATCAAAAAATAACAGCTTCAAACATGACATCTACCGAAATAGCGGGCTATTCAAAATAACACCTCTTATTGGAAGACCCTTTATATCGTTTTGCCCGTCTGTAATCTTTGAATCATGTTAATGACATGGTTCATTGGTAAAATATATAGATCTCTCACTTGAGTTTTTCTATTGAAATGTCTCTTTTTCAGATCTTTCAACTGCACCTCACATACTCGGTTAAGAGAAAAGATGATTGATTTCAAGTTGCATTGACTACATATCCTTCAAAATGGGGGCCAACCAATCTGGACGAAATGAGAAAAACTACGGAGAGGAAGGTAAGAAAAACATCAAAATCCACTCCTGTTACTTAATATTCTCGTATTCCTATCACATTCAAATAATCTTAAATGGCGGCAAGTTATTAAAGCAGCGTTGCCATCGTCATCCGTCTAGGTCATAGAATAAAGAATACTATTCTTTATTCAAAGATCTAGGTTACTCCATTTGTCATAGTCATAATCATGTGGTATAAACTTAGACTAAGGGTATAAAGATTGTCAAACATGGCGCGCAATTCAAATGTTGCGCACTTATCAAATCTTTGAACGCGTACTGTGAAAGTCATAGGAATGAATTGCCATTTTATAATGTCCTAGAAATGCAAATAAGATCAAATAATGAATCTCCCACCTCTTCAGATGAACACGCAGAAAAAATTACTATGCATCTTGCAGTTTTAACAAAATCTCGAACTCTCTGTCCCCAAACCGTCAAACCACACAAAACGAGCAGAAATAGGTATTCCCAGTGGAACCAACCTTTCATACTTTTCATCCTTCCAGACGACCGAAATCTGTGTTCTCTTCCCCATCATTCAAAAGGTTAAGCAAACATCTAGAGGCAAACTAACCACGTTTGAAGCTACCAAATTTCATTATAAAGTTTTGTAACCTGCTACCGGAGGGAATAAGTGGGCCTACAGCAACCACAGACGAATTCACGGTCCACCGCTATCTCTTGGAGGCGAGTGAACACAGAAGATTCCTTTATTGTTGTGCGAAAATTCCAGAAAAAACGGACCTCAGGTCAGACGTTGTCAAGGGTTTGTTCAACTACCTATTTACGCCAGTGAGAAAAAAAATCTCATCATTTCAATTAAAATTCTCGAAGCTGGCTCCATTAAAGAGGTGACAATTAGATGTCACATAACCGTAAAGAAATTCATTTCATTGAAACAACTCTTATCTACTCCTATTCAATTATATATTTATATTTTTTATTCAATGGCTTTTGAGTAATTTATAGTACCTTGAAACAAGATGTGATAAGTGCGCAACATTTGAATTGCGCGTCATGTTTGACAATCTTAATACCACATGATTATGACTTTGACAAATGGAAGTGACCTACACAGATGACGAAATGAAATTCAACCAATCAGAAGATGCTATAACAACTTGTCGCCATTTTAGAACCTTTTAATGTGATTTGTTCGTCTTAGATAACTTCTTTTTAAATAAAGTGACGTTGTTACAATTTACACTATTGTTACTGCAAAGGAAAACGTACAAATGTCAGTCATTTGAATTAAATTATCCGAGAAATGCGTTGAAGATAAGGAAAGACTGACAGATGAAATGATAAAATTGTATTAAAATTGAAACTAGATATAAAACTTATTCAGAAAATGAAGTGAATTAACGGGAAACTAGCGATTGGGAATTCGGTTGAAAATTCGGAGAGATTGAATGAATTCGAAATAATCATATTATTGCAGGTTCGTATTCCGCACTTTTATCATTTTAACCCAGGCATTCCCGAAGTTTTTCAGAAAAAGATATTCCAATTTTAAATTGCCTGAGTGCTATAGTGCGTCGAGGTCATAATTGAGTTTATCATTGGCGTAGAGTTTAATCCATTTAGACTGTCATGGAAATATCTTTTTGTTTTTTTTCGAACTTTTGAGCCGACAAAACTGATAAAAGGTAGTATCTTTCAACCATTTCAAACAACTGGATATCTTTTCGATAGGACGTCTACATAAAAGTTCAATGGACCTTTCAATTCGAAAAACAATAACCTAGTCTAAATACAATTTTAGTTAAAGATTAATTACCTTTCGGATTCAAATCTTATTTCTCTTAGCAACCTATACCTATTTCTGTAAGATGTCTACGCTTCTACATTGATGCCACTCTCCTTTTTCCTTGGTTTATATTCCCTGTTGTATTTTGTGTAAGTGCTGAGTATACTTTATTTGTACCCTTCATGATAATTTTGATTTTATTTCATGTAATTATTCAAAAATTCTGTTGTCTCTTTTATTTTTGTCTTCATCCAATTAATTGTTTTTCTGAAAAATGGTATCATTTTTCTCGTTAAACAATGATTTTATATACCGGGTGGCCCCACCACTGACGCGATGGTAATTTTGAAGATGTTAAATGATGATATTATGAAAATTTTTTCTTGTGGTGAGTGATGGGTAACCAAAATCACAATTTAAAATCTTTTTTTCTATGAATCCAGGGTTTCCATACAAAGGTACAGACCAAAGTTACACTTTTTTAAATTGTGACACATTTATATGACATAAAAATGGAAAGGCAAGCTCAAATTATAATGAGTTTTTACAGACCACTTTGTATATACAATGCACCTCACGAGAAAATCGCGAAAAATTCAAAATGTGAGTCATTCCGAATAGTAATTTATGAACGACGTGTTACGCAAGCGATACTAACATTTTTTTGAGTAGACATATTAGCTAGTCTCAAAAGAGAAACAAAAATTGAACTCTGGAATTTACAGAGTGATCATAATTAATTCTCAAACATTTACTACGACTATTGGGGAAAACTTTCTTATTTCAAATGACACGCCCGTTATTTCTTCGTCTCATTGAACGTAAAAAATTAATTTCGAAACTTTTTTCATGAGTTTTTTCTATACCTAAACCTGATAGCTTCTCAGCTATGTTCGATTTTCATTCAAAACTAGTAATCCAACAATTTTATGTAGTGATAATCATATAACAAATTTCTATGATCAGTGATTTTACAGTTGCCGAATGAATCTCAGAGAATGAATCATTCAAATACCTGTTCAATGTGTAGGGAATTGGAAATCGAGGATTACTGAGAAACTTTGAGATTTAGGTATAAGAAA